>SRHC01001900.1:60616-78287 GCA_004794325.1 Pomacea maculata | reverse complement strand
CTGTACCAGGAGCAGAGCGGTGACTGCCTCGCACCATGTTCCCCCCACAGGCAGCAATCCAGGCAGAAAGCCGTATTTTCACAGCAACGGGAAAAGCAATAGAAATCTCATCATCTGCACCTGTGACACACACATCAGGCCTGCACCGGCCTGTGTTTCAGTCCCAATGCTTCTCCTCCTACTTACAACATCCCCGCCTCCACTTCCCCAGCAATGCCACCAATATCTTTTAGCGGCTGATTGTCAAAACATTTTTGCTGTTCTGTTTCTCGCAAGAACGGAGATTTTGCATATTTTTGCTAGTGTGGACAGGCATTATGTTGTCCCTTTTAGTAGACAAGCTTGATTTTTTGCGCTTTGAAGAACAGGAGTATTCCTCCTCCTCCTCCTCTTCCTCCTCCTCCTCCTCATTTTCATCATCATGGGTGTCGTCGTTCTTGTCCATTAATTTATATTTGATCAGTGCATTTTTTAGGTTCAGATTATGAGCATCGGCCAGAGAGTGTTCACAGCATGCGGAATTTTATTATTACAACCCACGGAAGTTATAATTATTCCTTCCCCTTCATTATTATTGAGCATAAGGATCTTAATTTGTTTCAAATGATGATGGTATCGACTGTTTTCTTTAATTCCCCTTCAGGCGCAGGGAACACCTCCTCTCACCTTTCACCCCGCCCCCTACTTCCTCTCTGTCGGGTCCTGCTGGGTACTTGGCTTTAAAGAAGGGATGGGGAACGATAAAGCAGTGAGAAGGAGATTGTTTATTTATGTTTACACCGCGCCAGCAACTAAGGTGATATCACAGTGAAGAGAGGAGAGCCAATGAGCACCACCCTCCCACACATCTGGTCCCAAGAAAAGTGGGATTGCCAACACCTCCCTCCAGTAATGACCGAAAAAGTGTTACTGAACAGCTTTTAATATTATTACCTGCCGCAGTGACAATTATATATTACTCTTGTCATTCGCTCTTTATATATTGAAATGACAAGACATTTCTGCAGATTAATATCGTCAGTCAGACAGACAGGATCCAGCTGATTCAATCAGCATCACATCAACCATCCTTAACACAATCTTTTCTAGCTTTCTCCAAGACATTGCATTTTTCAGTTCAAATTTCATTTCTCCCTACTTTTGTCTCTTATTTTCTCCACGATTTTCAACAACTCGTGCTGTCATATCTTGGAGGAGCTACAAGTCGCTGGATTTTTTTTTTGAGAGTAAAGCCACTGATGCAGCTCTCTAGAGAGTAATTATATTTTTTTTACAAGTTTCGAGTTTTTCTAAAACTGAGATTTTATGGTCGAGAAGCCTGTATCTGAACCGGGTCTGTGCGCTTTTGAAGCCAGCAGTCGTTACGCTAATTTAAAAAGGTTTCTTCTTTTTTTATAAAACAAATTTCAAAACCGTTAATGCCAGTCAAAATGTCTCTGGGTTATTCCTGGTTGTAAGCTTACAGTACACACGTACTGGTTGAAATGCAAAGGCTAATGATGATGGTTCTGCCAAAGGTCCACGAAGGAGATGAGAAAGCAGATAAAACATACAAAGTTTAAAGTCTACAATCAGAGCGAACAACAGAAGCCTTTGTAAATTAACCTTTGTAATCATGTCAAACAACAAACTGTAGTGAGTAGATGTGGTGTAGGTCCATGGTTCTACACAGACTTTCACTGTTGCAGAATAACAGATTTACAAACAGTCTCCCCGTCACACACGCCATTTACCTCTGATTTAAGAGATTTGTATTGGGGTCCAAGAGGTCAAAAGCGATGGAATGCTTAGATAATAAATGTTTTATAATAAATGTTTAGTATGGAACGCCAGTTAAGCCACATTCCTGAAACAATGTGAGAACTCTGTCGGTGCGTTTTATATTGAATATTCCTAATAATTTAAAACAGTTCTGCTCGCAGTGTTTTGAAAGAAAGTCGTCATCGCGGTCCCTGAGAAACATCTGGTCGCAAAACACATTTAATAGCAAACATGATTCTCTCCAGAACATTTAAAAAATGCACTCACAGTTTAAAATCGTTAAATTGTAACGGAAGCTTTCACGAAAAAATACGACACATGTCAACATGTTCTCTAACAGCATTATCTAAATTATCAACTGTTCAAACCCCCTGTTTCAAATCAAATCAAAAAAAAAAAAAAAAGAAAAAAGAAGCAGGGAATAATGAAAGAACGAAATAGAAAAGAATGAACAAAATAAATAAATAAAAAGAAAGATAAAAAAGAAGAAACGAAAGAAAAAAACTGAAGAAACCGTTGGATAATGGAAGGAGAAAGGAGGCTTAAAATAATTATCAAAAGTGCTGGTCAAGGTAACGAAACATATTCGCTGTTTACTGGCAAACAGTGTATAAATATATTGTCGGTTACGTGTATAAAAATGATCTCATTTGTGTCCTGATTCAAAATACATAGCACAAAAATAATTGAAAGTGGAGAAAGAAAAGTTTTCTAATAAACATATTCGAAATTCGCAGGTGCAAATGAAGCGCCTGAAAATATTGCTGAAAACTGATTCCATCATTCAATGCGAGTTGATTGCTTTACCTTGCAAAGCAATTCCATTTGAAAGATGAACACTTGACATTTCAATGTCGTTCATACTTATCAGAACCATAGTGCTGTTGAAGCTTATTGCAAGATTTAAAAAAATGTAAAGGACAATGCTTACGTCAGCTTAAAACTTAAAATCTTCACATAAAATCCTTCCAGAAAGATTCTGGAGATGATTACTCAGACTTGGTCTAGTCTGGTGACAACATTAAATAACATGCTGTTTCCACCTAGTTCAGAGAGAAAAATTTACCTTTTTCACTTGAATTGATCTTTTCGTCGCCCCATAATGACACATAATCTTTACTTGACAGACAGTTATCTTTGAAAGTTTGGGGACTGCTAACGAGTTCAAGATCAGTTTACCATCTATTCGAGATTTCATTCGGTATAACGGGTGCTGCACCGTTATAAAGGTTTGCTTGCGAATAAAAAAAAATTTTACTGGAACATTTTTTAAGAACTTAGGAAAGTCAGCTTTTACGTATTTAATTATTTTATAACAGTGTGTGTGTATTGTCTACCTCTCCCCTAAAAGATGGAGAAACTTTAAGCATGAAGACCACGGCAATAATAAAATATGCAACACAAGAATGAGAAGAAACAAAAGTACAAAAGGCAGCTGTCAAAATTACTGTACAATATGTACAACTACACGATATACATACGTAAAGTGATGATATAGCTACCCAAGGCTTTGTGACATGCATTCAATAAGAGAGATTTAGTGAAAGGCTGTCAGTTGGCTGCACATTGAAGATATTTTTGTGGTCGTCATCATCCTTGTCATCATTTTTTTCTCTTTTTTGTATGCTTGACAAGTGAGGATAATAATAGATATCCAGCTTAACTATCATGTCCGTCACTGGCTGTAGGTTTAAGTTAGACGTTTCGAGCGTATGGAATTTTTCTCAGTAGTGTTTATACGAGTAGGTGTCATCATCATCGTCGTCGTTATCCTTTTCCCTCTCATCATCCACATCCAGCTCCTAATAAAAATAATCATCATTGTCTTTTTCGTCGTCGTCAGCCTTCTCCTTCTCATCATTATCCTTTCCCCACTCCTACTTCTCCTCCCTCGTCATAAACCAATTCCTCAGCCTATTCCTCATTATCATCACCGTCATTATCGAACTCTTAATCATCATCACAATTAGTATCGTCATCCTCCTCTTCTTCCTAGTTACCACACTCCTTTCCTTCCTCACCACCATCTTCATTATTCTCATCACCATCATCATAATCATTATCGTCATCCTCCTTTCCTTCCTCATCCCCATCTTCATTATTCTCATCATCATCATCTTCATCAGCTGCGTGCCACATAGGTCTGGCAGAGCGACATTAAGCTGAGGGTGGGAGCAGTACATCAAGTGCAATACCGCCAGCTAAGCACCGTACCTCCCACAAGCTCTGACATTTAGCAAAGTGTCGGAAAGTAACAGAACGGCGACAGATGGGTTGGGAGGGTAGTGGGAAGGGAGAAGGGTTGTCTCCTTTCTCCCCGCCAGGGCAACTGCACGGAATGTGGGACAGCTTGACACGGCCCCAAACCTCACTTTTTCCACTCAGTTGGCAAACTCATGAATCATTTTTTATTTTGCTTTAATTTGTTGATGTCAGCCACAAACCCAAACCACAACACTAAATAATACAGTAACCTTATATATAGCTATCTATAAAAATTGAAAAACCACGAAAAATACAAACTAAAAATTTACAAGTATTTAAAAGAGAAAGATTAACTGTATCGAAGATCAAAGCTGTGACTTAATTTAAAAAAAAAAAACACTTAATACCCTGCTACGGTGGCTGCACACCGTCAGAATAACGGTTAAAATATATAATCAAATATAAGTAAATTTGTGTGTGGGGAAGAACAGTATTACACCAGCCATCAGCTTCACGAGAGAGAGGGAGGGAGACCTCGGTGACAAGTGATAAGCCTGTAAACTCATTACCTCCTGCTAAGCCCCGGACATCATCTCGGTGACGGGGGGCATCGACCGCAACGACCGACCTCAGGTTCGGAGCAACGTGGGACACCCTGCAGTTGACAAGAGAGTGCAGCCAGGAGAACTGCTGACACACAAACCTTTTGCTCGAAAAGTCAGCTTCATTAACACTTTTCTCTCTCTCTCACTTTGTCTCTCTGTCTCTCCCCTCAAACCCCTGTGTGTGTGTGGGGGGGGGGTCTGCATCACTCCCTCTCCCTCTCTCTCACTTAAACAATTGTTGCCATAATAATTTCTTTTATACCTCTAATTAATGTAGCATTCCAGAAGTTTTGCAGACTTTTCACTCTTTAGAGCGATGGCTAGACTGAAAGAAAAAAAAAACCTCACTGATCCGCTTATTCTGTCATCTGGTATACGATATTCAGTCACGTTGTCCCTTCCTCCTCTTTCCTCCACCTCCTCCTAGTTCCCATCCTCCTTTCCTTCCTCATTCCCGTCTTCATAATTCTCATCATCACCATCTTCATCATCTGCGTGCCACATTCGTCTGCCAGAGCGACATTAAGCTGCCCCGCGAAATGACACGAATCATTTCTTACTACTTCGTGACCTTAAGTATATAAACATCATAGAAACATGCAAATATACGAGGATATTTTCTGCATGTTTACTTTTCACATTCCCTTGTCTTTTAAATCTTGTGTTATTGCTTTAGTCTTGTGTAATTTAGCACACGTCTCCCTCTGTTGAGTGAGGACTAGATGCAAGGGAGACACACTTACAAGCTTAACCTTACCACAGTCTTACAATAATTGTCTTTGTCCTTTTAAGTGTTATTGTTTAATTATTCTGTATTATTTTATGTCATTGTCCATGATACGATATTACGACATACTATACCGAAGTGGTTAGGCCTCATGATATTGTACAAGCTGTGCTCATCACCTGAATGTTGAGGCCACGTGGCCTGAGTCAATAAAAATTCGTTCGTTCGTTCGTTCTTTGTCCTTTTATGTGTCCTTGTCCTTGCCATTGCCACTATCAGTTTTACTCTCATTATCATTGTCTTTCTCTCTCTTTTTCCCTCGATTCTCTCTCTCTCCTTTCGTGTTGCTGGAACGGCTAAATGCTCGAGTTTAGATTGTCTCTCTTGTCTTACTTTACAATGATGCAATCACGCCTTGTTTGTCAAACCTCAAGACATTTTTTCTAACAAGAATTTAAAAAATCACTAAATAAAGCAATCAAGGTATGTTTTCTGCAGAAATCAAACAATTCTGCAGATCTCATTACATCGGACAATTAAGTTAGGAAAAAAAACAACCATCCTCGAAAATTTCAAGAAATTACGGCAAACTTCCATAAAATAATGCTGACATGCTTGATTCCGTTTCGTGGCACACAAAAACAACATTAATGTTAATACAGACATCAAACTCTGCGGTTGAAGATAACAAATATATAACCTGTCGAAAACTGCTTTTTTTCGAAGCATTTTAAATTCTGTTTTTCCAAAGTTGCTAAAGTGCAATGTATCTTTTAACCACAAATCCCTCACACGATCCAACAATAATCAAGAAAAATCCACTCAAATAATTCAGCCTTTTAAATATATAATTTTTAATTAAAGGATTTGAATGGAACAGTCGGAATCAGGATGAGCTTTTATTATGAACGAAAGGAACTTGGCAACACCAAGACATCTTAGACAAGTGAGAGAAGGTCCTCTCAGGTCAGATGTAGGACATGAGAATGTAGGTTGAGCTGTCCTAGTTTGTGATTTCCAGTTAAGTTGGCCGAGAAAAATGTCATTAGTGAAAAAAGCCATGGCACCCTGCTGGTCTCGCACATTTGAACATTACCTCTTCGTTTCTAAAAATGCAGCGAACTGCGTTTACAATGGCTCCCTGCCGGCCACTTATGTTTTTCTGTCATGAGAAAGTCGTGACACTAATATACATAATGTTGTGTCACGTGACACCGTGTCACACATGCAGGGGTAGACATTCGTGTCCGGATTATCGTGGCATTTGCCGTTTGCCCTACATTTCTGTGCCACTGATGGTGAACACGAAGCATACATTTTAAACATATGGCTTCAAATGTTTGAGTTAATGAGCTTCCCGACATGCAGTAGCTATTGTGAAAATTTGTACGAGTAGGTTGCAAAAATAATATTTGTCAAACGTGGTTAAAATTTGGACAAATCTAGGAATCTACCCACAAAATTATTAGTACAATACATTAGTGATATCCAAGAGTAACATTTTGTACTGTTGCACGTCTTTTTTGTAGAAAAAAATGCAAATTTCTATTTTCTGGCAGTCTTCAAATTGAAAATGTATACATATAGTCTTAGTTAAATAAAGTCAGTGATATATTGAGTGGTTGTAGCAAATTTTACCAGTTTGATCCAATTCAATTTTCAGGCAATTTAAAACTATTTAAAACATGTCCCTTGGTCCGCAATGGTTAAGAGAAAGTGCTTCTACGGCAAAAACAAAGTGGTACTATATATGCAAACCATTAATTTATTTTTAATGAATAATTACTTATTCCCCATTTAGTTGCACTTCACGGTAATGCAGGGAACTGGTGACCATGGATAAAAAAAAGCTCCTTTACACTTCGACCAGAAATGCTGTTGCCATGGCAACCAGGTAACAAGTGTCAGATTTCATGGCGATGTTAACATGGTCATTGTGGTTATCCAGCGAAGTGCTTTTCTTAAAAAGACATCAAACGAGAAAATCAAGGCAAATTTCTCCACAATGAATCGGAAAAATAAACTTGACATTGTAAATGCCTACTTATACTTTTCCCCATCGTGTTTACAATTTTAATTATTATCAGCTTAACAGGAAGTTAAGAAAAAATATAAAATACAGAGGATGATTAAATATCAAGTCGAACTGTCGAGAAACTGCATAATTAGTCACTAAATCCCTTCCTCCTTCCAGGTCTGAGATGACCGAGATTTCTTTTTTTCTCCCACATAGCAACAGTGGTTACCATGACCTATATTTTCCAGCAGAATGATCAAAGAACTCGGACGCTGGAGAGAAAAAAAACTTCTTGACGCTCTCAAGGTAACCGTAGCAACGCTTGGGAGCAACGGACGAATAATGGCACTCGAGAGTTAAATCAGAACTGGAAAGGTGAACTTCCCCGTTGATGCATTGTGGTACAGAAAGCCGTGTCTCCAAGACAGACCCGTCTTTCCAGCTGAGAAGGGAGGACACGTGTCACCTGATGACCGTCAGATGACACATGAAACGCCTCACTGTTCGTTTTCCTGGATCTTGCTACTCCATCTTCTCTCTTTCCCTCTCCCTCTCTCTACCTTCCTTTACTTGGGTAGGCGGTTGTATGGGAAAGACTGTACGAGCTTGAGTTTCTCTCTCTCCTTGTTTGTGTGTGTATGAGAAAGAGAGAGAATGTGCATGAGAGAGAAAGAGAAGAAGAGAGATGAGTTTGCGTGTGTGTGCAAGCGCATGAGTGTATTTGTGCGTCTGTCGCAGCGGTTTATGTTGTTATGTACAACATATACATTGTCCCCAGTTTGAATATAAAGCTAAATTTACAGTCTTCAGCATTCACTGTTTTCACTTTAAAGGTTTAGATTATTTGCAGGTTTGACATCAGTAATAAAATTGAATTTATTTGGGAATGAGGGGGTCGAGGCGTTTAGCGACCTGATTCAGAAAATTGAGGACTCACGTAAATTAAACAAAATGTAAAGAAAAAAATTTTAAATTGACACTTCTGTTAAAAGCATACTGTTGCAGTTCCGTGTAGAGCATATAAAGTGTATTATTTAAATTTTTCGTGCATTGAATATGGTCAACAAGATTAAAAATGTATGGTTTGGGGAATCGGGAATTATTCGCGGGTTTTTCACAGTTGCGCTTCGAACACTCTTGAATACTGAGGGCCAATTCATCAAGTCTCCATTTGAGTTTACACACGTCAGACAGTGGCACAGGAACCTGGGGAAGGGGGCAGCTTTCCCGTAAAAAAAGATACTGAGGAGGAAAACATGTGAATGTCGTTCAGTGTCAGTATGAATTGTGTCCCTCCAAACCCGAGCTTCTTCTTACACCACTGTCACATATCTGTTACAGGTATGTGATCCTGATCAGTATGTGCATCACTCTCTATGGACAATACACTGACACAGTAAACACTATTTCACATGTATTTATTGGGTTTATAATGGCTTCTAAGTTCAAGTCGCCTTTTTGCTTTCAGTCCACTTATCGTTTATTTGAATGTCTTTTTTCCAAGTCTGACATATTCGCCATGTAGTAGCCTGATTCGGCGTAAAGTGCACGCGCTCGTGCTTGTGTGCATATTCATCCGGGTGAACGTGTGAGTGTAGGAAATATTAGGAAATATTATCTGAAAACATAAAGCTAGTATCTGCTACAGGAAAATTGATCAAAGGGAGATAACGCCGGTCTCCCGGAACAACTGTCGTGACGCACTTCAGTGCCCTTGAGTTTTGAGTTGAAACTTCCTACCTGCGGGGCAAAGATAGCTGCTGTTAAACTGCCTCAATTTTTTTTTTATTATTATTGTTTTACTGTTTTTGTTTGTGTTAATGTTACATGTTCTTTCATTCTATCGTTTGTACAGACAACATTATAGACTTGTCTATACTTCTGTCAGTGTATGTTCAGTATCTTATCTAGAAGCCATCTGACGTTATAGCAATACTAATAAAAACATGTAAAGTCCATAAAGCTTACATCTTCTGAGCTATGTTTTGTTGCAAGTGTTACTGAGTTTGTCCAATAACTTTCTTTTCCTATTTTCGCCTCCGGGGCAGCTGGAAGTGAATGATTATGGATTTTGTGGAGCGATGGTGTTGGTTGAAAGCCCCATATCTGTAAAGGAGGATATAGTGCATCCACAAAAATTAATCCTCAATAAATATAAAGAAAAATAAAAAGGTGTAGGGCTGTGAATGCAATTTTATTGTGACAGAGAAGTGCTTCCAGCCAGCGGTGATCTCGCACCAAGGGGTACAGCAGAAGTGGGAATTAAGCCCGAGTATCTGGAGAGCAAAAAAATGCTCCCTGTGACGAGACCTGCATGCTCAGCATTATGATTTTTACTGCAGTATTTATTATGGGTCCCTTTGTAAAGTATATAGACAGCACAGGCTTTCTATGTTTGACATTCTTTCCTTCTAATGAAGATGCTCCGGTTCAGAACACAGTTGCACTCTACACGAACAAACGAACCATACGCAGTCAAGAAGGATTCTTGTCAACAAAAGAAATGTACCAACAAAATAAGTTTATGATCGGACGAATCACGGACATGAAGGTAATTTTCGACTTTTCACACATTACCACACCCCATATTTATAAGATCATTATATAGCTATATCTGCTACAGACATTATGACGACATGCAATATGGAACTTAACCGATAACTTAATTATATTACGTAATAAATTAGACCAGATTCTTAGGTCCTATCCGAGAAACTGATTAGCAGTTTGGACAATATCTTTAAACTAAATATGCATCAAATTTTTAGGTAAGCAAGGGGAGGTCTGCTGTTCTGACCACTAGTTCTCTCCCTTCCCTTATAATGTTAACGCAAAGCCCACACACAAATATATCATCGGTCACACAAGATTTAAACAAAAAGACGAGAGTGTGCAATTATCATATATAATAAAACGAATTTCACTTTATATTAAATAAATAATAAGCAGGCTGATGCTTTATAGAGTGTCTTATATTACATGTATTAAATTCAATTTTATTGTTAAAGATCTCAGCAACTTTTGTTGTTGAGTGTTATTAACTTTAATGGCAGCTGCATCATCAAGATTCTTTCTTTTTAGAAAAATAGTCTAATGCTAAACTTGAATCGTTGCTGCAAAACTTCTGAGTAATTTCGGGCCAGAATAGCTATGGTCAAATGTGTTCTGGAATGTATTCCAAATAAGAAAGTAAAATAAGAAAATCAAAAATCAAAAAATAATAATAAGCAAATAATAATAGTAGTAATAATAATAATAATAAATGTGAAATGTGTAAAACGCATACTTGAACTCCTAAGGAGGATGCTCTCAGCACTTAAGAACAAGAACGAAACATGGACAGCATACGAGTGACAGGAAAACAAACAAAGTAAATAACATATGAACTATAAAAGAATACACAACCGTACTAAACGAAAAATAAAATCAAATAAAGAAATCACAAAGAAGAACCAAATTTGACATTGCGTGAATCGATATAATAGTTTTGTTGGGGAAGGAGAAGACATTAGTGCAATTTAACATAATGGACTAAATTCAGATTTGTAAAGGATGACTTTTGAACCTCCGTCCGTACGTCATTTGTCTGCTCTTTGGCTTCGTATGCGCACGAGAAAAGCAGGAACCCCCTCCCCCGACGCAGTCACACACACTCCAAATATCACACATACAGGTGTACACTACGCAAACAAAAGAGCAGACGATGCAGGAGCTCTCGTATTAATAGAGGTGCTAAAGTCAACATTTACAGGTCTACGCTCGTGTCTTTTGCGTCAGTTATTCCCCTTGCATCTTGGCCACCCAAACATTATAGGAGGCACGGTAGCGCAAGGGTACCGCACTTACGTGTCACCACAACGAGTGCTTTGGGCTGCGTTCAGATTTCTTCTCTGGGTGTGGCACCTGTCCACAAGGCTTGTTCTCGGTTGTAGAGACATTTTCCGTATCAACTCATCAGCCATTACATGTTGACGTTGCTACTTAGTAGCACAGAAAATAATCTAACCAGTATTTCCTTGTTGTTTTAACGGTAATAATGATGCTGTCGTGGAAGGAAAAAACGAATTTCATAACAAATCATGTGACCAAATATAGCAACAAATATGGCCACCATAATTGCCTCATTTGTTATGCACCAGCAGGTCATGAGCTGCTGACAGTTTCTCGGAATTTTAGCAACCAGCAAACACATAGACAAAGATTTATATGCATCCAAAATTGATGCCGCAGTGTTTAATTGTTTAATTGTTGTGGCTCATTGTAATGTTAAGTAGAGGTTAACTTCAACTTGTACCACTTGCAGACGTCCTTCACCTTGCGTCAGGCGTGACGTAGGGGTTTTGGAGGGGATTCCCCTTTTCGTTCACCGTGGTCGAGTTTCGGTGCATGGCGTGATGAGAAGGTCACACAGCTAATGAAAGACGTGAATGTCAGTGTATGCACGCCCCGAAACACTTGAAATGCGACATTTACGACTGTAGGTGACATATACTGCTGTTGACATCACGAGACTGGCTATCCGCGTGATAAATTCATATATTAAAGTGACTGGCGCTACTCCAAGCTCCGCAATCCTGTACAAGTACACTCAGGCAAGCAGGAAGTATGTGCGTGGTGGTGGTGGTGAGGGGGAAGCACTTGACCTTTACCCAGGTCAAACGTGTTCACGATGGCTCATCGGTACTGCACGTTGCCGTACATGTATGTAGCTGTACAGAGGTGACCTGAAAAAGGACAGCAAGTCGTTGCTAGCGATAAGCCACTGCACGAGGAAGTCGGCCATTTTTAATCAGCCTTTAAATCTTCTAAATCTTCTGTTTCCTGAGCCGGCATCCCCAACCCCGACTCTGCTGCTTGCATGACAGTATTTGCATGGAGCATCAAATGATGCCCATCCAGTCACATTGATTTTGCACCTGACGTTGTCACGTGTGCAGCTGTGTGTGCATCGTGGCGGTGACCATGGAGACAATGTTGTGGTACAGGTGCTACCCACAGTCTCCATGAGACACAGACAACAAAGTCTGGGAAATGTTTTCCTTCATTGATTTTACGCCACATCAACAAAGTGAACTGACAACGGGGGGATATTTTAGGCACGTTGTTGTGTTCCTTTATTGTTGTTTACAGGCAGTTGCCATTAGTAGCCTGTACTCACAGCAGTGCATATATTGTTGTAGATGTAGTCTGTGTGATTTGCACGTAGATAAGCTGGAACCTGTGTGCGTGGGTTGGTGGTGTTGACAGGCTGCCGAACGGCATAATGACAATTATGACAATCAATAAGGAACGTGCAATGACGCAGTCTATTTTTAGACTGGGAAGTTGATTTGAAGGGTGGGAAATGCTCAAGTGTTTGAGAGTTAGAGGTGCTTATAGAATAATCACTTCTGCTGGCAACAGTGATGGACAGACTGTGTGTGTGATTATACATAAGCACCACATACATTTCTGTAGTTACTAAAGCTGATTTAAGAAGCTTATATCATTTACTCTGCTTAAAGCTCTTGAGAAATACATTAATTCCATCCGTTAGCTGTTTATCATCCTGTAATTTTATGTGACCTCGCGCGCGTGCACACACACACTCATGCCACTTATCAGAAGGGAAACAGGCCGTCCTTGAACACTTGACAGCATCTTAGTCCATCAGGTTGCCTAGAACACGATGGCTCTAGGGTTTAAAACTGTCGAATAATTTACGACTAGATATGACACCCAACAAACTATGACTAGATATGACACCCAACAAAATGTCTTTGCTTTCTGGACCAGCAATCCATAAAATGTTTCAAAATAAAACGTATCAAATTTTTATGACAGGTATATATAGTTTCCCCCACCTACACCATCGTTCTCAAATGACCATCATGCTAGTTCTCTTGTCCTATTGTCTGTACACAATAGCTAATCATGTTATCTGCGACCGGGAAGCTATTTTTTGTTCATGACACAGTCAGGCCAGGGTTTTTCGCTGCTGGGGTATTTTGGCTCCGGTGTAGTGCGCGGGGTATCATCACATGCTGGGGCCTGCATAGCAAAGTTACCATCCGAGTGATCCGACCTGTTGTTAAAGCGCCCTGTAGCCTTGACGGCTTATCGAGGGTGGGGTTGGTGACGTTCTTTGACCTCAGACGTGTCGCTTGTTGATCGATCCACGTGCACAAGCAATGATCGATGTATATCTGCCTCTCCCACTGATCTACTCAGACACGGTTTGTTTTCTCGAAACTTTTGGCTGCATTCCATTTCTTGAAAATCAATCTGCCAAGCCCTGACAACCTTTATTCTGAGCACGAGCGTTTCTGGGAAAGGCTGCTTTTCTCCTTAACAGTAAACTTCCCCACACCAGCACAATATAAACACTCTGAAGAAAATCAGCATTTGGGGTTGTCAAGAGAGCATTGAAAATTACTCCTAGTTTCGAATTCAAGTATAAACTTGGGTTTCCCCCTTCCCCTATGTTTCAACAATGTCATATTTATTCTGCACCCCACCCCACCCCACCCCCGCAACTTTTCCACAAATAACAGAGTATGCTTTCTGTTCCTGGTTCAGTTAAACTGTGACGTTTCTGTTTATACCTATACAGGTGGAAGTTCCTCACGAAAAATTTCCTTTCAGCTTTGCAGGCATTTGTAAAACATCTCTTTTCACGGACCAACGGGGTGATTAAATACCAAAGTACTGACTATGCTAAAAGACTTCCTTGACTTTAACAGTTTTTAAGTAGTTATCTAAGCTAGCTGCAAGTGTTCAGGTACAACAGACTAATGTATCATTTATCACGTCTTATTTGATCATTTCTATAAAGCATTGTTAAAGTCTGTTAAAGGTTATCTCTTAGTCAATCAGTTGGCTTCCTCTCCACAAAAGGTTTTGCCAAGAAAAACCGGATGAATGGTAAGGTGGTTTTTGGAGTGGTGACCTAGTCGGGACCAGAGAAAATAAATAATATTCTCAAAGGTTCGTGCCCAGCTTGTGTACCAACACCTTACTTCCTTGTTGTTCTTGTTGCTAAGTTACTGCCACGAACAGGAACAGGATTGCCAGAGATAGCGACGTGGAACCAGGCAGGTTTAACCATAGTTTCCTTTGAAACTACATAAATGGCGTACTGATCTTTAACCCTCTTAGCACTATAGGACACGATCGTGGCTTTGTCGGGAAGCACTTGGAGGGCGATTTTCATTACTTTTATTGAAAAGTTTAAGTTTTTTCCTTTCAAAAAAATGTATAGGTTTCTTGGGCTAATGTTTACCTCAGAGTAGCAATAATAAAAACTGTCGTCTTCATAGTCTTCAGTTATAAGCCAGTCATTGTAATGTTATATTTTTATGTCGTGCTAAGAGGGTTAAGATATAGAGTACTAACCGAGTGAGCAGTTTGCTGAAAAGCGATTTTTCTTCCTTTTTGTGTAACACGTCTTTCCTGGGACTCTATGAGGTAAAAAAGTTGAACTGGGATAAAGTTTAGAATCCAAAGACAGGCATCTGGTTTCCAATGATGTGAAGCAATGTGCAGATCCCCACAAGCATTATTGCTTTATGTTACTTTACCATGAGGCATCTGCGGGGCTTTACATTGCTTTATATATTATAACTATGGAGACAAGACGCTTGTTCTTGAGGTCCCCATATGCCCAATGGGTATAGCGACTTACCCTCGCGTCATAACTACCACGAACCATTCATAAAAGGAGACATTAAAAATGTTATGTCCTTTTTGTATCTACAGTTTGTTACAGATTACAAGAAGTTTGTTGTAGATGCATCATATCTGAAATTTTCTCAGTTGCACTTTTACTAAACCCTTTGGCATCTCGTTGGTATACCGTTCATGCACAGGACTCAAGCTTGTATTTTCTCAATCCTAAACGTATTTAAAACAATTTTGTAAGTAAATATTGACAGCTTTCTCACACTGTCAGTGATGAAGGATGTCCACAATGCCGAGAATCATAAAAACGTATAACATATTATATTTCAATTAATGGTGTAGTCTTCAAAAGTCATCCCAGGTTTTCCTCAATATAATCTGGAATTTAACTATCTGTGGGATAATTTTTCCTGAAAGTACAGCTCTCCTGTTTCTTCTAAAGTAGACAGGGAAGTAGGTCGACTGAGATTAAGAGAACTGTGCCCTGACTGTTGTCTGTCCCAAGAACCTGGCCACCCAATGAAAAGAACCAACTACAAAGATAATATTTTCCTCTCTACAAGGAAGATGATTACTCATACCAAGGGATCCTCTCTAGCTCAGCTGGTATGAACACCGTGGCGGTAGTTCGCGGTTGTCAAAAACCTGCTGGGAACGAGGAAGTAAAACTACAAGGATATCTGTTTTTATCTCACTTTTTTAATGCACGGAGGTCAGCAACGAACAAACATCGAAGGTGCGGAATAGGCAGCGAGTTGGCGTCTTGTGAAATGCCATACAAGTACATTAACACAAAGCCGAGTAAGGACACTGTGCACCCTGGGAGGTCAAGGAGCTGACGTCTTCTGAAATACAAGTATGTTAACAGGGTCTGTACAGAGGGGACTTTTTCCCCCCTTCCTTTTCCCGGCTTCATTTGCACACAAGCTCGGGCATTGGCAAAAGACAACCATCAAACACAGAAAAATGGCGGGCTTCAAATCGCCCTGTCTTTTTATCTTCAAAAATTAGTGATATTCTGTCTTTGTATCACTTTAGCGAACTAAATTTTAATCCCTCACACCCTCTCCTTGCATTTAAAAAACGAAATAAACCGTTCGAAGCTTGTATTTGAGAGATGTTGCCTGACGAGAATAGAGGAGTTTGGCTACCAAGGATGTCTGCCCATCGAGATAACCTAGGTAGCTGACTCTTGGTAGCTGAGTTGAGTAAGTATAAAATATTGAATTCTCTGACGATGACTTTTAAATGACTTTAGGTAGTACGGATAAGAAATACTTAAAAGAACAACTCGAAACGCACTCCATCAGCATCACATATTTTGGAAAGCTGGACTCCTAAAATGGCGTCCGGCGATGGCATGGCTCTTTCAAGACAAATCATACTAAAACCTTTGTGTACTTCAGTTTTGATGTCGCTGAATAAGTTAAGTAGGAAGTTAACATTTATTCACATGGACATTACTCCTAGCTTTTGTTGTTGATGATGATAATGGTGATGGTGATGATGATGGTGATCTCAGTAACGTCAACCAGGGATGAACACGAGCGTCAGTTTGACGCACTTGTGTAAATGACCTGTGGCCATGTTTCAGGGTCAATAGGCTGGAACTAGACAAGCGGCAATACTTATGGGCTGCTATGAACATACTCAAGTGGACTTCATTGCACTTATTACCACAAGAGCAGGCTTAGGAAAAGTCAACGAGGGACACTCATGAACTGAAGAAAATTTATTTTACGACTTGTGTCACCAGGATTTCCCAAGAGCTTATCTATAGCTTACTCGTGGCACAGCTAAGCTCTTTTATCTCGGATCTAGCATACAAACTCGTCGACCTACAGCAGTAGATGTATAACACTGAATAGAAGTGTTGTCTATTGTTCTGACAGGTTTTGAAGAACACCTGCATATGTTCAACTTCCCGGTCCACAGACCTTGAGTAAACACTGTGGATATTCAGGTAAACACTCGGGGAGGTGACAAAAGCAAGGGGTTAGGGTTGCCCTGGTGCATTTTTTTTTTCAGCAATACATACGCTACAGCAATATCACAGCAATGCGGTAGATATTCACAAGCTAATCGTTGTAACTGTTCTGGTGCAGGTGAACACGTACGACTGAATATCGCGTTAAATTAGTGCATTGCATAGACTGTGACTTACAACAGATAATTTCTATTTAGAGTCAAGGTGTTTTTCACCTAAGTGGTGGCGGGGAAGATAAAATTCTCCCTAGGATGTTTTGAGAAAATAAAATGGTGTGAGAGAGCATGATCGAAAAACACACACACAGGGATAGAGATTTTTTTTTTTAGCTTTGAGACAGGATAATACAAATTACAAGAGCAGACGTAGAGTGGGGACATGATATCTGGACAGGATCGTGAGGCTCGTTATTTGTTTCAGCTTTGTTGGCTGCATAGACCAGTCATCGCTGTGTGCAGTAGACAGCTGATGCTAATGTTACAATTACTAGTTTGTTGCTCCACTTAAGATTGGCCTCCAAATGAGTTTCTTCACTGACATTTCTTTCTAGAGAAGTTTAGGGTGTTGGACAACCCGAGACGTGATCATATATAATGTCAGCTGCTGACTCAGAATAAAACACCACCCACAAAATAAACTACCCCCTAACAACACGCACCGGATTTGCAAATAGTAAAAATGTCAACGTCAGCCGTTATTTGGATAACCGA
>SRHC01001900.1:0-60607 GCA_004794325.1 Pomacea maculata | reverse complement strand
CCCCCCCCCCCCCCCCCCCCCGTACAAACTCTGAACACGTTTTATTTTCCAGTTCGGGAAGTGTCGATTGTTCCATAGCACACCTTTTTGTGGCATCATCCTATAGTATCAGCCACACGAGACACCACTGGCAGATATAACCATCAGGAGTAAAGTTGATTTCAGTACTGGATGTTGATATGCGCGATCACCTTGACTCTTAGTTTTCTGGCCGATCGCGTGGACAAAGAATGGTTCTCTTCAGCATCTACCCCCCCCCCCCCCCCCAACACACACACAAAATGTCATTTAGAATTTTCTAAAACATTCAGCCCTAGAGTGGATGACATCAATTTTCAAACTGACTGCCAAAAGAGCAGGTGGCGCCCACCCCGTATATATAGAGATCGGTTTCGAAATTTCGAGAAGTCTACAGTACCTTCCACCCTGTCATAACTTTTCAGCTGCGCAAGAATGAGTTTTTGGTGGCAATTAAATAAATGGGGACATGTTGACATTTACAACTTAATTTATTGCACAGGTCTTCTGTTAGAACCCATGATGTAAACCAGGGGAGGGCAATGTCAATCATTGGTCTCGCCCGGCTGAGGTAACTGAAGATGAAACTCAAAATTCAGGAAATCTATAGCAACAGAAATTTATATTGAGTGAATCATTATAATATTGTTTTTGAGGGACAAATAACAAACGTCTATTACGAGATGAACAAGACCCATACGTGTACATGTCGGGACAAACATGTGTATGCTTCTCGAGGGTTGCCCTTGGCCTGTCTGCCTGTCTTGCGTTGAATCAGGGACAGTCAGTGCCAGGCAGGCTGAGACTGTACTTTATAAAATGAACACATTGTGGCAATACTATTGCGTTACCCGATATAACCGGCTAATTATTAAGCTGATAATTTTTTATGGCCCAGGAATGATGTTATATATACTCAGATGACCTTTGGCAGAAGAAGGCTCCCTCCCCTGCTGTAAAGAAACAGTGTAACACCTTATTTAAAACATGTGCAGTCACAACTGATGCACACAGCTTGAAAGATGTTTCCTGCATTCATATCAGTGCTGTAGCTGTTCATATATTTCATCGCCTGTCCGGTCTCTGTATATGTACATAATGTAGCATTGTACTGTTATTCAAGAACATGGTCTTCATTAGATGTTCAAGTTCTCGTCTTTGATAGCCTCTCCGCTATGGAAGATTCATGGCCTGCACGTGATCTATGTCCTGGATACAATTTCAGTTCTACTGCGCTTATTATATTGTCGTCTTATGGAACTATTTTATCATGGAGAAAAGTTGCAATCCAGTGAAACTGATTCATTCTACTTCAATAGTGAATAAGTTTGCTTCTCTGTATATGGACTGTTCAAGGCTTAGAATCTTTCGTCAGCGATTGAGTTGCAAAATGTATTATCAGCATTTGAATACACAGAAAACAAATACCTCATCTCTTTATGTGATCTTCTTTTCCAATTGTCACTCATACAATTTCAAAAACACAAAGACCTCCAATTTATGTATTTTATTTATGCACAGCAGAGTGAATACAAGGTACAGTGCTCACTGCAAAGTATATGTGCACCTATCAAGCGATACTAAATTGTACATGAAATTTAAAATAACTATTTATTAATTCATACTTGTCAGATAAATATGCAACTGTCAAAAACTGTTATCACTAGCTTTTTAAGTTGAGGTACTGATTACAAATCTTCTACAATAGTACCTTCAAATGCTTCATTTTTTTGACGCTAGGTAAATCTCAGCTTTCCTCTCCATATTAAGAACCACAACAAGAAGAAACACCGATTAATGTAGAATTAACTTATATATTACAAGGTGTGACAAATTTTAGTTGATAAAAAATAGTATTTAACAATAAAAGCAGAATTTGCCATCTAAAAAATATTACATCTAGAATAAAAACCTCTAACCCTAGTTTTGTTCCTTTATTACTAAGACTATGTTTTTAATCCAGAAGTCTGCATATATGAATGTAAAGCAAAATTATTTTTAATTGCATTAAATCACAAAAATTAAATGTTGATATGTAACAAAAAATATATATTTATAAATGAAAATAAAACAGTAAGCCATAAGGAAAATACAATAGGAGAGGGAAAACTTAATACAAACTGTGATGAATACTTCAGAAATTACCAAACACTTATCACATAATTACCAGTACATAAGATTATTCAACAGTCAAATTGAAAAGTATCATACTTAAAAACCCACATAAGAAACAAAACAGGAAAGATATGAACTGCGCAACATTTGCTTAAGAGAAAATAATATAAAAAGGCACTATTTGCAAAGATTATCATTACATAAGCTGGAGATGGTAATGTTTTAAAATTTCTTTTTACATAATGCAATTTTTATAGTGTAAAGGAAAATTCTTAAGGGGTACCCAGGAAACTTTCTGAAAAATGTTTAAAATGGATATAGTGTATGTAAAACGGACAAGTTTTAATAAATGGACTATAGCTACTACTAATGAAAATAACCTTTAATCTTTCTTTTTACCAGTTAACTGATTAGAAAACAAAGCTTTGCTGTTAAAGAACTTATTACATATAGGTCAGCCATGTGTGAGCTATGATCACTTTCATGCATACAATCATCCCACCCTCTCTGTCACTCAAACACATGCACACACAAATAAATCCAGCAAATGAAACAGTGTACGTCCTTGTTTATAAAATATGCTGAAAAACTGACGAAAAAACATTTTATTTTTTGCTGATCAACAAACTAAATGAACTGGGGAATTTCTTACAGATATTTAGCATTTTGCTAGATGATCATAAAAAACAAAAAGCATTCTACAATGACAAAGAAAATAATACTATAAAATTACAGTAAATAATAGAATAAAGCCATATCTATACTATTTCCATAAATATTTTTAAGTTTAGATAGATTAAGCAGGCATTATACGCAACTTTGTACACACATGGATGTGTCTGCATTCACAGGAATGTTTGCACGTGTATGAAGAATCCTTGACACAGTTGTATATGTGATTATATTTTAAATGGCACAATTTCTGTTACACATTAAATTAAATAATACAGATGTAAATGTTGCATAAATATAAAACAGAAATAACAGGGAAAACCCCTTGAAAAATCAGAACACGGGAATGTGCCTTTGGACCGGGTACAAATGTGATTGGTGACATACTGGTGATTATTGATGAGAATACATATCAAATTTTTTTAACATCTTTTCTGTCCTTCCACAATAACTTGCACGCTGTGCATTGTCAAGTTATGCATAATTTAATAAAATAAAAATGCAAAAATAGGTTTATATATTGTACTAAGCAACAATGAACTGAAATACATCATTATTCAAGATTGCGAATTGCTGCATCATTGGTAATTATGACCAGTGACATGTATCTTTCATTTTGAGTCTTAATTATGCTCATTTCTTAATGTAAAAGGCTTCCAAAAAAGTTAATTATACAATCATCTGTAATATGACTATATAATACCTGTAATCAGAGAACATTCTTGTATTTAAATTTTGTGATGAAATGACATTATGCATAATTATATCATTATCACTATATCATTATGCATAATAATAAAGACTCTCATACAAAAACTCCTATACAAGAAGTTTTAGAATGTTCAAGAACTTAAAAGTAATTTTACTTACAGATTAACTCTAGTCATTTTGAGTTTGAGTTGATTTACTCATCCACTGAGTAAACATGTATTTTTTTTAATTATACATTTTGAGTAAAATATTAACATTTAAGCCCATACTTTTGGTAAGTCAACATAACATTATGTTTGTTACACAGAATTTGTAATCAACTTTTTGAAGAAAAGCAAAAGTGGATTGACCTAAATTCAAATAACTGATGTCCCTGATGGCTGGAACAAATGCCAGAGCACTGAGCATATGCTAATGAAGTATTTCTCAGTCAGGAACCCCCCTTTTCAACATCAAGATGAGGTCTGGGATCTTCAAAGGCTTGTACTGAATAAATGGAACGTACTTCTTTCATATTTTATCAGTATTTTCTAATAATTCAAATTTCCTTATTCAAAAATCAATTTTGCATGCATGTTAGTTTTTAGTATTAAAAGCTATTGACTATGCTTAGCTGAAAAAAATAACGGCTTTCTTCTTATCAGTAATCACTTTATCAGTCTTCTTCACAAAATGGCATCCTTTAAATATATATTAAATTATAACGATACACTAAACAAAATTATCACAGTTGCCAAAAAACAAACAAAAAAAAAACCCCATTGAAGTGTGCTTAAATCATTTGTGTGCAGACATATACAGATATACATCTAAGTACATATAATCACGAAGGCAACATAAACATAAAATACTACTTTAATACTAAAATACAACAGAAACATAAAATACAACCCCCCTTTGGCTTGCAAGCATTAAAAAAAAAATTCTACAGTCCAAACATGCAATTAAAGCAGCTTGACTTCTCATTCATAGCTATTCAGCTACAAACAGGGTTACAAATTGTGTTCCAAAATATCCCCTCATAATACAGCTGAATAGGCTATAGACTCTGTTGCTGGCAAGAGAAACCATCATCCCTATTTTATAATCTCCCCCTCCTATTACTCAAACTTATACACAGGTGCACATGCATAAAATCTACCTATAAAAACAATTAAGTAAACAAAACTGAATTTATCTCCAGCTGTGCAACAGTAAAGCATTTGTCACCAATGCGGTGAGGATTGTGGGCTGTGGTTTCAGATTTTGCTTCCAACACATTTAATTTCTCTCTGTATATGGCACCTCCTTACAGTGCTGGTCTAACTCAACATGGTATAGCCTCAGTTGCTGACATTTAAAGCAGCAACAACCACCACTATATCATAAAAACCAAGCAAAACAAATATTGTAAAAAAATTCTTTTAAATGAAATACATTTTTTTTCACAAGCTGCTGCCTAACTTAAAACTTAAAAATAATTTTATCTTCATAAGCATTTTATCTTTCAAAAGGCACATAACAAAAGTGAGATAGGATGTATTAGTTTTGAAATGTGGCATGTCAGTGCCAGTGTTTCATCCTTCTCGCAGTACATTATGCTGAGCAAAGTTATAAAACATAGAAGGTCCATATATTACGAGGGCATGAATGACAATCATACTTGGACGTAGAACTATCATAATCTTAAGAAATGCCTACAAAGGATAATGGTGGTGAGGGATGGGCAAAGATGATGGTGAAAAAGAAATTTCAGGTAACAAAGCCCTAACCTTCACCATCTACCCTCACTTCCCCACAAAAAAATTACATTCACAATGTATATATCTGCATTGCTCAAATTCATTTAATGTGCGATTTATTTCTGTTAACTGAAAACAAAGATTAGTGAGTGGCTGAATGTTATATAGTACTTCAAAAGCACTGGGATATTCACAGCACTGAAGCCACCATTTTCATGTAAGTGCTAGGAACTGCAGAGTTTGCATACCATCTTCAATCATGTGATCACTGATCATTGCAAAATACATGATCTGTGAATTACATGCAAGAGTGAGCAAATATTATTAAGCTCTGTACAGCTGTGTGATAAAACCAGCAAGTGCAAGTGTCAAGCCACATTCATGATGTTGGGAGGCAGCAGGGCTATTAAAGATCTACCTACAGGTCAGTGTTAATTTGTAAAAATTGCCCTAAACAGAAAAATCAATCTAATTACAAGTATTGAGCGAAAATTAAAACTGTTAATAATAATTATACAAGCCTATTAGGGGGCAACTCTCCACATTTTCAGATTGGATTTGTTGTACCAACTGCACTTTTTTTCTGATGTCATTGGAATTGTGTTTGATTATTTTCCTGCCTGTGGCCTTTTTCCTCTGATAATATCAACTCTCTCATTGTTGTTAATCCTCTCTGGCTAATGCCATCAGAGTTTCTTCATTTTTAATAGTCGTTCCTGCGATAGACTTTATCCATGCCAAACAGTCATGTGTTTCAACATTTTACTGTAATTTCTGCTTTGTGATCATCTGGACATTCTCCTGTGTTTGATTATTAATACATTCTGCTCCAGTCCAATGACTGTCTGTAGATCTGTCTCATTGACATCTTGGTCTATGAATGGTTTGGGCAGACGAACGACCTGGCTTTCCCATTAACCTTACAGAGCCACAGAAATTTTGTCTGTGTTGTGTTTTTGTGTTTGTAATGCAGGGAGAGCCTGGCTTTGGCTGGGATACTGCGCTATAAAAGCTCACACCATTATTATTATTAATGATGATGATCCAGGTATGCTAGTCACAGAATTATGGTTATAGCGAGAAATCAAAATGAAAATGAAAACATTGAGGGAAATTGTTACAGCTGTATGTACACGTGCAAGAATATCAGATTGCCCTCTCCCACCTAAAATTAGTACTAATACCAAGGTAATATGCTATAAATCAAGAAGGTATTTACTCTGTACATAACTGGAATTTTGATGAAGATAGAACACGGTGCATTCAAAGAAAAAACACATGATCAATGAGCTCAAAAAAATATCATGCACCATTCCCATTTATAGTAGATTTTTCAACAAAAAAAAAGAAAAAAAAAAGAAAAAAAAAGGTGACAAAGGGATTTTAGCTCCAGAAGCACAATTTCATGCAATGGATAAGACTGATATAACTGGTAGGAAACCACAGATCTACACCACAGGTGCGACTGAAATGATAGGCAATTTATCAGACGTGGTAAGAAGCAGATAAAGCAAGGTTCTATCCCCCAAAAATGTAAAATTAAAACTACCTTCTTTTCAGGCTGTGGGCGAGTTGTGAACACTGCAAGTTTACAGATCAGATGTGGTTATCAACATGTATATCTTCACTGAAAGCATTCTGGAATCTGATTATATTATTCAATGCTACACAAACATGCCAGATACACATTCTCTTTACTTCCCAGATATTTGTATCTGATAATCTTAGTGGACTGATATCAAAAGTCACATGACAAATGAGAAGAAAAAAAACAACCCAATGAAGCAGACTGAAATATACAAGGTTTCTTCTTGAGTGTTCTGATAAATGTCTTTGATATCTCTAATGATAAATCACAAATATTCACTAGGCATTCATTTCTGAGACAAATTTAAGAATGATTCCAGAGAAGCTGCAAAATGGTAAGCGCTACAATTTCTCTAATCTTCCTGATATGGGAGGTAAAGGCTGTCTTCCAGGTGATGGAGCAGGCAGATCTGCAGCTGAATTACGCTCAATAGAGGTGAGTTTGCTAGGCATTGGTAATGGCCTTGTTAACGTCCTTGGTGGTTTTTGTTCATTCCCTGGGTCATTCCCTGGGCTTTGGGTTTTAGGAAAGAAATAATGAAGCGTATTTACTGCAGTGTCGTAATCATTTTCAAATGATTTATTTACCATCAGGATGCTCGCAGTTGGCTGATAATTACAAAGAAAAATTGAACTTACCATTTAATCCCAAGAGAAAAATCCTTGTTTGAATAAATTTGTATAGACTCAGGAACATTATTAACTAGATATGACCATTGTCTAATTTGCACTTTTACCAACATGGCAAAAATAACTGTCTCACATTGTTTGTTTGTGTTTAATGCCGTGCCAGCAACTAGGGCTATATCACGGCAACAAAAGTAATTTTGACTTTAAAAGTTTAGGGACAAAACTTCCCAAGTCATATGACCGTAACATTCTTTAAAAAGTCAACACAATAAGTAAACAAAATGTAAAAGAGTGGATAAAGTGTACAAACGGGTGGTGAAGCCCAAAAGGCCACCAACAAACCAAAAATGAAAAGAAAACTATCAGGACATAAAATTTCTTAAATCTGATGGTAAAGTCCTATCCTCCTTAAAAATGTAAAGATTGCTGCCTATGGGACGGACCTGAAGAAGGAAAACAAAGAATTCTCTGCAAAAAACTGCTGATGGATAGTCTGGAGCTCAGGACAAAATCAAAATATGTAACACATAAAAATTTCCCCTACACCATTGTCAAACAAGTGGTGGTTCACCTCTTAAGAGGTATCCCTGCGTGGCATAGGTATATCCTAACTTCAGTCTAGCAAGGACCACCTCCTCCTGCCTCACAGGATGGCACGAAGGAAGGCGGTCGGAAAGACAGGAAAGAGTGGCTACTTCCCTACACGTCCTCTGGTGAATCATGACACTCTTGTTACCTGATTCTTCTTTGCATTTTCTATATTTGTATTTTATTATTCATCAGTACTGTTGTTCATCCTTGATCCATTCCTTTGTTGTCCATGTATTCATTCTTGTCTCAACCGCTAAGAGCACACTCTTTATAAGCATGAATATGCACTATACAAATCATGAATTTATTAGTGTTATTAGCCATGATATTTCCATTGCAACAGCAATGGAGACAGCAAAGCAGATATCTACATGAAAAGACAAATAGATAATAGATAGAAGAGGTCAACAGCTTCAAGTACCTGCATCAAGTATCCAAAGATGTCAGCTGAATGACAGAAATTTGTATTATGGCTTAACGGCAAAAGCAGCAATAAAAACCAGGCTGCACAGGATTTGGAAGAGTGATACCCTCAGGTTTGCCACAAAATATTGACTGGACAAAACTTTTATAGTTCCATCCTGCTTGATAGATCTGAGATGCAAAACATTTAAAATCAAGTGCCAGGCAAAACTGGTCTGAATTTCCTCATGAAACATAAGATCAACAAATTTTCATGCCTACCACCAGACTAATGTCATCTGCAAAGTGCAGATTGCATATGAGCCTCCCACCAATGGACACAAAGGTGTGATGATCAAGATGGGTTTCCTGCATGAAGCTTTTGATGGTGATGTTGAACAGTAAAAGTGATGAGGGTATCCTTCATGGACACCCATTGTTGTCCAAAGAAGTGACCTAATTGGTTAATAACTAGTAATGCACTCAGTGAGATCTTGTGTAAAATGTTTTGATAACTTGAATAAGGTCATCTTAAATGCTGAATTTTGAAATCATAATGCAATAGCCTCTTGTACCACACTATCAAACTTCTTTTTAAAGTTAAGGTTATGGAAAAGATCTCACTGGTATTGTAGATGTTTTTCTAAATGTTCTGAAGATTTGTTTCAACTATTGCCTGGTCCTCAGCCAGTCTGATCTGCTCACTGGTGGTGTTGATACCAATCTGGATTACTTGGCATGACTTTTTTGGGGTGGCTTATTAGGCTGATGGCTTTGTAGTTGTGGCACTATTTACTGTTTCTTCTGTCTGGAATGGGTATGACTAATGATTACATCCATTTTCTGGCTCATTGTGCTCCCAGATTCTTTGGTACAGAGCATTAATAGCCTTTATTGTTTCATCCTCACCCTGTTTTGGTGGTTCAGCTGGGATGTTGGCAATGCCAGGTGACTTTCCTCCCTTCAAATGACATTATACAGCTATCTTGGCCTCTTTCCACACAACTGGTAGGTCTGCAGTTAGTTCTAGTCTAGTTGTTCTGGAGAATTTTTGGCATTGTTGTTCAAAATATTCTACCAATAGTAAAATTGTGTAAGCTAGTCTCGTTCAGCCATATCACCCAGCACTGCACTTTGTCTCTACCTATGACAGCACAAAAAACTGGCTGGCTAAAACGAATGGACTGGCCAAAAGACTTAGTCATTGCCACCTATAACAGGCCTCTGGTGAACCTTGTCAGCCCCTCCCCTCAGGCTAGAATAGCAAACCAACAAAGCTGGTTACCTCGTTCTAGTCAAGAGAATGCTGAAATATGCTTCATGTCTAGATGTGTGCAAACACTTCTTAGAAATTTAGGTTGTCAATCTCTGGAACAGGCTAAGGTGGTGATCCAAGCTCCATCACTGCATGTTTTCAATACATACTCAGAAAAACATTCTGCAGACCAGAGAATAATGAGCTGACCTACCTATTCAGAGGAATGCCCTGTGAACTTCCTTGGGTCCTGAAATATAATCAATAATTAGGATTGTTATTAAATGTTACTTCAAAATCTTCTCCACTCTTCTAAAAAAAGAATAGGCTATACAGGTCAATATTCTTTCTTTAAGCTTGCTTTCTTGCTTTCTTTAAGCTTTCTTTAAGCAGAAACCTTTTGGCTGCAAAAGTAGCTTGAGAATTCTTCCAGATTTCTCTACATCATTCAACTTAAAAAAACTACTTTACTTAAAAATTAGCACATTAATGAACACATAATAAATAAAGATCAGCATAAATTGACAGGTGTGTATAACAACATTCATAATATGTCAAAAGTTTTCAGCCTGATGACCATTAAATTATTTACAGAAAAAGGTACACCAGCAGCAAGGACATCTGTGCAAGAAGTTCTGATTATTTATAACAGCGGCATGACAGTCTGCTTCTCCAGTGAGGTCCACTTTTAAGCCCTGACCAAAATACAATGCACTGCCTCGATAGTACATGATGATATATAATGATGCTCATTATATTACCATCATACACCCATAAAGTTTTTATCTGATGCTGTCTTTCCCTGGACATTCAAGTTTACAATAGTGGAAACAATATCTTCTTGTCTTATAAATACTGGTCATCTTAACTTAGCTAAACATGAAAACTATTTTGCCCTAAAAATGCTGTATTCAGATTAATCTTTCTTCACACTCCCTTGAGACCTGAAATGTTGCTCTGGGTAATACCGTTGTTTTGTTTAGTTTCTGTATAGTAGTATGGAACATGGCACGCATACAAACGCATGCATGCACCCACATGAAAAGAGGGAAAGGTGACAGGTACAGGCTTGGTGGCGGTGGGGGGTAGTTACCGGTCGGGTGACAGCCTGGTGACCGAAGGATGGGATTGACTAGTGACAGGATGGAGGTGCAAGGATATTTTGGAGAGAAGTCAGGTGATGAGGGCAGGAGGACAGAACGTGAGGGGACAGCGCAGAGATGAGAACTAGGACTCATCGAGAGAGCGAGTGTGTGATGTGGATGTTTCACCTTAGCCAGAACTATTGACAGGCGTTAAAGTAAAAAGGACTTGAAATCCATGAAAGTGTTGTGTTTGTTCTTGTGGTGAGATTGGGAAAGCAACCCCTATCTACCCTGTTACATCTGTACAACATGTTGAGATTGTGCTGTGGAGTCTGCTAAGCTACATGGATATTGCTGACCAATTAGCTGATGCTAATAGGACAAATCGAGTCGACATTGTGAGTCACATCTGCGATGCACCGTAACGCATTGGAAACATTTGCGCTGGGATGAATATACACAAGGGTGAAAAACAACTGGGGGAATTCTCTTGGGAGGTGAAATGAGCGAAGCGAAATCACAAGAAGTTCAAGGTTGCGAGTACACATCCTTAATAACCGTATTACAGTACCTGTCGTTGACATAGAAACTAGTACTAGGAGGATGAAGAAAATGCAGTTCAGACATTTTCATTGCATTCTGCAATGCCAACGCATTTTTTTTTATTACTATATACAAGAAATATAAGTATTGGAATATCATTGACCATTTGACGGAGATCCAGCCTACCATGACAATGTATCTTTACTCCTAACTGTGTGTATTAAATGTCTGTATGAGAATGTATGCCTGCCCTTGTGAGCAAAAGAAAAATTTCTGTCTTGGGTATCCTCGACAGACAATAAAGTCTGATTTGATTTGATTTGATTATAGCGCATTGAGCTTTGAGTGAAAGCGCATTGAGCTTGCTGCAAGCAGGGAAGTGCTAC
Organism: Pomacea maculata; assembly: GCA_004794325.1. NCBI lineage: Eukaryota > Metazoa > Mollusca > Gastropoda > Architaenioglossa > Ampullariidae > Pomacea > Pomacea maculata. The sequence continues at coordinate 48,891 of SRHC01001900.1, read as the reverse complement.
TATTATTATTACTATTATAAAACGTTTGAGTGTGGTTTTTTTGTGAGGTGCTTTGAGCTTACCTTTGATAGTGGGTAAAGTGCTCTCTTAATCAACGTTGTTTATATTTTTCTATGCACTGTGTCTACATGTTTCTATGTATGCAGGTGCATTTGATACCTGTCTTAAAAGGGTGTGCTCACGTGCCTATAAGTATACCCATTAGAAAAGCTCAAATATTGCTAGAAGACACAAATCAATGGTCATAATCTTGGAATAGTATTAGCATTTTAAACAATACTACTTTTAAAAACATACATACCTGACACAGCATCTACAGCATCCACAGCATCCACAACATTTTTCCAATTTTACTTTCTCACAAGGGAACCACCCAATCTGTAATTTGTAAGAAAAACATTTTTTAATTAACACACAAGCACAAAGAATAGATATTAGAGATTAGCTAATCCTGATTTATAAGTTTGCTATAGTTCCTTATTGCCTGTTCTGTGCCACTATTAACAGCTGTCTGTTCCCAAGGCGTAGTAGCTGGAATTGTTCTTGGTGAATGACAATTTTCCTTGTCAGTGTCAGGAACTGATTTTGTAAAGCATTTAATTGGAAAATGTGTATGTAAATGTGTAATGACAATGTAGTGAGAATGGTTTGCCAGTTAGTGAGGGCAAGTTACAGAAAAAGCCTTTGGCCAGGTGGGAAGCATCTGCCACAATCTTGCACATCCTGCACAGATTGACTTGAGTGTAGATTGTCCACAAAGGACAGGTCACAGTCAATACTTCAGCTAGCTTGCACCATCCGGAGGAGTAGGACTTTCTGTTTTTTTGGGTGGTACTGCCATATCAGGTTGGTTGTGTTTTCGCTGTGCCAGCAACTAAGACTATATTACAGCGACATAAAGTAATCTTATTTTAAAAAGTTTAATTTTTCCCCAAGTGATATAAATCTTAACCAATAAAGGCAAACGCAAGAAGCCAGAATGGTGTTAAAAAGGGTTGGGGGGTTTGGTGTTTTACGCTGTGCCAGCAACTTATGGCTATAGATAGCCACGGCAAGGCAGCCAGCCCTGTAAACAGATGCCACGTGCAGAGAAAGAACAGCATGCTCGAGACGAGAAATGAACTCAGGACAGCCAACCTTCACTGTATTGGTGACAGGCGCTAACCGTTGCACCACTGGGCCGCCTGTGTTAAAAAGGGAGTCAAGTATTAAAAAGGTTGTGGCCAAAAAGACCACCAACATATCAAAACTCCCAAACTATCAGAACATTAAAAACTGAAATCTTTTGACAGAGCCCCATCCTTCTTAAAAATTTAAAAAATAACTGACAATGGGATTTGTTTGGTTTGTTTGTATTTAACAACATGCCAGCTAGTAGGGCTATATCACGGCCACAAAAAGTAAACTTTAAAAGTTTAGTGACAAAACATCCTGAGTGATATAACCATAACATTCTTTAAAAAGTCAAGGCAAGAAGTAAACAATATGTAATAGAGTTGGTAAAGTTTAAAAAAGACTGGTGAAGCCCCCAAAGGCCACCAACAAACCAAAAAACCAAATCACACCAGTTATCAAGACATAAAATTCCTTAAATCTGATGGTAAAGTCCTATCCTCCTTAAAAATGACTGCTGCCTATGGGACGGACCTGAACAAATAAAACAAAGAATTTTCTGTAAAAACATTGCTGGTGGATACTCAGGAGCTCAGGATAAACAGTTATAACATGTACCACACTAAAACTTCCTTTATACCATGGACAAACTGGAGGTGGTTCACCTTGTAAGAGGTATCCTTGCGTGGCATAGGTGTGTCCTAACTTTAATCTAGCAATGACCACCTCCTCCTGCCTCACAGGATGGCACGAGCGTAAAAAAGACAGGGAAGGGTGGCATGTAATTTATTTTGGCCCAGAGTATCCCAGTGGCGTTGCCATAGGGACTGAACGTAGGCCGAGAGGAGAGGTGAACAGTGTAATATGCCAGGAGATTGACATGCAGCCTTGAGAGCCTGGTCTGCTCGAACATTGCCTGAGATACCAATATGGCCAGGAGCCCAAATAAAAACAATGTCTTTGTTTCGCTGAATGAGTGCTGCATGAATTGTATGAAACTGGACCATGAGAGGGTGGTCAAAATCATTGGAAAGAAGAGCTTGGATGGCTAAAAGAGAGTATGGCATGAAGTTCCGCAGTGAAAATAGAACAGCCAGACTGAAGCAGTCTGTTGCGGCTGGCAGGACGGAACTGCTGCCACAGAGACAGGGCCCCCATTTGGGACTTTGGAGCCATCTGTAAAGATAGAACAGAAACCAGAATGGTCAGAAAGGAGTTCATGAAAATGTTGAAGAAAGATGGGGTCACTAGTGTCCCCTTTTTTAAAAGATGTAAGATCAAGACGAATCTCTGGAAAAGGGAGAGTCCAAGGAGGAGCCGTTAGTAGAGAGAGGCTCTACCTGTTGGATATCTGCTCCGGCAGCTTGTTGGTGAAGTGCAACAAGAAGTGATAGAGGCATTTGCTCAATGTTACGAATGGCATACATGGCATCACACTGAGGTCCGAAAGCAGCATGGTAAGCAGGGTTTTCAGGGTGAGCTTCATGAGTTTCAGAGGACAAAGCGAAAGTGGTGGCTCACCAGTTTCGGCATACAAACTTTGTACAGGAGTGGTGCAGAAGGCACCCAAACAGATGTGGAGCCCTTGATGGTGAACACGATCGAGAATTTTGGGAAGGACTCTCGAGCAGTCATAGCTTTGAGCGGACCAGGGCATGATACAGACGAAGCAGGACCGTGCCGTCAGCCCCCCACCCCCCAACCCTCAGCTGACATGGCCAACTACTCAGAGAATGTCCAAGGCTTTCTGACAAGAAAGGCGGAGAGATTTGATATGAGAGAGAAAAGATGGTTTATGGTCAAAGATGATCCCAAGGAATTTGACTTCCTGGACCACTTTGAGAACTGTTCCATTGACAGAAATAGATGGGTTTGAAAACATACCTCGCAGTTTGCAAAAGTGGATGCATACTGACTTCGTATAAGAAAATATGAAGTCAATTTCTGTCAGCCACTTTTGTACAGCGTTTACACACAGCTGAAGCTGGCGTTTGAGGCATGGTAGGGAACGACCTCGAATGCAGAGAGCTAAGTCATCTATATACGACGTTATATGATAACGAGGCCTCCAAACCTAGACAGACAGATTTCAAGATTGAATCTATTTTGATGTTGAAAAGTATGGAGGAGGCAGGTGGAGCAGATGGTCTCGAAAAGCCGAATTGTCGTTCCACATGCCGTTATAAAAATTATCGTCCTGCTCCAGTGTAGTTAAAAATTGTAAAATTAATGAAAAGTGATTGCTCTTACACAGGTCGTCATGTACTTTCCAGCCACAATCTAGCAGGAGTACTGGGCTGGCCACCAACAGGTTAGCGGCTGACATCGTGCTGCTGTATGGTTGACAAAAGGTGGTAGAGCAATCATTTAAGAGACAGACCACTTTCCATAAAAAAAAATTATGCTACCAACTCTCCCCTAGTGTCAGTCCATGCCCTGCCCCTAAAGGTAGTGCCCATTAAAGTCCTCCAAAAGAAGGATGGGAGCAGGATGAGCAGAAGGATTAGACACAGCAAATAGTGATAGTCTTGACAAACAGATTGAGGAGGAGTTAAAGTGATATCTGGCTAAACAAAAGGTGGGAGCTAATGAAAAAAGCAGTCTCACCTGAAGGGATCAGTCTGAGAATCCTGACATAAATCTCAAACGCCTTTGAAGAAAAAAGAGGTAGCCGGTAGGAGAAGGGTCTCCTATAGTACTATATAATGTTAGAAGAGAAACAAAGTGCTAGGCATCAGAGTTCTTCAAAGTTGGTTTGGATCCATCGACAGTTCCATTGAAGGATTGTTGACACATTTATCTGTGAGGGTAGTACGCAGAGTGCCTCACAGAAGCAGAGTGAGAAGAAGGTAGGGGACAGCGGGATGGAGAAGGTGATGCTTAAAGTCGCTCATCCACATCCATCCTCTGCTCACCAAAAGAAGAAAAGTTAGAAACAGGGATCGATGGGTCTGCTGCGGTAGTGCCAGAAGTTTATTGCTGGGAGGTAATTTTTTCTGGTGTTTTTGTTTTTGTGTTCTTGTCTTTCTGCAGTGTTTTTGGTTGGTGAAGAGAGATGATTGTACTGTGATACTTGTGTGATTTGAGATGCTTTTGTTTTCTTTTTTCTCCAAGTGGCATAGGCTGTGTTGCGTGGTGGTGTGGTTATTTCAGAGTGCGCCTTGCGGCCCACCACCTCCGACTTCAGCACTCATGGACCACTCTTTGTCTGGTCTCTACCCTTCGACCTGTCCGACTTGGGTGACCCTGCTAGGAGCTGATGCTCCTGTCGGTATAGCTCTTAGGGTCATCGAGACATGCAAGCCCCCCGACCGCAGCAAGGTGGTGATCCAACAGGGGGCTTTTGTTTTCTGAGATGTTTGTGATGACTGGGTACCTCTACTGCCTGTAAAACGAGGAGGCATAGCCTGACGGACTTGGACAGGGCCCTCAGAAGAGACCCATGTCATGTCTGTGAGGATGGATACAGAGGCTGACAATCGTCTTTCAATGGCACCGAGTAGGAAATGGAGTTTACAGTAGAAGATGCTCCTGAGGAGCCACCTACTTCACGACAGCGAGCATCAGCGTAAGAGATGCCAGATTCCTCACGTATGCTGTGAATCGGTCACTCTTCCTCTCATGTCAGGCAGTCTGTAGAAGAAGCAGCCTGAGACCTGTCACAATTACACATTTGGTGCTTGAAAAACAATCAGCTGCAGCATGGACTGTACTGCCACAGCGAAAGCAGCGGGCTTGGAACTTGCAGAAGCTAGCCCCATGACCATAACGCTGACATCTGAAGCAGCGCAACGGTGAAGGCATGAACAAAGAGACTTTGGCCTGCAAATACTTTGGGCAAACAGAATCTTATAAACAGTGTGTTGGTAGGAGTAGATTTATGTCCTTCTTCAGGGTGATGAATGACCCCTCAAAGAGTTGAGGGACTGGTGTGGAGTTACTTTTATGGGTTGGTCGACGAACTGTTTTCCGTCCCATCAGCGCAGGGCCTCAGATCCTTTCTGGTTTGCTCACTGGATGAAGAATTGTCCAGAGCACAGACGTTTAACAGCAGAGAAGTTCGTAGAGATATTTTTAAACCCTTTTGATATTGCAAAAAGGGAGAGGGACTAGAGCAGCTGGGCCGGCTCTGTGCTCTCTACCATAAGAAAATGGGGCCAGGACCCTCAACATTCTCTCTCCTGCTTTCGTTCACCTCGTCCTCACTATCTGAAGATTCATCCTCTCGCACGCATTTTCCTAGGTTTGTTTTTTTTTTTTTGGTTCCAAGGAAAAGAATTTGGTTTGTTCCTTATGCTCCCCACCCACAACGGAGTCCAACAAGGGGATGCGACCGAGTGCTACCACTTAGAGCATTTCCAGCAGGGTCGCACCATGGATGCACAAGGAATATACTCTGGCCTTTTAAGTATAAAGACCAGATTGACCCCAGCCACAGCCTTCTAGCAAAGCTAGGGCATTAAATGACCAGCCAATTGATTGATGTAGGCGACACCAACCTGTTGTCTAGGAGAAGTCCAGGCCACAGAGGTGTATTGGTATGATGGGCCGCAACCCATCAGGAACCTCAACCTTAAGGTTCCCATTCTCCCCTGACACAGGTCACCCTGCATGGCAAACACAGGGGGCCTAAAGGAGGCCATAAAGGAAGAAAAAAAAATGTCAGAAGAAAGGCATGAAAAAAAGAAGGTAGAAGTGAATACAGAAGATAGAAAAGGTAAAGCTGCAGTGTGATAGGGAGAAGTTTGTTTAGGAAAAAAACAGATGAAATGGCCAGGTAGGGAAGAAAAAGAATAAAAGAAAGGGGTGGGCCAGCTTAGTTAGCTGGGTGTTCACCCCCAGCATGAGAAGCCATGCCCACGGTGGCTAGCGATATCAAAGACTGGACAGAAACAAACTTAAACTCAACGATTTGTCTGCCAAATCACATCAAGGTGGGTGAAACCAACATCCCCTTTGTGTCATTTGTCAGAAATCTAGATTCACTGTCACTGCAGATATGACTCTTGATGAACAAGTAACAGCTGTCAGTCAGTCTGCCAATTATGATAAACAAGTCACAGCTGTCTGTCAGTGTATTATGAGCTGCAAAAAATCAGCGCCATCCATCACATTCTGTCTACATGCACTACCAACACTCTTTTCTGTGCATTTGGTTTATCCAGACTTGATTACTGCAACTCCTTGCTTGCTACCTGTCTTGAATACCTTCTTCACAAACTCCAGAAAGTACAGAGCTCCATTGCACGTCTGGTTCTTAGACCTAAGAAGTGGGTCTATGTTACTCCTTTCCTTCATTTTCTGCATTGGCTACCCAACCACTCTCGCATCCAAACTGTTCCTGCTATGCTTAAATTTTTTTGGTGGCTCCTGCACAATTTCTATGAAATTCTCTTCAATTATGTCCCAGCCAGACAACTATGCTCACAGGACTTTTAGTTACTGTTCAAAACAAAGGAACTTATTTTTTCCATATAGGCCACCTACCCCTAATTGAATCTTTTAAATGTGCACTGAAAACGTACTTCTTCCTTAAGCATTACTCTTAACAACAGTCCACACAATGCATCTTTTGTCACACCCTTCCACCCTTTTTCTGCTTATCACTACTTCCCTACTGGTCATCTCTTGCAAAATCATGATACTCTCAGTCCTTGTTACTTGGTCCCTTTTTGGTATTTTCTGTATTTGTTTTTTATTCATCATCATTACTGTTGTTTGTCCTTCCATCATTCACATGTTGTTTGTTCTTCTGTCCCTCTTATGTATGTCGTCCATGTCTCTTTCTTGTTCTTAAGCACTATGGGCATGCTCCTTACAAGTGTGAGTTTGTGCTATACAATCTTGTGTTTATAAGAAAGGGAGCTGGTAGTGGGGATGCAGGGGATATGGTTGTCAATGGTGTGGTAGTGTCCTAGTCAAATCAACCAGCCTATCAGGGAGGGTGGAGTCCCGAGATATTGAGGTGCATGCTAATTTTGTGCATCCATATGCTTCAGTGACATTATCACATTACGGTTTTAATTTTTTTTTCTGAATACTCATATCTAAAGACTTTCATGTTGCAAACGGAAAGGTGATATTAGCATAGGCTTTTTTTTTAAAGGCCTTGGTCTAATCATGTGAAAATAGTATTTGCATTGTGTTAAGCCCTTGATATTTAAAAGAAAACCTGTTGCCTGATTCAACTAAACAATATGACAGTCTCCAAATTTCCAAAGTTGCTTATATACAATTTACAGAAGCATTATAATAGCCTATTAAAATAGTTACAAGTTTTAAATGCAATCATAATGCTCTTAACATTCTATCTTAATGAAGAACTATTAGATCAAGGTGAAGACTAACCTGGTTTTTCAATTCTCCTTGCCATATTGTCTCCTTCTACTGTTTGATCAAAATTCTGTCGCCACCTCTGAAAGTAAGCTTATCATTCTGTTTCCAGCCATGGCTTGCCTGCACTTTCATGTCACCACTTCCACTATAACACACACATACATATATGAATGAATTCCAGAGAGATCTAGATTGCCACAGAAGTTCTACCTTTATTCCTATGAGGTCTTTTGTTTAGAAGATAGTGAGTTTTTGTATTTATTTTAATTTTTAAAAAATTCCTTTTATCAGATTTAAGTGATCTTATCAGTAAGCTAAAAACATGTTTTTAAACATTTACCAGAAGTATTTCTAAACATTCCAAAGACAGTTAAAGAAAATTTACACTATTTACAAAGATTAGCAAAGTTTGGTTTTTAAATGTTCAATACTTTCAGGACATGGGGTGAGGTTAACACTATCATTAAACGCCCGTGAGCATTGTTATGCCATTTTCCAGATATCAGAGATATATAGCTGAATACCATAATAACTGAGCATTTTTCTTGATTAATAAATATTAAGTTTTAAAAAGATTCACAATATAGCTTGACAACAGTAATAACAGCAGACTGAATCCTTAAATGTGAAGCCAGGAAATTTCAATATGAGAAAAAAAATGTTAATTTTTTTAAAAATTGTAACACCAGTAGATCAATAAGAATGTGCATTATTTTCAAGTGGTGGTGTCACTGATTTTATTTTCAAGGTGTTCCAATGAACTGGTTGCTGTGAGGGAACACAACATGGTATTGTAGTTATCCCATATGATCACTACCTAGTGATCTTAGCAGGAAACAACTGTCACCAGATGAGCTCATTAGCACTTTACTGACAGGTAAATGTAACTTGCATAAGACTGAAAGACTGAGTGTTTAATAATTGAGCCTTCTCTTCTCTTGCCTGATAGTACAACATCTGTTAGACTTAGGCAGTTTCAACTGGACATGTGTCTCTAGAAGGCATCTTACTGCTCTGTGTTTCTAAGTTACACAAATATCAAACAGGCCACCAGCTAACTGAATGGGCAAACTGATATTCGTTTTATGTAAAATCTCTAAACATCCTATTGATATCTTTTGTGCTTTTTCTGCCTTCAGAAAACTCTGGAATGTTAGTTGCATTAATTTTTAGTCTCTAAATTTTGCATCAAAAGTACATGACAGACAATGACTGGCAACATTTTTATAAAATTTTTGAATTGGTGACTGTCTAATAATAGGGATACAGTGGTACCTCGACATACGAGTGCCCTGACATACGGGTGTTTTGAGATACGAGCCGCCGAGCGAGCGATAGTTTGCTTCGAGATAAGAGCAAGATTTGAGATACGAGGAATCGCACACTACACCGCTGCACACGACCCCAACATGCGGGGCTGATTTTGGGGTCGTGTGCAGCGTCTAACAGTTTCTCCCACCTCAGACTAGACCTCAGTCTGTGTGCTTGTTTCCCTCGTTTTCGAAGCATTTTGGATAAGTTGGGTTCGCTTTTTTTTTTTGTACATTTACAAAACATTATCCCATTTATTTTTGTAACCATGGGTCCGAAGAAGAAGATGATGTCTATTGAATTAAAGTGCTAAATCGTAGAAAAGCATGAGCAAGGTGTGCGAGTAATTGACTTGGCGAGGATGTACGGGTGTAGCACATCAATGATATGTTCTGAGCTTAAACAGGAGTTGATAAAGGGTACAACGCCAGCTAGGGGCGTTACAATAATTTCTAAGCTCCGGACTTCTCTCCATGAAAAGATGGAGAAACTATTGACTGTGTGGGTGACAGAGAAGCAGCTTCAAGGAGGAACCTTAACACAAAGCATCATGTGTGAGAAGGCACAAGCGATTTACGGTGATTTGCTGAAGCAGATCCCACACACTTCCACAAACGAAGAATTTAATGTTTTTATAGAATATGTATTTGTTATTCATAAATAAATGTTTCTTCTAGTAAATACACTTTTTCTTATTCAAAAACACTTAACAAAAACAACTGAGATGGTGTTTTGGGAGCTGGAACGGATTAATGGCATTTCAATGAATTTCAATGGGGAAAATTGCTTTGAGATACGAGCAATTTGACATACGAGCAAGGTTACGGAACGAATTAAACTCGTATGTCGAGGTACCACTGTAATTGTATTTTCTAAGTCATTAAACAATAATTAAATAAAACTCAATTTTACCAAACTATAACATAATTTTTCCATCAAGATGTAAATTAGACTTAGAAATAGATGAACAATATGTAAAGTTAGCTGTACAAGTATTACATACTTATTTAGCAAAGGTTTCACTGGATTTTATACCAGCAGATTCATTGCCATGGTGGGGTAAAGGTATTTAAGAGGCATATGACTTTATTCTGTATTACGAAACTTAATAAGACCTGCTCCCTCAACACATGACAAATTTCATGATGAACATTAATAATAAACTTTTAAAAAAGGCAGTAAACGTACCTGTCTTTCATTACAGTAACAAAATCCTTTGGGAAAGAGCCAGCCTGCAAAAAAAAAAAAAAGACAAATTATTCAGCACAAAATGTTAATGATTCACATAGAAACATTGTTTCCACATACATAATCTTTAATTGATTTTATTGATATATTATATGAAGGTTTATGATCCCATTTCCAATCTCACTGTTAGCTATGTAGAGGGTGTGGCCATTAGCCTGAGAAAATGATTTATGATGATACCAGAGCATATCAGTGTTGGTCTACAGGAGCATCATGAAAAGTTTTGCCTTGTCATGGGTATAAAAGGGCAGAGCTCAAGCTGAGGCCAGAGATGTGGCGATTTCCAGTAATATAAAGGTTTAGGGTTTGGATCTTTTTCAGGATATTCTCTTATTGTATTATACATGTCTGCAGGGCTGGCCATCAAGATTTTCTCTGTGTGCTCCACGGTAGAAGCACTTTCCTACTTAATAAACCAACCAACCAGAGACAAAGGACATGTTACAGATCTGGCCAGCAACACAAAAATAGTAGAGAGAGAACAGTAGCACTGAAGCTTCTTATGGAGGGAATATGTGCCATTTGTTCAAGCCCATTCCATAAAGGCAAGTGCATTTGTTGACTGTTTTCCTGGCCCTGGTTGAGAGTTTGGGAGAATGTTTCCTCATACCATAATCTCCACCACTTGGCTTCAGCTATCTTTGTACATAGCTGCTACTTTTGAGATTTCTTTCTTTCCTTTTTTTTTTTTTTAAAGCAGAGATCTAGAATATCATCTGTGATCTAGGGTCATTGATATTTTCCATTTCTCCCTAGCATCTTTTCTGCTGTTGAAAATAGCCCTCCCTTGATAACTCTAGCAATAAATACTCTTGCAATGAACTGTGTTCAAAATGGCAAATTTATCTTCAGCTTGAGTCTTGAATTTGCAATATCTGCATGTCAGCTTTTTCATGTAAAAACAACTTTAGGGGTTGTTTGCATGATATTTTGTCTTAGGCTACAACTTCAGGCTCTATTTAAGACAAGGTCATAGTCACAATGTCTGCATCTGGATATGACTTTGTTCCTTGAATTTGAAATGCCTTGCAAGCAGAGTGCAATCTGATTACAGACTAAACCATTTGGTGGGTGTCCTATTGGCATGCTTGATTTCTTGTCAGGATGGAGGGTATTGGCTATAGTCAGCCTACAGCTCAGTCAGTGAAAACTCTAGAAGTCTTTAGGCTGGTTTCTCCTAGGTCAAATCTGCATACTAAATAAAGGTAAACCCAATGCTCAGTCAAATGCAATGGGGTGAAACAATTACAATCCTGCTACTGTCATAATTTAATAAACACATTTAAAAAGCAATCATTTAAATCTTCTTCTCCTACCACTGACCTGACCACGTATCTCTCCTTTCCAGAATGATCCTTCATGCTCCAAAACTGTAATGACATCTCCTTCTTTAAACTCCAGTATTTCTGTGCAGCCATTCCAATCTTCTATTGCTATTGCCCTGGATCAGAAATTTTCCACAAGTATTTTTCTATGTTATGTCACAGTAAAAAATAAAATTGCTTTCAGGCAGGGAATCTATCAACCCGTTTTAAAGGATCAAACAACACGGATTGTTAGGGCCTCATTCACAAATGAGGCAACCCTCTTTTAAAATTGTCTTATATCTTTTGATCTGATATCTAGATATGAAAACCCTGTGGAAAACATATGCTATTCTTGTTGACAGCTTTAAACTTTACATTTGTATATGTAAACTGTAGCTAAGAAAATTATTAAATTCGACAGCAGATTAATGGCATTTTTTTCGCACACACAAAAAATTATTATCAGCCCTTCAGAGAAAAACAAATTTACAACCATATATACCCTTCTCCACTAACACTCCCTGCTGACTCATCCTAAAAGCAAACTCCTCGCCATAGGACCAAAACCAATAAGAAAGTTAGCATTATAATTACAAAATAAATGGAATGGCCTCTAAATCAGTGTGCATGTGTAACATACTTGTTGGAATAATGAGACAAAACAATCTTATTTGAAACTATCTTAACCTGTATATAAATTGTGTAATTTTTAAAGTTAACCTGTATATGTATATATATAAAACTGGCTAGATAAGATTTCAACGTTTCAATATGTGTTTTCAACAGATTTATCATGCATGTAATGCCAGTTTCTGGTTTTGCAGTGAGTGTACTGACCGAAAATAGCAATTTTAAGTTTTGTCTGATACTGTTTTACATCTAAGCTGCCAATAGATAGCAATAATTTAGCCATTACTAATCTGGTTAATGTCTGTTTCCAAGTATCACTATGCCAAATAAAACAAACAAAAAAAGACCCATTTTAGATTATGAAAAATAATTAGTTCCTAACATGACATCAAAATTTAGCAACAGAGTGAATCTAATCACCAGTAATTACCAGAAGACTTAAATATAGGGGAAAATGTTTTTAGTATAGCTTTTCAAAGATCTGGATGGCCGTTCTCTGAAAAATTTCTCTGAAAAACCACCAAATATGACCTCAATGGAAAATTTATGAAAATATAGAATACAAAAGACTTTATAATTCAATAATCATCATTTTACAATTATCAGAACCCTGAGGCGACCTAAGGTCACCAACTGTATCTTACTGTTGCTTGGAGTATATATATAGTGAACATGAGAGAGAAATTATTTTAACATGTATATGTACTTATTTGTATATTACTAACAAATGAGCACTACCTGGAATAACCCTTGTGGATTAATAAAATTGTATTACATGAGTAAAGACCACAATTTTTCTAAAGCTATGGTCCAGTTTACTGAAAAGTAAAAGTGGTCTAAAGCTAATTTTTGGATAGTGTTAATGGTTGTACAACTGACATATTAACAAGAGGAAGTACTATTTTTCAAAGTATATGTATTAGTTGGCAGTTCCAGGTGATTGTATAAGCTAGATTAATGTTAAGACATTGGAATGTAACAGGTAGACAGGAGAAATATGTGCCTACTTTTCTGCATAATTTAAGTCATTTGTTATGAAGTATCATAAAATGAAGTTGTAGCAATTCAATGTCTCAACGAAACTACTATAATATACATGTACTAAAAAAAAAAACAACAAAAAAACAACTCCAGTGAAAGATGGAATTATCAGTTTTCAAGAGAGAACAAAAGAAAATCCAGATCTTATTTCCCCCCCCCCCCCCACACACACACACAAAAATGCAAATACATAGTACGTAAAATGTTTTGAACAAGGTGTAGAATTTTAAAACACTAAAAAATTAGAAAAAGAAATAATCAATACCTAGGAAGAAAATCTGTATCATTAAGCGCATAAATTAGTTAACAGTATGACATAAATAGTAAGGCTACTTGTAAGCAAATAGCTAGAGAGCTTTTTTTCTTTCATGCATTTATAATTTTTCACTGGCTGAATTACTTCTGCATAGGTTGAAAGAAATATTTCTTAAATTATCTTCAGCTTTTCAACTATAGATTAGTTTGCTTTACAGTGTTTATATAGCCTATTTATATTGGTTTCTCTTTTTAAATAAATTTGTTGTAGTTGAAAAAGCCTTATAAGGTTTTTATGTATGTGCATAATGTTGAAACACACTATGTTAAGAAGAGGGGGGGGGGTGTTGCCTCTGTCTGTTGTTTAAACAGGGATTATCCTTACCCGTGCATTAGATAGAATGCGTGGAAGTGAAGATTTCAAGAAAATAACGCGGAGAAGTGAGCGAAAGGTTCACAGAGTGTCTGGTGTATGAAAAATACTGAGTACGAAGGATTACCAACGAAACCGCCCAGATGGAAGGTCTTGCTGTACGAGTGTGAATAATTGAACTAAGTTGCTTGCCCAGCCAAGGAACTTCTGAGGGACCCACAAAGGTGAAGGAAAGATTCCCAAGGCAGCCGCCGAGACGGTTGGTCACACCTGTACAGGTGTAAATACAGACAGGGGAATCTGTGCATTTAGTTCCTTGCCGAGTAAAGGAACTAATAAGGAGGAACAGTTAAGGAAGACCCGCTGAAACGGATCCCAAACTACAGGAGGGCCTGAGAGCCTTCTTCCTACACTGGACCCACCCAGAGGTGACTGTCAAAGATTCTGGAACTGTCTTCCAGTATTTGTGTTTCCATGGAATTGTGTTTCAATGGAAATATGTGCAGTAGCAGGTTAGTGTAGTTGCTAGTGTGACAGCGCACCTGCCTGGCAGTGATTGGGTGGAGGAAGAGCATTCCTGGCGCTGAGGTTCTTGAGAGTATCCTACATCAGGATGGCAGATGACGGGAATTGAATTACCGGTAAGGAGGAATTACCCAGAGGAATTGCCGTCGAGAAGGATCCGCAGATGGCAGCCAGGGGTCAGCCGAGCCAGCACCTACATTTCAAAGACTTGGAGAATGTGAGTTCCTCCAAGATTATTCCAGAAGGATAATTCACTGACGATTATTCCGGGAAGTGTGGGTGTGTATGTGTAAGTGTGAACCTCCCAGGACAGAATCCTAACAGTAAGAATTTTGGGAACTATTAAAAAAAAACAGTTGTCTATCTTAATTGTATGACGCAGGTTGAAAGACATCTATGCCGTTGATATGCTATTTATGGTAAGCAGTAATGTGTGTGTTTAATGTTGAGTTGTATAAACTTCATTGCCCTTCCCCCCCCCCCTACAATAAATACAAGCTCCCACCAAATAGCGGAGTAAGCCCATGTCAAATCTTTGTGGTATGTTGTGCGAAAGAACACACGTGGGGACGTGTGTAGATAGTGCAGTCAGTGACCTCATGTGATTTGTGGCGTTGTGTTCTGTAGCCATCCCTGACACACTATACACTGTCGTATCCTAGAGAAATGACTATTAATAGATAGTTTAGATGGATGACCTTGATCCTGTCTGGGTAAAAAGATACAGAAGGCGGAAGCCGATATACTAGGGAGTCAGAGATTGGACAGCATAAAGACTCGTCCAGCAGACCATGAGACTATGTGTAAATAAATATATGTATATACAGTGGAACCTCGGATAGCGAATTTTTCGGATAACGAACAAAAATTTCGTCAAAAATTTGTCTCGGATAGCGAACAAAATTTCGGATAACGAACAGCCACATGAACCACACGTGACCGACCAGCATGTCATCATTCGCGCTCGAGACACAGTTACGATCAGTCGTTCCTTATCTATGCGCATCCTTCTTATTTAGTGATTTTTGTGCTTTATTTTAATAAGATAATCCCCAATCATGGCACCAAAGAAGATTAAGAGCAATTAACAGTAGTGAGGTAATGACAAGGAGGCGGCCAACAAATGAATTGAAAAAGGAAAAGATGTCAAAGTATGAAGGTGGCATGCGTCTGTCGGATATGTGATGTCGTATTACCGACGAGTTTTACAAAAAAAGCAGAATGAACAGACACTGGACAAGTTTTTTCCTTAAACCTCAAAGCTACAGAAAAAGGAAGTCATCCCCGATTTTATAATGTCACGTGTGCTCATGGAGGGGGAATCAAAGCAGTAATTCCACCCCTTCCTCCCCACACCTGCTTCCAACCACGCCGTGAAAACGGCAAGTTTTCTGATGTTGAAATGCTTTCGTTAATGTTTTTATGTTTATTTAACTCCATTTATATTGCATTATAACTGTTCTCATTAAACAAATACTATATAGCCTGTAACTTTCAAATATTCGCGAGTCAATAGGGGCTGGGAACCAATTAAATCTATTTCCTTTATTTCTTATGGGAAAAATTGTTTCGGATAACGAACATTTCGGATAACGAACAGCTTTCCAGAACGGATTAAGTTCGTTAACCGAGGTTCCACTGTATCTGACATTTTTAAACTGTCTAAACACTCTTGGCAAAGGTGTTTTATCTATATCCTTTGTTGGGAATATAGGGACATTCATAGACTTAAAGTGTAGGAACATAAACTGATACAAATTTGCTCTCAAACGATTCAGATGTGTCAAACATGTAGGCAATCATTTTCAGTGAAAGTCCTTTTCGCAGCCTCAGAAGTGTAATGAACAGTTCCTCTTTTGGGGTAAAACGCCTAGATGGACCAGTTTTCTTCTCATTTGTCCCGTTGATAATGTGCAGGTTGGTCGCCACGTTGCGCTGGAGCCTAGCTTCCTTTTATACGTCCCTGTCGCTTTTGTTTCCTCGCCTGTAAGCGTCGCTAATATTGGTTCGTCGCTCTCACATGTTGGGCCTTTTCTACCACGAAATTCAGAGAGCAGATATATGTGCTCCTGGTTATTTTCTCCACATTTTGGAAATCAGATCGCCCACATAAAAACTGCCGGCGCTTTGCTTCTCAGTCTTGAACTTGCCCTGTTGTCTTTCCCACTGCATGGGTCATTTTGTGACTGGTCTTACCAGGCTTTGGAAATGGAATAAAAAAACGTCCCCTCCGGTAATCGCTCTGGATATCTGGAGTCCGATTTACATAAACCCCAACAGCAGTGCTTAGTTCCTCCTGTTTTCAGCATTGTTTCAGAGATTAATTAAAAAAATGTCGCTCTTTGTCAGTCGCCGTAGCGTAAACAGAAAGAACAACGTGCAGTGTTTGCCCGCAAAGCAATCCCATGATGCTCTACTGCGTGACGTCACAATCTATTTTTAGTAACCCGAGAAAGCGCTATTGACAAGCTGAACCTCATAGTTTCCTGAGAATAATTTTCAAAATGCTGCCACAGTAAACAGGAGGTTGATCATATTTTTGATTCTGAAGACTGGTTTCTGACAATAAATGCTTGCTCCTTTTGTAAATCATTGTGCAATAATATTCAAAACAGTGTACACATTTGGTGCCAAGAAATGGTGTCAGCTTGCCTGAAAGTAAGGGCAATCATTTTCAAATGCATTGAACCAGTTGTTATGATATGCACCCCAAAAATGACCATTAATTAATTATAAAAAGGATAATAAGAACTACAGTTATCAACAATTTTTAACACTATTTGTGGCATATCAGTAATGATTTCTTCAATGTATTTTATAAGCATCCAGTTAACTCGATGTTGGTCCCTGGACTGTTAGGGAAGGTTGGAAATAAGTGAGGAAAAATGAAGTTTTCAATTGATTAGTTTCTTGAAGCTGCTATGTCAGAGACAGAAGATACATGCTGTGACATGTTTTATTTTAGAAAACTTATTCTTTAACTTTGTTATAATCAAGGCACAAATTTTGTAGGTGATTTAAGAAAGCTTTGAGAGGATTTTGAATTGTTGCAAAGTAAATGTTTTAGATGCCAGTCATATGGGAGAAGGCAAATTCAAACTGTCTGAAATACACTGATATCACACACATGAACATTCACATGTATATGACATTTAAGTTCTGGCACTAACAGCCTGCATAAACATATCCAAACACACATGCATGCATTGACACTCTGATAAGCTTGCATACTAAGAGAGTTTAAAAGCCTACTCCCTAATATATCTATGCATTTCATACTACCACCTCATTTATTTTTTTGTTGATATTTTTGTAATTTAATATTTGATACCTGTTTTAAATCTTTTTAGTATGGAAATGACCAGTTCAAGAGAACTCTTAATTGTGTAAAGAAAATGTGCCAAAAGTTCAGTCTAAAAATGCAAGAGGCATCATTTCCTGAGATATTTTATAATAAATCTGTCATGTAAAGCTTATATTTTACCATTACTTGTCATCAATGAAACTGTTTTTACAAGTATAAAAACAGCAAAAATAATTTTTTCCTGATGCCAAGATCCAAATCATGACATTATTCACACGTGTAACTTTGTGTACATTTTTCTGTGTGACTGGTCAATAAACCCTCAACAATTTTAAGTGTGTGTTTGAAAACTTCCATTTTTTTTAAAGTGTGGGTCTGAAAATCTCTTGCATTTTATATAAGGGAAGTACTAGAAAAGACATGAAAAGAGACATATGTTACAAAAACAAAATGGCAAAAGCCAATATAGACAAGCCTTGACACAAACTGAAGCACAATTGATTTATTATAATTGTTAATTAATATATTATAATTAATTATTAAACAGAAAAGGTTACCTCCACAAGTTAATAAACCAGAAACCCATTAATGACACATAAAAGGAAAACAGACACAGTTGAGAATTTTCAGACACAGAAAGGCAGTTTAAGCTAAGATCTGCAGGATGAAATGAAGACATACATGCCATTAAACGCCCATACAGATAAGCTCAAGTGTATCTTACTGATTACATGTCCAGAAATAAAAGCTTGCCCCATCTGATAAATGTGCTAGGTTAAAAATAATACCTTCTGATGATGTTGATTTGGTGACTGTTGTTGTTACTACTGTAAGATCATATACATATATAGATAGTAAAGTGAAAGGTGGGCTACTTACAGAAGAATCAACAAATTATGTACACAAGTAAGATACATGCACTATCTATACATCATTATGAAGAGCGTTGTAGATCATAATCTAGCCATGCATTATATGTACATAGCAAAATACTGTTCAGGTATCAAAAGAAATTGTAAACAACAAAAAAGGCTATTTAATCAAATCAAATCAAATCAGACTTTATTGTCTGTTGAGGAGACCCAAGACAGAAATTTTTCTTTTGCTCACAAGGGCAGGCATACATACTCATACAGACATTTAATACACACAGTTAGGAGTAAAGATACATTATCATGGTAGGTTTGATCTCCGTCAATGGTCAATGAAATTTCAATACATTATATTTCTTTGTATATATTAAAAAATGCGTTGGCATTGCAGATTGCAACGAAAATGTTTGAACTGCATTTTCTTCATCCTCCTAGCACTAGTTTCTATGTGAACAACAGGTACTGTAATACATTTATTCATCGTGAAACGATGTGTACTCTCAACCTTTAACTTCTCACGATTTTGCTTCGCCCAGTTTACCTCCTGAGAGAATTCTCCCAGCTGTTTTTCACCCTTGTGTATATTCATCCCAGAGCAGATGTTTCCAATGCGTTACGGTGCATCGCAGATGTGACTCACACTCTCAACTCGATTTGTCCTGATGCTCCTAAGTTTATTTTAGGAGATTTCAATCACTGTGACCTAACATCGGTTCTTCAGACCTATGAGCAGTATGTGACATGCCCTACTACCCTGAGTCAGACCACACTCGACCTTGTCTACAGAACTGTACCACATGCGTACAAATCGCTGCCCCTGCCCAGTCTGGGTGCGTCCTATCATCTGAGTGTCATATATCTCCTTTTGTGTAGATTGCATCATTCCATCAAAACAGTTTGTGCTTTATCCTAACAACAAACCTTGGGTGACCTAGGGCCTAAAAGTAGTGCTTAACAAAAAGAAACATGTGTTCTTCACGGGTTCTGCCCACGACAGAAAATTGGTACATAGAGAGGTCCATGATGCTATCCGTCGGGCCAAGGTGAAACACAAGTCAAAAAAAGAGTCTCAGTTTACTACAGGTAACATCCGAGTAGCTTGGCAGGAAATCAAGAACATGGCCACTATTGA
Organism: Pomacea maculata; assembly: GCA_004794325.1. NCBI lineage: Eukaryota > Metazoa > Mollusca > Gastropoda > Architaenioglossa > Ampullariidae > Pomacea > Pomacea maculata. Next base: position 29,444 of record SRHC01001900.1, on the reverse strand, counting down.
CAATTGGAGTAAGGGGTCGAAAGCCAAAATCTCGATCTCAGGCGCTGAGAGTACGGCCCTACCTAATGCTCTTGATGCTTTCTTTGCTCGTTTCGAGTCTCATGACTTCTCAGTGCAAATTAAAGATGTGCTTAGTTCTCTTCACCCTGTACAGAAGGTTGAGATTTGTCATGAACAAGTTGTGGAGCTGTTTCAGCGAGTAAATATTCGCAAGCCCTCCGGTCCGGATGGTATTTGTGGCATTTCACTACGTTCCTGCGCGCACCAACTAGGAGGCATTTGTCAACATATGTTTCAGTGCTCTATGGATTCACTCTCCATCCCAGCCGCTTGGGAATTGTCTACCATTGTCCCAGTTTCGAAGAAAGTTTCAGCTCGGCATCTCAATGACTTTAGACCAGTGGCCTTAACAACATTGGTCATGAAAGTATTTGAGACAATCATCAAGACATTGACTCTTCAAGCCACTAACAATTGTCTTGATCCCTTGCAATATGCATACCAGTCCAAACGAAGTATTGATGATGCTAAACTGTTCATCCTCCACACTTTACTCAAACACCTGGAGAATCCTCAAGCCCATGCTTGACTGTTGTTTGCTGATTTCTCGTCGGCCTTCAACACTATTCAGCCACATATCCTAGCTAGAAGACTTCTAGACGAGTTTTCCCTTGACCATCAGCTGGTGTCATGGATCATTCACTTTTTGGTTGACAGGCAGCAACGAGTTCTTGTCAATGGCACTTTTTCTGACTTAATCACCACGTGCACCGGCTCACCTCAGGGCTGTGTTCTATCCCCGCTTCTGTTTATTCTGTACACCAACAGTTGTCGCAGTCGCCATGAGGGTCACTATCTTGTCTAATTCTCTGATGACACTGCGCTGCTGTCTCTCCTTAGCGGGCCAGTGCATACCCACGGTGTAGCTTTGGAGGAATTCATTGTCTGGTGCGATGACAACTTTCTAGAGCTTAATGTGAGTAAGACGAAAGAAATTCTTTGATTTCCGTCGGAATTCTCCACTATGTCCCGTATGTGTCATCCATGACAAGGAGGTGGAAATTGTTTCTGCTGTTAAATACCTGAGCACCATCTTCGATAGGCGACTTTGCTGGGATGTCAACACTCAACATGTCGTGAAGAAAGCTCAACAGCGTCTCTTCCTTCTCAGGAAGCTGAAGTCTTTCTCTGTCTCCCACCAATTTCTTCACCTTTTTTACAGATCGCACATAGAGAGCGTACTGTCCTTCTCGTTTATTTGTATCTACAACAGTTTATCGGCGAAGAACAAGAGCAGCCTGCATCGTGTGGTATCCACCTGCTCCAAAGCCATTGGGTCACCTCAGAGTTCTCTTCAGACTCTGTACAATAGGAGGACTCTTCTGAAAGTGTCTACAATCCTTCGTGTTGACAGGCATGCTCTGTCGAAAGAAATTGTCCAGCTCCCATCGGGCCGCCGATTTTGTGTGCCTGCATGCAGGACAAATTGTGTACAAATTTTCATCGAATTGCCCTCTGGGATAAATAAAGTCTTATCTTATCTGATCTTTGTCAGCTGATACTACTATCTGTTCATCACCTGCAGGCAAACAACATTACAAATTGTCATCTATGTCATCTATTGGCCTGTGACAGAAATCCCTGCATTTCGCTAATTATTTAGATTGAGCGCAGAGAGTTCGTCTTGTTTGTTTTGAAGGGAGCGCACATTAAACAAGGTGATGGCTGATAATGGATGTCAGCACCCTCTTCTCTTCAGTCTGTGTTTGATTCCTCCTGAATCCTTGTGCCTTTATTTAGGATGGTGATGGCTGCTGGCACGAATGACCTCTGGTAGGCAGCTTTCCGTACACGTGGCACTTTATAGCGCCTGCCTGGGGGCAACAGTTGGAAGTTGGGATGGAGAGGGTGGGTTGGGTCTGAAATGATGTTATATGCCATCCTTCTGACTGCATGAAGGTACAAGTCAGAAAGTGGCAGCTGTGATTTACCAATAATTTTATTTGCCTGGTGGATGACTCTGGCCAGCCTTGTCTTGTCTTTGACGAGGAGTTGACCATACCAGGCAGCGATGTTAAATGAGAGGATGCTCTCAACAAGAGACCTGTACACAGTCTCCAGCACCCCAGAGCTGACATTGAAGCTGCGGAGTCTCCTCAGAAGGTACAGCCGTTGCTGGGCCTTTTTGTACACTTGGTTCACGTGATCACTAAAGGAGAGCCTCCCGTCGATCACTGTACCAAGGTACCTAAACACAGCAGCCCTCTGCATCTGCTGTCCCTTGATTTGGATTGGTGGGGAGAGAGGGGTTGTGCCATCTCTTCCTTTGTATGCTCTTCCAGAGGCCATCTCCTCCGTTTTTTCACCGTTCAGCTCCAGAAAGCTGCGGTCAAACCACTCCTCCAGTTTCCCCACGCAGGCCATGTACTGTGACAGGGACTGCTCGTCTTTCAGGCAGCCCATAAGGGCCATGTCATCTGCATATTTTACAAGTTTGAGAATAGCACTGTTACTACCCTTCGGTAAAAAGGTAGGCAATTCAGTACTACCCTTCGGTAGGTACGGTGCTAGCATCCGTTATTCATGTGTCGCTAATACAGTGGAAGGTCCGTCCTCATACACAGATTTCCACTGCACGACTACCAGAAGTAAAGTCCACAACGGATCGCAGTGAATGTCTGCCGCCTCCGTGTAGTACTGTTCACTTTGATGTCTCACTGCTGAATACACCGTCCGTTACAAGCAATGTACCCTAGGTCTCTCATCTCAAGCGGCTCGTCTCTGACTGTCCTGATGGTCAAAACATTAACACCTTCGGTAGAGAAGGTGTAGATTTAGCACTACCGTTCGGTAGGTACGATGATAGCATCCGTTATTCTCGTGCTGCTAATACAATGAAAGGTCCGTCCTCATACACAGATTTCCACTGCACGAATCAGAAGTATTCACTTCAATGTCTCACCGCTGAATCCACCATCCGTAATATGCAAGAGGACAATATGCTGGAGGTCCGTCACCTCAAGCTGCTCGTCTCTAAGTGTCCTGGGAAACGTTAGTTCGCCTAACTTATTTTCCCCTTACTCCGGTTTTGGCCAATGAAGCACCAAGCTACCGGGGTAACTAGGACGACCGCTTAGCGACCCTTCGTGGGGTCCATGCCGACCAATCATAATCTCTTCATCGAGTAGTCGGCATGGCTCCCACCTCAAATGACTGTAGTCACCGTACGTCAAAACCCCATTGAATGACGTAAAATGATCCGCGTGGAGATTGCGTTAGCATTCGCGTGACTGCTCTCGCGAATCGTTACACAAACGTGGACGGCTATTACGATGCCTTCGTGGAGGAATCGGCTCTGAGGCGATTTAATTTAAAACTGAGCTGAAGAGCTTAGCAGGATGCAACGTGGGATCATTGTTAAGGTCTTTTACCTCGAAATTAAAACTACAACTTCGGAGGAGGCGGGTGGAGTAGAGGGTCTGAAAGGCAGGCCAATCTGCCTTAGTCAGATTCCACCCGCCGTTATAAATATTATCGTCCCGCTCCAGACTAGTTAACAATTGTAAAATTGTAGGAAAGTGATCGCTACCGCACAGGTCGTCATGTACCGTACGGTACACGGACTTTTCGCCGCCGGACGTTTCGGAGCCGGACGTTTTGCCGACCGGACGTTTCGCCGCCGGACGTTTCGGAGTCGGACGTTTTGCCGACCGGCGTTTCGCCGCCGGACGTTTGGGCGCGGGGCACTTCATTTCGGCATTTCACGCGGGACCTTTAGCCGAAGTCAAGTGTGTGACGCCCCTTAGCTCACACATTTCTCTCGCCATTGTATCAATGTATCAGTGAACTCTCTCTCACTATCCCTCCTCATGTGAACCGTTAGCTCACACATTTCTCTCGCCATTGTATCAATGTTTTTTCTCAAAGCTGTTGCGCATAATCTGTGACAATCAAAGTGAACTGTCTGTGAAGTCTGTGTGTAAAATTTGTTTCAAATAAAGAATTATTGTGTAATCTAGTAGTTACTTTCATTCTTTGAGAAGTAAGTAAGCTCTCTCTCTCTGACATAATGCGGCGAAACGTCCGGCGGCGAAACGCCGGTCGGCAAAACGTCCGACTCCGAAACGTCCGGTCGGCAAAACGTCCGGCTCCGAAACGTCCGTCGGTGAAACGTCCGTCGGCAAAACGTCCGCACACGTCATGTACAGCCCAGTTAAAACCTTATAACAGTTCTGGGCTCATCACTGATAGATCGATTCCTGACACTGCTACCGTATGGACGGCAAAAGGTGTTAAAACCGTCGTTCAAAAGGCAGAAATCGCTTTCCATAAAAAATGATCCCAGCAACTCTCCTCTGGTGTCAGTCGATGCCCCGCCCCAAAAGGGGTGGTGCCCATTAAAGTCCCCCTCTAGGTAATGGAGACTACTGTCAAGAGTAACTTACAGTAGTTAATAGACAGTGATTTCCAGAGATGCAGCTGTACTATGGGCAATCTGATGAGGAAAGAATGGCTTAGAAAGAAGTGAGGTTTAGTTGTAATTGTTCATCTAACTAATTAATCTTTCTTGGTACTGAGATTTTGAAGAACAAGTGTTCACTTTTGCTTGCGGCAAGTGTACAAAAACTGTTGCTCAAGCAAAATGCAAAAAAAAAAAAAATCCACACACACACACACACCCAAAAGAAAGCCCAAACCCAAACACACCCATGCATTGTCACACACTCTGATACACTGGCACACAAAGGTGAGGAAAAACATTCAGCATTCAGTTCTGATTTGTGCTGAAAGCCTACTACCTGATAAATATATATATACTCCATGATATATATGTATGAGCATTTCACCATCTTATTAACTTTTGCTTATATTTTTGTGATTTAGGATTTGTTACCTGTTTTAAATCTTACTAGTATGGAAAAGACCAGTGCTTACCATCACATAAAATGTTCAAGAGAAATCTTAATTACTCAAAGAAAATCTGCCAAAGGGTCCGTCTAAAAATGTAAGAGGTATCATTTCCTATGATCTTTTCTAATAAATCAGTCATGTAAATCTTATATTTTGCCATTGCTTGCCATCAGCAAGACTGTTTTTACACGTATAAAAACACAGCACAAATAATTAAACTTATTGTTTCCTGATGTCAAAATCCAAATCACCATGTTACTGACATACATAAATTTGCATTTTTCTGCGACTGGTCTAAAACCCCACCAGTTTTACGTGTGTGTTTGAAAACTTCCATTTATTTTAGCTGTGGGTCTGAAAATCTTGCATTTTATATAAAGAAAGCACTGGAAAAGACATGAAAAGACATACACTAACAAAATGAGAAAAGCCAACACAGAGCAGCGGAACAAGCCTTGACACAAACTGGGAAGCACCATTAATTTATTATAATTGTTAATATAATTAAACCTTATCCAGAACAGGTTATCTTCACAGTTTAAGAAACCAGAAACCCATTAATAACACAGGAGAAAACATAAAACAGACACAGTTGAGAATTTTCTTGATTAGTTTTTCACAGAAATTAAAGGAAAGATCTGCAGGATAGAAATGAAGACATACATGCCATTATTCCCGCATACTGATAAGCTCAAGTGCATCTTACTGATTGCATGTCCAAAATTAAAAGCTTGTCCCATCTGTAAGTTTAAAAATAATACCTTCTGATGTCGTTGATTTGGTGACTGTTGTTGTTACTGCTGTAAGATCATAGATATAGATTGTAAAGTGAAATAATACATAGCATAAACAGATATGAGAAACTACAAGAACTGGAAGCTGAACTCTATGCAGAGTAGGAAAAATAATCTATTGGTAAGAATATTACTCATTAAGAAATCTTCTTAAAAACAATCATTGATCTCTTCATTAACTTTATTAATTAAATCTGTGTTAGATACATGCTTGATATAGCCAAATAAAAATTTGTGCATGTGTGTGTACGTGTATTTAAGCATACACACAATCTTTAAACCTGTATATATAAATACAATTGTTAAAACCCATGCATGCACTTATAGTCTTTTCTTTCCATTCATCACTTCTTTAATGCCTTTTATAGATTGTATAACAGCATCTTGTGGTTAAAAGGATACTCAAGGCTTGTGATAAGGCTCTGGCGATGGTCAAACGTTTCAAAAATATATTTAGTTACAATTACAGAGCACGAGAGCGATACAGGAGAAATAAAGGATTCGTTTCTCACTTAATTACCACTTATTAGCACTATTTCGGTTGCCGATGTTTAAAATTGAAAAAATCCAGTGAAATCGACCCTTGTGTCCTTCCTCCGAGTAACCGTGATAGCTTCCCGAGATGGTCAAGCAGAGAGTCTTACTGTGATGTCAGAGTCTTATTGTGACGTCAGTCTCGGACAGGAAGTGTCTGTGGTCATTGAGAAGATTTGACGTCGTCTGTTTATTCGTATGATGCACTCTGTGTGTCAGGCTTGTAAGGCTCTGTCTTTCGGAAACTGATGAAAAGAAAATTTTGAATCTTTTTCCATCTTTTCGTAGCAATCGGGTGCAGCACATTCTCGCGGCATGGTTCTCACCATGGAAACCACACGTCACAGGGTCCGTGACGGAGAACGAGACTTCGTGGAAGCAAAAAAAGAGTCCCGTGTAATTTCTCTTATTAAACACAACATTCTACTAAAAACCTTCAACATTTTCCACATGAACACACATATAAATAGACGAGATTCAAATTTATCCTACTCTTTACGCGATTCTAAGCAGTTTTATTTTGCCTTTAGAATCCCTTTAAATCAGTTAGTTTTTTTATGAATAACTACAGTTCATCAGCATTCACATTTGTAATGGTCCCACTTGCACTGAAGTCCCTTAGTCCAATACGACCCTTTCAATCAACTTCTAGTAACCTTCATTCAATGTTGTTTTTTTTTTTTTTAAGATAGGACTGATTATAAATCAAACTTCCTAAACTAAAACAAATTGCAAATATTTGTAAAGCATTGTGACTTGAAATTAACACCAACTGAAAAGCTTGTGATACAAGAGGGGGGGGGGGAATCTGCTTTATATGACGATTGCTAATCAACAATTTACTTTTAAAATAAGAGTGCACACCTGGATTTGGGTTTATTAAAACAACAAAAGTAAGAAGGAAGAAGAGGAAAAGATATCAGTTAAATTAATCTTGAGAAGGAACATCAGATGAGAATTTATATGGCTGAGCATCCAGTACATTGACAGAATCTTTTTTCAATATAAGATATGTTTGCAAGATGCTTCTGAAAAACCTGAAGGCAGACAGGTGCTGTAGGGGTCATGAAAGGATAGTCAAGTCTGCCTTTAAGTCTGCCTTTAACAAATTCAGTCCATCCTTTGGTAAAATGATACCAGACTCTAAGCAGATAAAATGATATATCCATTAAAAAATGATGACTGCCACCTCCTCTGGTGTCAGTCAAGGCCCCACCCCACAAGGGGTGGTGCTCGATAAATTCCCCCAAAAGGACATGTGCATGAAGTTGGGTCTAAAGGCTCTCAAGGTCCTGTCGGGATATCCGAGCAGAAGAAGGAAGATCATCCACATCAATACATCCCCGGCTCAACAAGAAAAGCAAAGCGATTAGAAATAGGGATTAACAGTGCTGCTGTGGTAGTCCCAGATGTTATCTGCTGAGTAATGGGTTTCTCTAGCGATTTTTTAAATTTTTGTGTTCTTGTCTGTCTGGGGTGTGGTATTCTTGTTTCTTGGTGATTTTGTGTTGCGTGCATGCTGGCGTGCAGTGTTTCTGACTGATGAAGGGGGATATTGGACTGTGATGTTTGTGTGGCTTGAGATGCTTGTGTGGTTTGAGATTTTTTTATGACTGGGTGCCACTACAGCTTGTAGAAGGAGGAAGCACAGCCTGGCGGACTGGGACAGGGCCCTCAGAAGAGACCCATGTCATGTCATGGAATAACCAAGTCATATTACATCATGAGTCCCCATGCTTTAGCATTCTTATCAATGACAGAAATTAAATTAAAGTTTCTGGACACAATTTCATCTGTGTGGCACCTCCAAACTATAATCTTGGACCATAAAAATATGAAACTAGTCTGCACGGACAGCATTGGTCCACCATTTTTTTTTTACATGACTTTTTTCCCATAATGAAAAGTGAAAGTTATAGACTTTCATAGTCTTCTCAAAAACAACACAAAATAACAAATACACAAAGCTCAGTTTTCCCATCAATATATATATATGATGTAACAGCTCTTAATCACATAAAAAAATTAACCTGTCTGAAAATATAAATGATATGGCATCAGAAAATGTAAAAATCCCCACCTGTTGTTATGATGCTGCTGGCAGTAGTGGTTGGGGTGGCTGAAAAAAGAATTTTGTTTTTATTAGTGAACTTTTTAGCAACAGAACAAACGTTGTTGAACAGATTCAAAAGAAAAAGTTTTCAAAAGTACAGGCCTAAAAACATGATTATGCAGACTTACATCCTACTATATAGCTGCTATGGTTATGTGAATTCCGTTTATATTGAATTATAAATGACATTTATTTTATGGGTTGTGTATGTGAGCTTGTACGAGCACACATGCCTTTGATGAGTGTGTTGATCTGATGTAGGAACAGGCTTCAGTTTGTTCTTTTGTAGTTGTAGCTGGGCGACATTTAAACAAAGCGTCCTTGTGAAGTGTAGGGCTAGTCTGTTTTACTGTGTCCTAGCTGATCCTAAACTCTATGGCAATGCCTCCATGGATATCCTCTGTGAAGAAGGCTAGAAATGGAGAGGAGGTGGTAATCAACATCTGGCATAGAAGGCTGTGGTGACACTTGGGGAAACAAGACAGTGTTTATCTTACCAGTCTTCTACTTATTCTTTCTTTCCATATCAGTACATCCTAGTTATTTCTAGGAAAGAAAGAAAACCAGCACAAGGAATGGCTGACTTTAGGGGCCTGACAAAAGATAAAGGAAAGGAAAGAGCTGAAGCAGAAGATAAATGTCAAGACCTGCAGGAAAAAGAGGAGCTCAGAGCAAAGTACTGGGAGATAAAGTGAGAAGTGATGAAGAGTGTAAGAGGCTACAAGAAACAGTTCGCACACAGAATTGCAGAAGAGGTACAAAATGCAGATGGGCAAAATAACACTAAGAGACGATATGAAACTACAAGAATTCTGTCAGGAAAGTAAAACACCAATGCATGCAGGCCAGTAAAGAATAAGAAATAAGTCATAACCGGTAATTCTGAACAAAGATCTCGCTGGGCGGAACGTTTTGAAGAAATACTGAACCGGCCACCACCAACAACCACTTTGGACATTGCCCAAGCCACCAAACAACTCCAAGTGAACACCAACCCACCAACCAAGGCAGAAATCATCAAGGCCATCAAGTCTTTAAATTCTGGCCAGACCCAGATGGCATTTCTGCAGAGGTACTCAAGGCAGACCCAACAGCCGCAACAGAGATGCTACACCCCCTTCTGCAGAAAATTTGGGAACAGGAGCAAGTTTCAGCAGACTAGAAGCTTAGCTATCTAGTAAAGCTACCACAAAAAGGCGACCTGACACAGTGCAGCAATTCGCGCAGGATCATGCTATTGCCCATTCCAAGCAAGGAGTTGACCAGAATCAACCTGGGGAGACTGAAGAATACCCTAGAAAAGAGACTGAGGTAAGAACAGGCAGGCTTTCAGCAGGGTAAATCATACACAGACCCTTTCGCTACACTGTGAATTATTATTGAACAGTCCATTAAATAGCAGTTGCCACTCTACGTGACATCTGTGGATTTTGAGAAAGCTTTTGACTCCGTAGACAGGGAAACCATCTGAAAGCTGATGCAGCACTACGGATTTCCATCAAAGCTCATTGCCATCATCCAGCAGCTGTATGAGGACTCTGTCGTGAACTCCGGGCAATGAGCACATGAACAGGGTCAGAGGTTGCGATTGCCGCTGCCTTGGGTTGATCACACTCTCGACACCTCTACCAACTCATGCCGACATTAGCGTGTACGCACACACTTACACTAAACTGCTAATTACACTTTTAACTGACTTCGAGCCCCCAGCGCGTTTTCCCCAATAACAACACAAGGCAATTTAATGTGTTAAAGAAAGTTATCAATCATCGAGAGTATTACACAATTTACAAAATGATACAATTTCAAAATAGGGTCGTTTTCTTGGTGTCTAGGTGTTCTAGATGATTTGCGACCAAACAGCTACTGGTGAAGGGTCTTATGCACCTCTGAGGCAAGTGTGCTAGAGCCGTCACGATTCCAAGACAAACTCACAGCGTGGTCACTTTGACTTATTCCTGCCCACACTACAGCCCCTCTTCACCCCCTCCTCACTAGTAGGACGCCCTGCGACTACGGCACCATCCTGTCTGGCTTCCTATTCACTACCTGTCCAGCGGGTGGCAATAAAAAGTAGCACTGTTATCCTGGTTTAAGTGTACCGTGGACTTTAATCTGTAATTAACGGGCGTAGTCTGACCGCTGCTCTCTCCTTCTCTGAGAAATCCCTTGTAGTGACAACTACCGCAGTGGTTCTCAAAGTATTTCGGACCGCGTACCATTTACTTAAGTGAAAAAAAAATGGCGGACCACCAAGGTCTAAAAATCAGTCTGTACCATGGACGTAGATAGGTGGACTGATGTCTGTACGCCGAGACTCACTGTCGGCCTCTTGCGAAGTGATCCGCGGTCAGTCTCGGCGAGCCTCTGGCCGGTCGTACTTCCGGAATAGCAGCGCGAAAATGGAATTTAATGAGACGTTTCATATCAACAATATAATTACCGTAACTGTATTGCTTGTTTGCACGTTTAACCAAACTTGTATCTATTTAGAACACAAAAGTATTTGCTTCATTAGTCAGAAATCTTTCGTATGAAATAATAAATAATATATGAATCGCATTTAAACTTCTAGATCTAGAATCATGAAGTGTTCGCATATATATGCTTTACCTCGGTCTCTCGCTTTTAGATAAAATCGGGTATTTCGTTGTTCTAGGCCTATTCATCTACAGCGAGCTTTTAAAAACAATATGAAGAATATTTAATCAATACACTTCTCAAGTAATTTAATGAATGACGCGATTATTGATAACTAAATTTATTTTTTTTTAATGGACATATCCTCGGCTATGTGAAAATTGTTGCCTTGTAGTCGCGAACTAAAACATGAACAGGATAAAGAAGAGCAAGAGGTAAATAAGATCAGTGCCTTTTTTAACGCATTCTTCTTCCACGTGCCTTGAACAAATCTTGGCTCTCAATAGATTGAAATTTGAGTCTGATCTAGCGGGCTGTAGTATGAATGAGAGCCGCTCGCCACTTGTCTTGATCTGTCGATATTCCTGCTCGCGGAAGCGGAAAAAAATTTACACCGAACGATTTGATACTTGCAGTTACATTCTACCAGCAGCAGTATCAACCGCCTTTTGTGCGTTTCTTTATTGTTGTTACTCTTGCAGACTTTGCTGACATAGCCATTGTAGTCATTCGCTAAACCATGGTCGGCTTAACCGGAAGTTCTGAGGTCCCGAGCCTCGTTCTAGCAGTTAAGTGAAAAAAATCGTCTGCCATCGGTCCAGGGGATCTACGTTCATGGTCTGTACTATGAATTTCAAATTTAAATTGCCGCATTTGTTCCATTACAATTCAAAACTAAATGTCCTTTTGTGACAGAAGTGTAGCAATAAGTTGACAAATTAAACTAGCACCTCGTTCTTTGTAATTAAATTGTTAATGCGAGGAATGCAGTTGTTTTTGACGAGATATTAGGGTGGTAATATCTGGATCAATGTTGGAAAGTTTCAGTCTCATGTCAGATTCCACGTTCAACCGACTTCTCGTGTTTTTTAGTCCCAAGAGTTTTAGAGTTGAAAATCCAATCTTGCAGCAGTACGTTGTTGGAAATGGCTGTAGATGCTTCACAGCGATGTCAGCAAGTCCCCCGTACTCAGATAGTACATGAAGCCAAAAGTCTGTCAAACGTTTCTCAGCCAACAACACTTTCAGCGAACCATCCGAAGCAAGTTCCACAAGACTATCAACATCCTTTGAGGAAAGTTTTGTACTGACCGCTTCAGCTGCTCTCATGTTTGCAAATGGATATCTGATCCATTTAGATCTTGTCTCGGGCTCTGGAAAATAAACTCTGAATTGCTCACGCAGACCATGTAGGTGTGATTTGAAGTTCGCAACAATCTGCTCATCAATTTCCTGCGGTGAAGTCACAAGAAAATCACCGAGAGTTGGGAATCAAATTGGGAGTCAAATTCTCGACGATCAAGGCGATTACACCACAGCCCCAATTTTATACACATGGCCTTTACTTTGTCTTGAACGTTTAAGATGGTGACATCTCTGCCCTGCAGGGCTATGTTAAGCCCGTTCAGACTGCTAAAAATTTCTGCCAGGTACGCCAACTGAGCAAGCCATGAAAGTCATGCATGCAATTCGACAAGTAGAAAGCTTGATGATCACACTCGCTCAAAAAATTTTTTAACCTCCTCACACAATTCGAACAGACAAGTGAGCCCTCTTCCACGCAACAACCAACGAACTTCTGTATGAAAAAGAAGCTTGGTGTGTTCACTTCCCATCTCTTTACATAAAGCTTTAAAAATCCGCGCGTTCAAAGGGCGCCCTTTGATGAAGTTTATAATTTTTATTGATTTCTCCATTACTCTTTTAAGATCGATGGGGCATTTTGTGTGTGTGTGTGTTTTTTGTTTTTGCGAACCGTTCTCGATGAATGCAACAGTGCGTTGCTAATGCCAGTGGAGCAACTGTTTTGATACGTGCGATCAAGCTTTTGATCTTTCCCGTCATTGACTCAGCACCATCAGTGCTCACACACCGACACATTGCGCCCAATCAACTTTGCTGCTCAGAATGTAATTGTTCAGAATCTTGAAAATGTCCTCTCCAGTTGTATTGGTCGGTACAGACTTGAAGAAGAGAAAGTCATCATGAACAGCGCCTAAGTATTCATACCTGACACATGCCAAAACGTTTGCTTCGTTCGCTATGTCAGTAGACTCATCAAGCTGAAGCGCCAAGTACTGACGCAGTCTTGATAGTAGCTGACATTCCACACCATCAGAATGTTATTCGACATTTCACTATGTCGTTTGAAAGGGGGACTTTGTTGATGGCATTTGTCCACTTTTCGCCAAGCATGATTTCTGTCATTAGTCTGGCAGCAGGTTTGATCAAGTTCTCTGCAACAGTGTGGTCTTTTCCGATCTTTGCAATCAACAGCGAAACTCTGTAGGATGCCTCTGTAGCCTTAGCGTTTTCATCGCCAAAAGCAAAAGGTGCAGCATTGCTTTATTTTGTTGCAGCTCTTTGCATTTATTCTCGAAAAACTCCAGCGGCTTAACAACATATTGGCAGTTCTTGGGTTCAAAATGACGCTTCAGTTTCGAGGGTTTCATGGCTCCATTGGCCAGAATTTCACAGCATAAAACACAGTGCGTGTTAGGGACTTCTTTATGTAACGTCTAAAAAAATACCATGCTCAAATAATCAGTGCTATATTTTCTTTCCACTTGTTTTGGGTTGTTTTCAATGCTGGAATGACGCCACTTCTTGTGTGTACCACTTGTTCTTCATAATAGCCCTTCAGCTTGAAATTACTGAGAAATAATATTTGAAAAGAGGTCTCGCAAGCACGCAGATTCGGAAAGTGGTCAGCCTTTCTTACTAGGGGGAAGTTGTCTTTGCCTGCCTGGTCCCCTTTCATGTTTCACCGATTCAGGGAAGCTGGCACATACTAAAAATCTTCAACAGAGCCGTCCTGTTCAGGTAGGCATGTCACGCGTCACTGCTGAAAATTGATAGCCGCCTCCCTTGACCATCCTTTCAGGCCATTATCAGATGCGGTGGTAACTTCACTAGCTAACGGTTGGGTGTACGATACAAACTTAACTGAATTTTTCTACCAGCCTATCTGGCGATTTAAACATCACTTTGCTGACATATGACGACTGTCAGCCGCGGACCACCTGACTTATGCCCGCGGACCACACTTTGAGAACCACTGAACTGTACCGTACCGCATTCCAACCTCACTCTGCTCTATGTCCGTCGTGACGTAAGCAGCATGCGGTCACAGGCCTACTAATTCCTGGGGAGATAAACAGTGGTGAGACTCCTTGGCCTTTTGTTCACCCGACGGTCCAGTGCCGCCAAAGGCCGACTACTGTCCTCGACATAACTCACTGCTAACACATCCCCATTTCACCTTCTCACAGTCTGCTTACCAGCAGGTCCGCCTATTTCGCGAATGGAGCAGGAGTGAAACACTAACATTATAGCCCTATACTAGTTATCACATGACAGATTCGACATGCCAGGTGATCCACAACAGAAAGCTGACTGACTCTTTGCAGTGGGGAGTGGAGTTAGGCAAGGTTGTATGGTCTCACCGACAATCTTCCTGATCGTCATAGACTGGACCATGAGAAAAACAACCTCTAACAGCAGCATGGGCGTTCAGCGGACCTTCGCCAGGCAACTTGAGGATCTCGACTTTTCGGATGACATCAGCCTGCTGTCGCACAAGCAGTAACAGACACAGACAAAGCTCACTCAGCTCTGAGAAGAAGCAGCAATAACTGGCCTGACCATCAACATCAAGAAGACAACCTATGAACTGTGGGTCAACAACAAGCAAGAAGCCCCACTCCAACTATATGAGGAATGTATTACAGAGTCTGACTGTTTCACCTACCTTGGCATCATAGTCAGCAAAGAAGAAGGTGCAGATGAAGATGCAAGAAGTCAAATAAATAAAGCCAGGCTTGCATTCCACACTCTGCGACCTATCTGGAACAAGGCTTTATCTCTACAGACCAAGACCTGCATCTTCAACGCAAACGTAAAGTCTGTTCTTCTATAATCTATATAGATCTGAGACATGGCGTGTGACTAACACTATCACCAACAAGATTCAGACATACGTTAACAGATGTCTGCGTCACATACTCAACATGAGATGACCCAAGAAGATCTCCAATACAGACCTGTGGGAGAGAACTAACCAAAAACATGCCAGCTAAGACATCAAGAAACGGAAGTGGGGCTGGATCGGTGTGAACCTTGCAAAAGCCTGTCGACATTTTACCAAGACAAACTCTGGGCTGAAACCCAAAGGTAAGGAGCAGGGTTGGGAGACCCAGACAGACATGGAGGAGATCGGTCCACTGTGAGGTGGAGGCAGCTGGCATGACATGGTCCCCAATGAAAAGGGACACCTAGAATCGGATTCAATGGGGTGGTGTAGTTGCTGCCCTATGCTCCACTGGGGGTTAATAGGAAGAAGATATCCCACTTATGGGAGCAATTGAGCCACCTAGTACAAGAAAATAACGTACTTTGTTGCAGTATAGTGAGTGATTCATCATTTGCACAGTAAAAAATTCGTATTTTCTGTGTCCTTCAGCTTGATACAAATCATTTTGCAGGCACGTTTCTCAGACCAGGGTCTTTCTGTCCGTCTTCTCTATCTGATAAGATGACTTAGTAGCCCTTATCTTTGAAAGTTTTTCTAGAAGAATTCTTGTAATTTAATTGTAAACTATGTAAAGTACTTTTGGTCAATATTTGACTGTACATTCACATATATAATTAACTGATCACATAAGCTATTCTAAGGGCGTCAAGCAAGGTGATGTGTGTAGTCCTATATTATTGTCCCTCTTTATAAATGAACTAACTGTACAAGTAATTCGGAAAGGGAAATATGTTGTCACCTTACCTATAGTTAATCTAAATTATTTATTTTATTGTTTGCTGATGATGCTGTTATGAAATCTGAAATGGTTGTTGGGTTATAAAACCAGATAAACAACTTATGTATTGCCTTCTCTACATTGGGTTTCAAAGTAAATTTAGAGAAAAGTAAAATAGTAGTTTGTTTTTTTTTGCAAGGGTTGATTCTTGTTGGTTTTTTCAAGGTATTGTTATGGGGTTGTTAATGTGTACAAATAGCTCAGAATCTTGCTATCAACAAAGCTAAGCTTTTCTGCTGCATGTGAGGACTTTGGAAGTAAAGGCCAGGAAGCTCTTATACCTATTAAACAAAATCTTAGAGCCTACAATAACTCTACGGCCCTGTGCTCCTGGAGGAGTAACAAAGCTAACCTTTTGGCATCCATCATTGCTCAAAATTCCTGGGGGCAAAAACTTTTATCATTCCGTGTTGCGCCTTACCTACAAGCAGCTGGAGAAGACATTCAGCGGGTAGAACCTCTCCCTCTATTACTAGCTCCTTCTTCGACACTTCCTTTTCCAGAGATTTGTCTTGATACCACAGCCTTACAAAAATGTAACATCAGTGACCTTATCTTTATTCAACGCTTTATGTAACTTCTTTCTGACTACTCTGAATTCTGTTCCATCTTCACAGATGGTTCTAAATTCCAAACGGAGGCACTGTAGCTGCGGCAGTTGTTCCATCCTGCCAACCGCTATGGGCTTTTTCAGCCCAACTTGCAGAAGGCTACTCCATCTTCCCTGCTGAATTTCATGCATGGTTGCTTGCCTTGCAGCATGTTAATCGCTCTTTGGAACACAATTTTCAAAATTATTTCAGATTCCCTTTCTCCCCTCCAAGCTCTTCTTTCCTATGATCTTTTATAAGCCCAGTCACCACCAATTTGAAGGTCATGTCAATGAAATTTTAGTGTGGTACATGTTTTTATTACTAGTCCTGAACTCAATTCTATCAGCTTGCAGTTTTGATAACAGCTTCTTTGTTTTCCTTGTTTAAGTCCGTACCATCAGCAGCTTTTTTTTTTTAATACATTTTTTAAGAAGGATAGGGCCTCTATCATAAGATGTAAATTTTTTTATATTCTGATAATTTTGAGTTTTGATTTGTTGGTGACCTTTTGAGCCACAAACCTTTTTTTCAAAACCTTACTTATTTTTTTACTTTATTCTTGTGTTCGCTGTTATTGATTATAATTCTGTGATTTTATCGCATGGGGAACTTGCCCCTAAACATTTTAAAATAAGTTTACTTTATGTCAGTGATATAGTCTTAGTTGCTGGTATGGCGTAAAACACAACCAACCAACCATGTTCGATGCACTATTATTTCATTTGAAGCCAGCAGTAACACCTCAGATTGCAGCAATAAATGCTTGAAAATCAGCTAACTCTGGAACAACTTATGCCAACCTAACATAAGATAATATCCTTCCATAATCAAAAGAATTATTTATGTCAAATTTGGTGGGAATCTGTTGAGCAATGTAGATATGATCTGTGTTTAAATTCATGTGCATCTGAACACATACACATTGCTCAATTTTGCTTTATTTATAACAGATATAGAGAGAAGTGTGATCTGCCTGAATGTTTATGTCAGTATGTAAAGTGAGGTAAGAGAATTTATGATCCCACACACACAAATACATGCGCCCCTATATGCACAGGGAATTATAATGTTCATTTGTGTGAGGATACATAAACACCATTTTTTAAAAGTCAAATTCATTTTCTCAATGCTCATCCCTTACACAACAGTATATTCCGACTAAAAATGACATCTGTTACAGTAAAACATAATTACCATGTTATTCCAACTGCCAAACACTTAATAAAATATCTAATACAATTTAACAAGTGAAATGTATTAAGGCTAACATACCAAACTTGATCCTTGAACAGTTAGGACTGATAACTCGTACTGGATCTTTTCCTGTATAAAAATCACAGATACTGCAGGAAAAATTTCCACCTTGCTGAGTTTTGTTTGCAACAAAGTTCCACTGGTAGGTAAGTACATCACCATTTTGATCTGCACAAAAGCAAGCTCTTGGTGCTGTTTGATGAGCACATGATATGGCAGGATAAGTAGAAGAACATTTATCCAGTTGTGATCCTAAAGCAGAGATAAGCTGCAAAAGAACACTTGAAGGTTGAAGCACACAGTTAGCATTTGTTATACTTGTCTGGTTGACTGTACACGTAATGGTGTTGATTTGCTCATCTATGAAATATTCTGGACATGATGTAGCAACATCTGCGCCATTTCCTCCTTTATCTGCAAATAAAGATAAAATATTATTCACAATGAATAAGGAAGTGCTAGAGCCAAGTTGTAGGATAAGATCTATATCTGTGTGTTCTTGCTCTGCTACTCTTAACAAACATTGATAACGCAAACTTAATATGGCATCCTCACAGTTTATACTGTAATATATCATCATAAGCAAAAATCAAGGGTGTACATGGAGTCAATGAAATTGAACCTTGACTTTTAACCTACTGTAATTACTACTGACCTACAGATTTCAGAAGTTTTGTCATATTGGTAGATGAACATTCAATTAGAATATTCTAATCTTGAAAACAAAATGCAAAAAATGTTCTGATACAAGATATAAGCACAAATTTTCTTTTCAAAAACTTATGATTATAACAGTACTGCTAAAGATTAACCTAAGCCTCATTTAAAAAAAAATGGTTTGCTTATCCTAACTGCAGGATTCATAAAGATGGGAACAAAATTCTGGACTTGTTTCCACACCTTTTAACATTTCCTAGACAGCAACTTTCCCCAATGGAACATAAAAACACTACATTAATGAGATACGATTTGCTCAAGAGATCATAAACATCGTGAGTTGCTGCTCTTTCTGTCAAACAATACAAGTGACAACTGAAACAAATTTTGACAAATATCAGTATGTGTAAATGAATATGCTCATGAATATCTGTGTGCTTCTATTAACCAGCGAGCGGTCCGGTGGCGCAACGGTTAGCGCTGTTAGCGCCTGTCACCAATACAGTGAAGGTTGGCTGCCCTGAGTTCATTTCTCGTCTCGGGCACGCTGATCTTTCTCTGCACGTGGCATCTGTTAACAGGGCTGGCTGCTTGCTGTAATATAGCCTTAGCTGCTGGCACGGCGTAAAACACCAATCCCCCCCCCCCCCCCCTATTAACCAGCGCGTGTGTGTGCACAAGAGAGAGTCAAATAAACAGCATAAAAGTGCAAAGTCAAAACAAAACAAACAAGCTATACAGATCTTTGCAGAAGTAACTATAAAGTTAAAGTTAGATTGATAGTTTGCTTATAAATAACAAAACAGTGAACTCCAAATGTCCACATTTATATCCTTTATAGACTAAAAACTCCCCTTGAATCTTGTGAAACACATTCGACAACTGTGATTTAAAATGCAACGTAGGGTCAGCGAGAAGTGTGCTACTGGAGCCAAAAAGAGACCAAAACAGAAATCAAGTTGATACAGGAAACATCCATTGGAATGTGGAATGTACCCACATTAAACCAATGTGGTAAAGTGCAACAACTCACCCATGAGCTCAAACTGTACTGGTGGGACATTGTGGGACTCGAGGAGGTCAATTGGACAGGATTTGGGGAGACAACAATGGACGATGACCACAAACTGTGACATAGTGGTGAGCACGCCATGCATGGCATGGCGTGGGTTTACTCATGCACAGGAAAGTGGCCAGGGGAGTTCATGTGTGTGTGAAATTTTTATTAGTATTATTTTGTGTGAGTAATAAATTTGTGGTTTTGTACTGTTTGTTTTGTTTTTGTTAGCATTGTGTGGTCTGTGCTAAGCTATTGCTTGACTGGAACGTTGTGCACCGTCTCTGGCCCAGTGAGTGGTTGCCTGTTTGTGGTTGCGGCGATGCTGGGGACAGTTACCTGACAACTGTAACCTATACCACATGCATTTATGGCACTGTAACCTTTATCTGAGTTTTCCAACCAAAACACTGATTTTTCCATATCTTGCATTAGTATTAAGTCCTTCATATACATCTTAGCCAAAAATGTAAGTACTAGAAGTAATTATTTACTAATACTGAAAGGTGATCATTCCTTTTCTCCTGCTGTGAACTGTGGATGTCATAGTGTGGATTCTGCTTGCCGATATGGAGAGGATAATCTTGGCATTCAAGAACAAGTACCCGAGGAGGCTGCTCCAGATCTTGTACAGAGAACATAAAACCAAATCACTTTTTATGAAACATGGTTGCCACACTCATAAGACTTGCAACAGTGAAGCAGCATAAGGTTGTCTGCTTTGGCCATGTGACACAATATGACATCTTATTGAAGACTGTCCTTCAAAGTACTGTGAAGGATGGTCAACAACACTGTGGCCAGAGGAAGAACTGGCTTACAGATGTCAAGAAGAGGACTGGTTGTCCTGTGTAATACCTGCTCTCTACTGCCCAAAACAGCAATGAGTGGTGGGCATTTTCTGCAGCCATGTTTATCCATGTGCTCCCACTAATACCAGTTGATCACTGGTCATTTTGTCCCACTGCTTGATTCAAACTGTCTCAGCCATGACCATATTGTACCAAACAGGACCTACTCGATTCGTCTTTCATGCCTGAGATGATTCTGATTTCAAAAGGTCAAATGTTACCAATAGTGGAAAGGGAGATGAAAGGAAAGGGCTTGACATCGGGTCACCTGGAGCAGGTTTCAGCGGATGGACATCGATGGTGGACTCTGGTTGAGGCCTTATGTGCAACCCGATGCACGAAGAGGAATAGATAGATAGTTACCAACAGTATTTCAAACACTATACAGTATATGCAAGCTCAGCTGCCAATTTCAAACACAGCCACATTTCAGCCACCATTTTACTAACCGAAAGTGGCTGCAATTTAATACACATCCAGAGAACTTATCACAATGGCACAAAACCCTGACTTTCTCCTTAAATAAGTTTTTAATCGTCATTTATTATTTAGTTTAGAGGTCTATATTAAATGCATTAAATTTACTCTTTTTGTTGCTTTACATTTATGTCTGTGCTATGTCTCTGTATACCTGTTATGATGTATTTGGTCTGTGTTTGAAAATGTGCTATTTATTTTGAATTTGTCGTTGGGTGTGAACACCGCTTCTAAAGAATCTTGAGGTTCAGTATTCATAATGTACCTCATCTCTAGGCGCACATCTTGTTTTTATTTTTATTTTTTTTGGCATGTGCGCCAATGTGTGTAGAAGGGAGAGGGGCAGCCACCCCATGAAAATCGATACGGAAAATGCAAAAAATGTGAACGTCGTTCCCCGTCAGCATAAAGTAACTCCCCCCCCCCCCAACCAAAAAAAAAAGGTCGAGCATCTTCCTACGCTTTTGAATGTGTAGGCGCCATGAGACCTCCTAAAATGCAGTTAGCCACAATAGCACTGTTGACGGAGGTTCAGAATCTACTTCTGATACATGCTTTGTGGTCTGCATTGAGCAGATTGTACACTGTGAATGTGTGATGTTTTACATTCAATTATTTAGTGCCAAATTATTACTTTCTACATACCTCTTATTGCAGCCAGTAAGAACAGCCATAACGTCCACGTAAAGAAATGTATCCGACTCCACTTTTGATTCTCTGCTGGCATTGTTAACTGAGGCCGTTTTCGTAAATCGTTTGTGATGTGTGCAATTTCACAATAGTCTGCCGTCCCCACTTGTGACAAGCCGGTCACTGTTATTGAAAAGTAAAATAAATGGAATCACATTTTGCTGATTAGGATGACGCAGTGGAGACCAGCAAAAGGATTGTACCCAAATGTCGAGATCTGACTGGAACACAAACGTAGTAACACCAGATATATCTAAGCTCTCTGGTAACACCACCATTAGGCTTTGACTACGGGGGACAATACGGAACTGCTCTCTGCGGAGCTGCAGTACAAATTACGTCCCTTGATTACGTGCAACACATGGATTTTGGAAAAAATTACGCTACAAAATGAAGTGTGTGTGTGGGGTGAAAATAGCTTAAGCTTGTTCATATCATCTCTCTTATCGTCATTTTATTTTCCTCATAAGTCGGAAATGCTACTGTCAGACTTAGTTCTCATCATACTAACGCAGAGCTTATTTTCAAACTAACGCTCGGCCATTGAGTGGCGCACTTAATTTAGTTCCGGATTGGAATTGCTGACAAACCTCGACGAGCTGCAGGGTAGTCGTCTCTTATGAGCAGGATTAACTCACGTAGAAAAGAAATTAGTGATAGACAATTATCACAATTGAAATCCTAAGACTGTGATCATAAAAACTTACTTTATAAGTGAACAAAGAATGAGGACAAATGGAATTGTGAAGTATTATACATTTCTAATGTCGCTGAGCTTGACTCAAGGTAAGCAGACCCGTATCAACTACACCAGACTTCATTTACTTGCTAGTTCATGTTAAGGAATCTAGTGTAAGAATTGATTTTAGTGCTGAAACTATTGTTTTTGGCTCTGTTTGACATGATGTACTAGCACACGGTTAAAGACTGACTCCTTTGATTATTTATGTCTTTCAGTGGCCTAGGATGCTTACATGGAAATAGAGAGGGGCATGCAATGTTTCACACAATTTTTCGAGAGAGGGAGGGAGAGAAATAGCAAAGGATCTATCAATTTTCTATTTAGCAAAGCTACTGCCATTTTACACATAAACAGATACACACATATATATACACACACAGATTTCAGATTTTTACTCAGGAGTAAGGTTTAGAATTAAAGT
The DNA here is from genome assembly GCA_004794325.1 of Pomacea maculata. Classification (NCBI taxonomy): domain Eukaryota; kingdom Metazoa; phylum Mollusca; class Gastropoda; order Architaenioglossa; family Ampullariidae; genus Pomacea; species Pomacea maculata. Next base: position 6,899 of record SRHC01001900.1, on the reverse strand, counting down.
TTTCAGCTGTATCTCTCTTATGACCTACATACTCTATGAATGATTATCACAAATCTGAATAATTTGCAAATGTATGTTGTAGCCTTTGACATAATGTTAATGAGTATTTCCTGGGCAGTCACATGGAACTTTTTTTCTATTAATTTTTCAAGTTAGCATTATGACGATTGAATCTAAGTCAACTTTGCTGTTGGAATCCTTGCCAGATTCAATAGCTTGAGGTGAAGAAAGTTTTTAATGTACATTTACATTTCCTTCCTAACAGTATGACTTTAATGGTTGCTTTGAAGGGGTTAGGGTTAGGGTTAAAAGGGGCATTTACAGTGGCTAAACCTCCTGTTACAAGTACAATGAAAGCTGGATGTGGTTGACAATAACAATGACCAACTTTATTTGTCCCAGTGGGCAATTAGAACATGGGAAGGTGCTCTAGTCACAAAAGTAAAAGTTAGAAATAAAATAAGAAATAAAGTGTGTTGCAAGGTGCAGCATTAAAGGATATTGACATGAAAGATAGCAAATGAAAAAAGAAGGCAAGTTACATATTATATAATATAAAAACAAACAAACTTACATCAAGGATAATCATGTGCACACCTACAACATTACACACACCACTGACATTCATCTGAGATTGAGAAGATAGACTGCAAATGGCACAAACGATTTCAGGTTTCTATTACTTTTGCATATAGCCATGAAATAACGTTTGCCTGTGCTTAATAGTACAAATTCTCTCATTAGTAGATGTTCAGGTATTGACAAGATGTGTAGAGCTTTCCTTAATATTTGTTTGTCATGGAAAGAAGCTGTTTAATTGATACCAATTATCTTAGAACAGATGTGGACATTGTTGTTCAGACTATTCCTATCATGGACAGAGTAATTGCGAAACCAGTATGCAAACGAAAAAGATAAAAGACTCTCAATAAACGACTGGTAGAAACGGCCTAAGACTGCTTGACTAACTGGAAAACTAATGAGCTTATGTGGAAGGTACATTCTTTGTTGGCCACGTTTAACAATGTGTAGGGTGTTTAAAGGGATTGTAAAGCAAAATAAAACTGCTTAGAATCGCGTAAAGAGTAGGATAAATTTGAATCTCGTCTATTTATATGTATGTTCTTGTGGAAAACGTTGAAGGTTTTTAGTAGAATGTTGTGTTTAATAAGAGAAATTACACGGGACTCTTTTTTTGCTTCCACGAAGTCTCGTTCTCCTTCACGTGACCTTATGACGTATGATAGTGATTGTTTACATAGTGAGACCGAACCATGCTTCGAGAATGTGCTGCATCGGATTGCCACGAAAAGATCGGAAAAGATTCAAAATTTTCTTTTCATCAGTTTCCGAAAGACAGAGCCGTACAAAAAGAGTGGGTCATAGGAATAACAAGGCTTGATCCCAATACCAGAAAGCTTTGGGAGCCCAAAGAGTGGGATATATTATGCTCCAAGCATTTCGTTGAAGAGTGCTTTACTAGCCGGACCCTAATGTGCATCTTGATTGTAAATAATTTTGGATATCACTAATCCAACACGAGACATCACCGATGACGACATCAAATCTTCGCAATGACCACAGACACTTTCTGTACGTCTCTGACTGACGTCACAATGACCACAGACAGCTCCTGTACGTCTCTGACTGACGTCAAAATGACCACAGTCACTTCCTTTACGTCTCTGACTGACGTCACAACCAGACTCGTCTGCTTGACCGTCTCGGGAAGCTATCGTGGTTTCTCGGCGGAAGGACACAAGGGTCGATTTCACTGAATTTTTTTCGATTTTTGTAAACATCGGCAACCGAAACAGTGCTAATAAGTGGTAATTAAGTGAGAAACGAATCCTTTATTTCTCCTGTATTGCTCTCGTGATCTTTAATTGTAACTAAATATATTTTTGAAACGTTTGACCATCGCCACAGCCTTATCACAAGCCTTGAGTATCCCTTTAAATTCCATTTGAGCTGGCAATCAAAAATAGTTCCCAGGTAACTGAAAGAGTTAACAGTTTACAGAGGTTTACTATATGTCACACTGGGAACAACAAAATCCTCTTTGGTTCTCCTAAAGCCTACATTTACTTCTTTTGTTTTGTCTACATTTAGCTCCAGAAAGTTCTCGTCACACCACTGTATGAAATTTGTTAAGGGATTACCATAATCTTTCTTATGTTCCTGCAAAAGAGTCAACACTGCAGTGTCATCAGAGAATTTAATGAGGTAGCTATTCTCCTTAGTACTTATGCAACTGTCAGTGTACATGATAAACAACAGAGGTGATAGACCACGGCCTTGAGGGGAGCCTCACCGCCAGTTGATACAACTTACCTTGTAGATGTGTGGTAGCTTGCGGGCCTTGTCGATCCACAGAGCTGTGTTGGCAGGAACCATCTGCACCTGGAAGGTCAGACCAAGCTGAACAGGTCTGTCAGGGGAGAGGCCAGACTAAAATGTTGCACCCTGGCCCTCCAGGTTGTGGGTTTTGCTTTGGGCTAACAACCCACTCATGTAAAAACAAAAGCTGTTACAGAAACTGCAACAGTACCACAAGAAGGGCCTGGTCGGGACGATTCCTCTCTAGAAGAGCTTATGATGCATGCTGGCGAAAGCCTTAGGGAAGCCAGGTTGCCGACTCATCTTTTGACGACCAAGGCAAGAACCAGGATAGGAACCTGGAACATGAGAACCCTCTATGAAAGTGGCAAGTCAGCTCAAGTGGCAAGAGAAATGAGAAAATAAAACATCAGGGTTCTCGGGTTATGCGAAACCAGATGGAATGGAAGTGGCCAGACCAGACTAACACCAGTCTCACCACGGCTCATGTCAGCAAGATTAAACGCCAAAGGAAGAAAGATCATCATCCAATGCTATGCCCCAACAAATGCAGCAGAGGAAGAGGAAAAAGAAGACTTCTACAGCTCCCTGAAGTGTCTGCTTGACCACACACGAAGAAGATATCCAAAGATCATTATGGGAGACCTAAATGCAAAAGTGGGAGATGATAACACCAACAGGGAACTCATCGTGTTAAGACATGGCGTCGGCACCTGCAACAAAAACGGGGAGCTCATCACAGACTTCGGCGCTTTCAATGACCATGTCATAGGTGGCACTGTGTTCCCACACAAGAATATACACAAGACAACTTGATCCCCCTGATGGCCAGACAGAAAACCAGAATGACCTTATAACAGTTGCTCAAAAGTGGAGGAGTCTTCAAGATGTCTGAGTGAGAAGAGGTGCAGATGTTGCTTCAGACCACCAGCACCTAGTAGCAGTCTTCAAGATTAAGCTCAAGTCCTTCATTGATCCAGCAGGCAGACCCCACCTCAAGTTCAATACTCAATACCTCAAGAACAAGAAAACAAGGGAAATTTATAACTGTGAAGTCAAGAATAAGTATGAGGCCTTTTGAGGACTGACAGAAAAATCAGTGGAAGAACTGGTCAACACTCAAGAGCATTTGGAAGACAACCTGTACAGATGTTCTAGGGAAGAGGGAAAGAGCGCACAAGGAATGGATGACCCCAGAGACCTGGGCAAAGATTGAATCAAAAAAAGGACTGAAACAAGGTCACTCAGTGTCAACATCAACAAGAGAAGGAAGATCTCAGAGCTGAATATTGGGAAGCCAACCGCCATGTGAAGAGGTCTGTCAGAAAGGACAAGAGACGCTTCACCCATGAACTGACAGAGGAAGCAGAGGCAGCAGCTATACAGGGAAACATGAAGTGACTATACGAAATAACACGAACTCTGTCAGGCAGGAAGATCAGCCCAAACAAGCGAATGAAAGACAAAGACGGTAAGACCATAACAAAAGATGCAGAACAAAGAGACCGCTGGATGGAACACTTTGAAGAGATCCTGAATCGACTTCATCTTTACCTGACATACCATCACCAACTAAACAACTTCATGTCAACACATGCCTCCTACCAAGACAGAAATCATCAAAGTTATCAAAAGTATGAAAAGTGGCAAAGAAGTAGGCCCGGATGGCATATCCCCAGAAGCATTAAAGGCAGGCCTAGAAACAACAATTTTACAGCCCCTTCTACACAAGATCTGGGAGCTAGTACAAACAGACTGGAAACTAGGCCACCTGGTCAAGTGCAACAGCTGACGGGGGATCATGCTGCTGTCCATCCCCAGTAAAGTTCTATCAAGGGTAATTCTAGAGAGACTGAAGAAGGCATTAGACGAGAGACTGAGACCAGAACAAGCAGGGTTTCGCCAGGATAGATCATGCACTGACCACATTGCCACTCTCCGTATCATTATTGAGCAGTCTATTGAGTGGCAGTCCTCCCTGTATATATTTTTTGTGGACTTCGAGAAGGCATTCGACAGTGTAGACATGGACATGTTCTGGAGGCTGATGATCCACTACGGCACTCCACCTAAGCTCATAAACATCACACTGCGCAAACCAGATGACACCTTTGCAAAGCAGGCACTTTAATGGATTCCTTAGGGGAAGAGGAAAGTTGGGCGACCAAAACAGACTTGGAAAAGAACAGTAGAGAGCGAGACAAAGGACATCGGAACCATGTGGGCCCAACTGAGGAGGGCTGCCCTATACCGGGTCTGCTGGCGAGGTGTTGTTGCGGCCCTATGCTCCTCGAGGAGTAACACGGACTATACTAAACTAACTAAAACTAAAGTTGTGGGTAGCCAGTGCTTGTAACAATGGTAGCAGAATAATTACTATTCGCACACACCCTCTGCTGTCTGCAAGTCAAAAAATCCACTATCCACAACACCAAATGTGGAAGATCAAAATCAGAAGTCTCAAAACCACAAGGTATTGTTGGACTGTAATGAATGCAGAATTAAAATCTGCAAAGAGTAGTCTAACATGCGTCTTGAGCTTATCCAAAGGTTTGTTTTGTGTTCAGAATGAAAAACTTGGCATCGTCAACACCCTTTTCCCTTCCCGTAAGCAAATGGCAGTGGGTCTAATTCACTCTCTACAGATGTTAAAGATGAAATTTTTGACAATTTTCTAGCTTTCATTACGAGGGAGGTTAGTGCTATTGGCCGAAAATCATTAGGTTGACTAGGACTAGGTTTTTTGGGGAGTGGGACAATGTTGGAAAGTTTCCAGAGTGCTGGAATGCGCCCCGAGTCGAAGGCAGATGTTGAAACACTCCGTTCTGCCAACCGCAACAGGCTTCTTCAGCCCTACTTGCGGGAGGCTGCTCTATGTTCTCTGCGGAACTTCACGCCATCCTTGTCTCATCGTTTTTTCTGTCCCGCCATCCCCTTCCTTTTTCCTGTACCTCTGTGAGACTCGTTAAATCTGTCAGTAATATGTAAAACACATCTTCAGCCCTTCAGTTGATTGTCGAGATCCAGACGAACTTCGAAAAAGTCCGTTAGCATCTCGTTTCTCTTACTTTGTCATAGATTTACAAGAGACATCCTACCTTTGACCTCTTTTTTTTTTCTTAGCTTTTCGTCTTATAGTTTCTTTTCAGCACTTTTGTTGACGGTTTTTCAAGTACTTTGTAGTAACACGTTTATAACGTTAGAGTTAGCATATATGATTAACATAGTCACATGTAATGCAAATAATTTAAATACAAATATATAAAAATAAATACACGACAAAAGCAAAACAAAATTAAAGAGAAAATCGCGGGTATTGTCTTTGGATTATTCTCTATAGGTTTAATGTGGATTTTTTTCCCTGATTATTGACTTTTCTCACGACAACGGTCTAAGTTCCCCGAACTTACAAAGCGCTCTTTCTCCTAAGACTGCTGTACTACAAAGTGACCTTATCCACTGGACAACGCGAAATTCTAAAGCTAAACATGGCGAATAGAAATCGTCGAAATATTTGGATCAAAAAACCCATTTGGGATATGATACAGCTCTGGGGTTTTTTGCAGTATTGAAACTACTTTCATCAAAGTAACCGTGAACATCATATCTGCCCTTTTCAGTGGTGGAGTTTCTGCCTACGGTAGCCTTGCGTCCCTTCCTCTCTGGTCTCTTTGGTTCTCTTTTGGGTGGATGGGGCTATTTTCCCACGGTTTGCGGACACCGAGTTCAGGTATAGGGCTGTGCCTCTTTGTAACGTGTATTATCTCGCGGACGCTGGGCCCTGTGGGTAGGGAAAGGTTCTGGAGGTTTCTCGAAGCTTATAGAAACCTGCCACACAGGTATATGTGGACTGGGAAGATGGCGGGGCGGAAGAGGAGCTTTTGCGCTGGTGGAGAGACCTGTGCCCGTATCTGGGAGTAGTCGGGGGTTTGCCACGTGCTGTGTGTACTGTCGCTGGAGCTGGCGTGGTGTCTAGAAGAGGGTTCCAGCAACCAGCATATTTTCCCAGCGTTTGTTGTGAGATAGAACAAAGCGTGTCACGAGCCGTTGGGTGAGTAGGCTTAATTAATCTTTACCTTTGTTTTTCCACCCGATGGCTACCCTGGCCAGTATGCAGACGTGTACGGTGTGACCGAGTGTGACTGCGTGGCCTGTGCATGCGCGCATGTGTGCATAGGTGTGTGCGCGCTGGTGTATATGTGCAGAGCTGGAATGTTGATCGCTGCTGTCACGGGGGTTTGGTGTTTTCTTGTTTAGGTATAATGTTTGGTAGTGTATTTTGTAATAGAGGTACTGGAAGGGCTGACCAGTAGGTAACATGGGAGACGGGGGGATTGCTCTTGGCCGGAAGGGCGCCTAATTGTACTGTTGTGTTTCTGGACGCAGGTTCAAATTCATTCTTAAACTCGAACTCGAACTCGAATAAGCTTCAACTTGATCACATTTCTTGTGAATGCGTTAGCCGGGGAGTCATTCTTTAATTTGTTTTTTCTTTTTCTTAAAGTTTTATACACCAGTCTGTTGTCTTACTGAATAAGTGTTGGAAGGATTTGTGAGTG
>SRHC01001899.1:61472-78527 GCA_004794325.1 Pomacea maculata | reverse complement strand
ACATCCATTTACGACATCATCTCTGGACTACTGTCGACTCAGAACATCTTGTGTCTTCTTCTAAGGAAGACTTGACTTGAAACACTGGCACCAAGGGAGCATGTTCTGTTAGAAGTAGGCTGTATAAGAGAGCATAAAATTCGTTGAAGTTGATTTACTGGAATGTTACTTTTTGGAAAACAGCATAGGTGTTCAAGAAGTAAGCATTTTTCGGCTGAATCCCAGTCGTAGGAAGCTCCTAACAGTAAGAGTTGCCAAAAAACTTGCCAGTTCCTGTTCTCCAGTGCCAGCATCACGGCTGTCTTGTGTCCTGGTCCCGACCTGTGCATATCTGCACCGTATTCCACTAATGTGATTAAAATATCAGAAAGATCTCTCCAGTGCATGGCTAGTTTATGAACTACAGTCCATCCCTCCCTGTCAGGCATGTTGAGGTCTCCCCAATGCTCAAGAAAGGATTTAATTGAGGCCCAGCCGTCACCTTTAGCTAGAATTCCAAAGGTGTGTTGCCATCATGGTCACGCACATTGATGTTGAAATTATTATTAGGCATGAAGCCCAGAACTAGTTTTGGATCCCTTACATGGACCGAAATTTCTGCTAAAACGTGGAATGCAAAGTTTCCTGTGAGAGATTCTATATCTGAATATTCCCCATGCTTCAGAATCAGCTCAGCAAGGTTCCATTTTTTTTTGGTATGATTGCAAACTGCAAAGCATTTGCACCATCAGGTGATCTGTGCGATAGGGTGTCCTTATTTGACTTTATTGCTTTCACAGCCAAATCTTTCAAAAACGGCTTATCCATGTTTATGTCTTCATAAATAAGGCGAAGCAGAATGAGGTATTGCTCTTGCAGTACAACATCTATATTGTTTCTCGATGTTGAATCCCACAACTGTAGTGTCACTGGCCAGTTTCTAGCTATCAACGACAGCAATAGCGGTGACTTGCCATCAGGACATGCCATGTTGACATCAGCACCTTTACTCACCAGGCGCTTGGCGATGTCCTTACATTTGGGAGACAAGGTCTGAGCGACTCTCGACAGCAAGGTGAAGCCCTCACTGTCAGTCTCGTTGACAATAACTGGAAACTCCAAGAGCACCTCCACCATGTCCATGTTCCCATGCTTTGCAGCCAGTTGTACCGGCGTGTGGCCTTCTGAGTCTCATGCATTGACGTCAGCACCAAGGGAGATCAACCGTCTTACTATTTTGTTTGGCAGGTCGCCAGATGTCGTATGTTTAGCAATAGCAAGAACATGAAGAGTAGACAGTCCACTATAGTTTATTAAGCCAGGTTTTGCTCCTTTCGTCAATAAATGCTCTGTGATGTCCAAGTTATTGTTCTTTGCTGACAAAATCAGTGCTGTGTTACCATGGTGATCTAAACTGTCTATCATATTTGAGTGATCTACGATTGTGTTGCAGATATCAAGATGATTAATATTTTGTTTAGCAAGTGCAGAAAACAGAAAGTGAAATGGTCTGTCTTGATCACTCTCTAAGCAGCAGGCTACACAGTTTCTTTCTAAAGCCATCTCGCTCCGAATTTAAGTTATCTCGCTTGGCAAGAATGTGCAAGATGGTGCAGCCTTCAGGATCCGGCTCATTCAAGATAGCTCCTCTCGACATCAGCTCTATCGCCATATCCCAATGTTCATACTTGATAGGAAGTTGCAATGGGCTGTTATTATTGTAATCTTTCTGCCCAACGGATGCACCGTTGGCTAAAATCGCACTTAGCAAGCAGACTGGCCTTTTAGCAGGAGGGCCTATGTGGCATATATGACATCGTAGGCATGGCTGACTTATCAGTCTGTGTAAAACTAACATACCTTCACTGTCAAGATTCTGGGTGCTACTTCCACACATCAAAAAAAGTTGGACAATCAGCCAGTTGTTGCTTTTCGCAGCGAGATGCACGGCTGTGTTTCCGTTTGGACACTTTATGTCTACATCGGCTCCCTTTTCGACAAGACGGCGAAGAATTGTCACTGATTTTGAAACACAGCACTGGGCCACTCTGTGAAGAACTGTGAACCCCTGCCAATCCGTTGTGTTGACTTCTTCAAAATTGTCGAGCAGTGCCTCCACGACGTCGACATTTCCTGCAGCAGCTGCCTCAAGCATGAAAAAAGTGACTTGTTGTTTAATATTGAGATATAAGGAATATCTTAAAAAAGACCTGACTACAGAAAAATGTCCTTCTTTAAATGTTTTTCCCCTGCTGATAGCCATTCTGTGAACAACGCTGAAACCCTCGCCGTCTGGCTCGTCCACGTCTCCACCATGGCTTCTCAGGATGTAATCAACGAAGCTCCATTTCTCGTGCTTGGCGGAAAGCTGCAGCATTGCATTATACTCTCTACATGAAAACTGCATATTTCTTTCTTCTTCATTCATTAGAAGACTAAAAAGAGACACTGTTGCTTGTGTCTCTTTTGGAGATTGAATGAGCATCTGAAGGACATGAATGCGTTTCTTTATCTAGCTCCTGGTTGTGGGCTCCCTTGTGTAGCAAGTAGCTGACCACGACCCAGTTTTCCTGCTTGGCTGCTACGTTTAAAATTGTGTTCCCCTTGCAGAAAGTAGGATTTCTTTTGTGAAAAAGGAGAAGAGCAGAGAGAAATGTATTAAGATCACTATCACGGGATGATAACTCTTTGTAACTCTCGTGTGAATGAAGATAAGAAAATGCAAGGTGAATAACGCTGAAGCCTTCTGCATTGCAGCGCTCTACGTCGACACCAGAATGCATTAGATGTTTGACTAATGTCCAGTTCTTTTGCATTGCAGCAATGTGCAAGACGGTGTTACCTGCTGGACACGGAATGTTGAGATCAACACCTTGCTGAGTCAGGAGGGTAAATAAGGAAGTGACCTGCTGTACCTGGTCCCTCCCAGTGCCAGCCAGTGTGTGCAAGACCGTGTATCCTGATCCGTCTCGCCTCCCAGGGTCTCCTCCAAGATCGAGCAGCACTTTGAATACAGTCCAGCTCTGAGAACAGGCAGCCAGGTGAAGAGGTGAACTACCGTTCAAGTCTGTGTCGTTTATCTGACTCTTACATTGCTCGACAACCTTGGTAACCAGTAGGGGATCCATCTGGCCGCCAGTGAGAGCAAGTACATGCAGAACCGATCGCCAGTTATCATCCACGAGATCTGTGCTGGCGCCATGTTCGATCAACAGTTTCACAAACTCCCAATTTTTGTTATTCGCAGCCAAAATCATGGCCGTGTTTCCAAGACTATCACGTTTATCGAGGTCTTCACAGGATTCCACAAGTGTCTTTAATGCTTGTTGTTTCCATTCAGAAAATTTAAAATGATATTCCCCCATAATCTTTGACCGAAAATCCGTACTTTCCTCCCAACCATTGCAGTCCCCTAAATGTAACGACTTCCCTACGCTTCCAATGTTCTGGCAACTAGCAGCCAGGTGCAGGGCTGTGTCTCCCTCCGAATTCTTAATGCTGACGTCGGCACCCTTCTCCAAAAGAACCGGCAGAAGAGAGTCGAACCTGTTGTCAGGACACATGACAAGTCTGTGTAGGACTGACAGACCATATCTGTCAAGAAGGTTCAGGTCCGGCTTGGCGGCGAGGAGGTCACAGACACGTGACCACATGTTGAGTTCCGCTGCCAACTGCACTAACGTGTTCTGTACTCTCTTGTCTGTGCTGTCCAGAATCTTCTGCTTTGCGTGTCTCCAAACACAAATGAAAACATCTGTTTGCAGGAAATAGCTTTTCCTGAGATATTCGCTCGATGCCATTAGTTCTGTAACTAAGTGCAGGTTTGTCTCATCTTCAAGTAAAATGTCACCCAACGAGAGAAAAGAAATCAGGGTGTCCCACTTGTCACAGTGAGCCGCTCTAACAACTGCTTCTTCCACGACATATTTAAGAGTGTCGCCCGTAGATCGGTTTGAAAAAATATTTTTTAGGATGTTTATGACAAGCTGCTGACTAACCCCAGTAGCAGACGCCAGTTTCTGTAAGAGGAAGGACTGTGTGATCTCAGTGGCAGTGACATCGCCATGACTAATGACATCCTTGACCAGATCCCAGTCGCCATCTTCAGCAGCTGAGTTGAGCAGAACCGTGATGGTCTGTGAAGAGTTCTGTATCATGTCATATTACTGGTTCTGAAATACCTGTAGAAATCTGTAATGAGCCGCCTGAGACAAAAAATAAATAAATAAAATTATGCCAATCGTTTAGATGCGTGTGCTTAAAGTAGCTAGAGTCCCCGAAAGGCTATTTGAGTTAATTTTATGTAGTTTGAGCTTTGTTTAATAAGGCCAGGCACCTGTCGAAAAAGAAATGTTTTGTTTCACGGGATAGCGTGGATTTTTTTGTATCAGCTATTTAGCCCTTGAACTAAGGTTCGAAAAATGGTTTTACTGCACTCGTCGCGCTATCGGTTGCTCAACCATACAGTTTATAAAGCTTATAACATTGTCAATTTTGTGAGTAGACTCACAATTCTGTTTGAAATTGTTACCTAACAGACAGATCTGCAATAGTAGGAGAGGAATTTTGTAAAATCGGCTTAGTTTTTTTTTTAATGAGTTATTTTGTAAAACACTATGTTAAATTTTAAGAAATTTTGATTTAAAACGGTATAAATACCAAACTACTAAATATTTCTTTAAAAGCTCTCCTACAAATGTATAAAGCTGTATGAAAAAAGCTCAACCTAATTGCAGGTCTATATATTTTGTCAATAAAAAGTTATAAGCTTTTGAAGTAAACAGTCTCTAACCAAAACAATAAACTGAGAAAACGAGGAAAAAAAAACTGAAACCTTAGTAACTACTAAACTACTCAATATTGTTTCAAAAGCTCTCACTGAAATGTTTAAATTTTATAAAGAAAGCTTCATTTAAATTTTAGGCCTGTATCACATGTCAATATAAAGTTTTAGGGATTTTAAGTAAACAAACTGTAACAAAAACAAGGAACAGAAAAAGCAAGAGCAGAAAGTTGAAGCTTAGTAACTTAGTTTTGATCTAAGCCTTTCATGCAATTTACCTGTTGAATGAAAAATATAACTTTCTTTCAATGTATTACTACATATAACTTTAACAAAACTAATAAAATTAATTATTTTGTTCACTTTTAGAAAAGTCATTATGGTCGTGTTGTGTACCAAATGTTAACTAGGCATCAGAGAAGTACACAGTAATAAAAGCAATGGTGTTTGCAAACATTGAGCAACACAGTTATAGGTTTAGTTAGTTATATAGAAGTTCAATGTCCACTAGCTTCATGGTTTTTGCCACCTTTGGTCTTTTGCTATCTAACATTTAGTGATGCTGTCTCACATATTGCTTCCAATTTTTGTGAGCATCTACTGAAGTAGCAGCTTTAGTAGGAAACACTCTCATCTTTCTCAGCCTTTATTTGCAGAGTGATGGGAAGAACATAAAAATATAATCAACATTTAATTCTTTCATTAAAGAAATTATTTCAAAAGCTTATATGGGAGTATAACCTATTCTTGTGGCCCTATGCTCCACTGAGGGCGAATAGGAATAAGAAGAACCTATTCATGAACTTTATAGATATACATCATGGAGTGCACCAGAATTTGAGCAGCTGCTCATGTTCTGTTTCTCTGTATGCTAGGATTATTTTATGAATTACCTCTGTAGTCACATGGATTAAAGATATTTGATTTTTGTGGCTTGGTGGTTTCTTATTTTTGGTCAAAGATTTCTGGGAAAAGCACCAGTTGCCTGACCAATTAGGGGGCTGTAACGTTTTACGAAAGAGTGTGTTGAATGTGTTTGCGAGCGCGTGTAAATATCTGCATGTAAACCACGCTCGCCGCACTCTTTCACCTTTTTCAACAAAAAGGTCCGGCCAACGATTAACACATTTAATGTTTATGAAATTAATTAACGATGAGATGTGGATGAAACAAAATAAAAGAACGCTACTCCCCCAAAAAAGTGTGAAAAGTACAAAGTAAACAAACCGGAATAGAGTCAATATCCTGACAAAAAAAAAAAAATTTCATCGTACACAAACATTTAGATACATCCTCCAGTCAAACGAAGGGTCCAGCGCGACACTGAATGTTCAGTATAACACAGCCTATCCACCTCACTGAACGTCACCACGTCCACGTCACTGCCACTGCCGGTTCGATCCCCGTCTTCCGACACATAGTCTCCTTAGAACTGAGGATTTCCCGCTCTTTGCACGTAATACCCCCCCCCCCAGCCTCCATATCTTACGTCAGTACCAGTGACGTCAGACCTTCCGACGAGCAAGCGACGCGCGATAATCACAAACTGTCTTTAGAACATTTCTACACATACAGTCGGTTGCGGCTGTTGAGTCAGCGGAATGTGGCGTTTCGTCTTTGTGCTCCTGCTTCTTGGAGGTTGTGGTGCCCATGGTAAGCGGTGGTTGTGATGTACATTAAGAAAACACAAAACACTTACAGTACACAAGCAGAAATATTTGATGCCAGGAAAAAAAATTGGGGCGGGGGGTGAGGGAAAAACAGAAAAGATAGATAATGAATGTAAGACTCAGATTTTGTTTTTTGGTGGAAGTTTATTGTGTATACATTGAAGATACCTGATGTGGCTACACACTCCAATGTCTATGTCATCCTCTATGTTAGGAGGGGAACGTCTGAAGCTATACACTTGAACAGTAAATGGAACGATATGGAAAAAGCGAATTTTAACATATTCGTTGGTGTGTTTTATTTCTCTAGGGGTCGAATGGACGATTACAACTTATACATCTAAAGTACAAAACGCGGGAACTGACTCCCATATCTATATTACTCTCCATGGAACTCGCGGATCTTCCTCAGAAATGGAATTAGACAATGAAGCCGACAACTTTGAGAGAAATAGTGCTGATACCTTCTTTGTTACAACAAACGACATTGGTGAAGTGTGCTCAGTGCACATCAGGTCTGACGGTAGTGACGATCGTCATGACTGGTTTCTCAATAAGGTAAAATAGAACTGTAGTGTTGCTTTCTAAACTTAGTGACTTCTATTTACGATGCTTTTTTCAATAAGACACCAAGATATAAATGATACTTAATTTCGTAATTATGTGATCCATACGTTGCGATAAAAACATCCCAGACAGCACAAAATGTTGGACCAATGTGGTTCCAGCGCTTGTAGGTACTGGCCATCTTGGCCACTGAGAGCCAGCCTCAAGCCAGGATGGAAACAATACAGCGGCCAGTAAGAAACTCCCGCTACATGGCTGTCACCATGGTAACACGCCGCCTGCAGGTAGCCGATGATGGCTCGCAGTTGCCTTGCGTGACTGCCATATGTATATATGTCGGCACACTACACGACCAATCTGAGCTTCCAGTAGATGATAATATATATATATAAATAAATATGACTAACACTGCGCCCTAGAGCTTTAATGGTAGCCACACTGTCAGTCCTGTATTTTTCCCTAATGGGCCAAAATTTTTTGACATGACAGTACGATTATAGAAGGCATTGTTAGATCCGACATGGCTCAACATTACAGCAATATTTCATTTATTTCATTTACGTGAACACATTTCTGGAATCACATCACAGCATTTACGGTAACTGCGGTAGATATCACAACTGATTACCACGGACATCATTGTTTACAGTTCAAATTTTAAAAATATGGCAAATTTATTAGAATTTATATTTCATTTGTTAAATTTAATATATTCTTAACAAAGCATTACACATGCGGGAAGTCCCCAAAGGAATTTGCAGTTAAAGACTACTTTGCCTAAACCTAATGGCAGCAGGCAGACAATATTTCCAATAGCACCTGACACACCGACTGTTATCTTACCTAGTTATCACATTAGTAATACTACATATTTAGGACAAAGACAAGAATGTTTAATGCTTTATATTAGCCTTTACGAGAAAATTTCTTAGTATTCATTCGCAAAATGCGTATTTCATGCAATGTTGTCATGTTTGTCCTTTTTGCAAATTTAAATCTCTGTGATACAGAATAGAGAATTCTCAACGTGTCTAATGTCTTATTGCTTATGATTTCTGAGGGTGATTAGACATTTGTCACTAAGCTCGTATCTCCCATACATATACCAGGTTTTTCTGCTTTTCTGTTGCTCACAGATTGTGGTTTGGGAAAGTAAACAGCAAACTTTTAAGTGCAACTGTTGCTTATCAAAATCCACTGGATTAAGCAGGGATCTCCAAGCTCATGTCCCATGCTCCAGGCAGAAGAAATAAGTATATACTACTTACCGAACTGAATATATCAGAAATATATAATGTTAACACTCTTTGTAAAAAAGATAAAATTTGTTGCTATGTGTGTTTCAAATTTGGTATATTTAACATCTTGTAGACGAGTGTAGATGTTATCTAAAACTTTCATTAATCCTGCTGCAAATTCACAACTTGACTAACACTGATTTTGTTGCATAAAAGTAACGTGATGAGGTTTTTAACAGAAATTTTTACTTTACATCAGTCTACATTTACATTTATATACCGTCTGACAATGTTATCAGGTAAACCGACGTGGGTGCAAATCTTGAATCCGGCACGGACCAACCAGCATAAAGGTATTAAAGCATCATTGAGACACGCATATCTATATTCATTTAGAAATCACCAGGTCTGTCATTCTTGCAGCAATTTAATTATATGCATTAACTTTCTTTGTCATTGCAAAACCTCGAGCTAAAACTATATGCATAAAATATATGTATACATAATATGATACATAATATAATGTCAATATATAATTTAGTCTACAATATATAAGATAGTCTACAATATATCAAAATATGCAACGTACAGAATAATTATTTCATTGGGCAGACATATTGACATGAATCTGACATTGTTATTTTGCATATTCAAAGTCAATAACAGACATTTGAAAGTAAAGTAAACACTCTACAAATTTAGCAAGTGTACTTTACAACTAGTTTTGTGTCAAAAATAATAAAGGCGACTAAATTAATACTTTATGGTATTCATTGCAAACACATTTTTAGAACTTGCAGATATTCGTATTTACATCTTATTTTCAAAGGACTTAAAGCTATTTATTTGTTGAATGCTTTTTTTCTTTTCATGGAATTTACACTGTGTGTGCAGAGTTTATTCACCTGATGGAACACCTTACTCATCGGCTAAATGGAATTCTAAGAAATATCTGTCAATGTCTACTGTCACCTTTCAACAGTGTCAGGGCACACAACCCTGCTAATGTTTTGCTGACACTTGAAAATCTGTAGAATATTGCAACAAAAGTGACCAAAATTATGACAGTGTATCTTACATCCCTCAAGGCACTGCAATGTGGCGATAAAAGCATAATTAATATGAGTCAATAATTGTAAGGTCTTTTACCCCACAAGCAATTCTAAAGAAAACAATTCTAGAAAAAGAAAAAGAATGGAAAATAATGTCAAATTTTTCGAAAAAAAACGTGTTCTAAGATTTTGAACTTTATCGTTGTCAATGGCATCGAAAATGCAAGTTGAAAATAAAAAAGGTCAATCGTAATGATTTGTCTTTTGTGATTTGAAAAAAATGTGTCTTTGATGGCTGCTATACACAAACAACTTATCTCCAAACACATACACACATATGTTGTCACTACATTCCTGTTCCTCTGTTTATGTTTTGTAAGAAGACACACCCACACACACAGCTCAAGGAGACACCGCAGAAACAATTGAAATAAACCTTAAGGCCTTTTTTTCCCCGTTTTCTAAAGCTCAATCAGGACATAGGGAGAAGTGTGGATGCTACAAGTAGACAAAGTGCAGTTACGGACAAAATTATAAGTGAAATGTTAAAATTCTCCAATGAAGCTACTCTTGATTTTTTGTTTAAACTGTTCGCATTTTATTCGAGAAAGGCACTTTCCCATGCGAATGGCACAAATCTATCACAGTACCAAGACATAAAAAAAGGAAACATAAACGAGCCAGAACATTATAGAGTGTCACTAACTAGTGTTATTAGTAAAATTTACACAGATATATTGAATAAGAGATTGTCAAGATGGGCGGAAACAGAAGAAAAGCTTCTAGAAGAGCAGGCAGGCTTTAGAAGAGCTTATAGTACAATTAACCATATCTTTACTCTGTTTGCTTATCTTAAGCGCTGATTGCCCGCGAATAAAATTTCGACCGGTATTTTGAAAGTTGATATCTATAAACTTACAACGTACACAATTATCTGTGATACTCCATCTGAAAGAGCATTTTGAAAACTATTACGTGGTGTAAATTTTTAAATATACAAGTTTTATTTACTGGCAGTAAAAAGAAATGAATGATTGTAACTGTATGCCACAGGGAATTCACTAATCAGAAAGAAAGTCAATTGTTATAAATTTAGGAAATAAAATTATTGACACGATATTAAAAAACATAAAGTACCAAAGAAACACAAATGCTTTTAGAATATACATTAGAATATGAATATTATTTTCTTTTTTTCTTCTTATTGTCTGTATTTGAGTTCAAATCCATGTTGAATTGAGTAACCCGTAAACGACATTGATTTGGCACTGCGCGGGGTGGGTCAACTATGATCAATTTCAATTTCATATCTATTGTTTAGTAGTGACACAGGAGATGATCGCAATTAAGTAAAGGACATGACGTGGTTAGAGTAGATAATGCTAAACAGCGCACATATTAGCTCTTGGTCTTAAAATATTATTTCTTTTTCTTTTAACTTTATATTTTTTCTCATATTTTCTACCGCTGTGATCATCATCATCATCATCATCATCATCATCATCCTCATCCTCATCGTCATCATCATCAAAATTTATATAATGCATTTTCACACTTTTTAAGGAGGATCGTATATGATAACTTGACGAGATACGAAGAAACAGAAGGTTAAACAACAAGACTGACTGCAAAAAGAAAGACAAACAGAAAACACAAATTGGAATCAGGTAACAAGAACTACGTGATGAATAAGAAAGTAGCAATGAGGCGTAGACGTTACTGCTCTTCACTGTCTCTCTCTGCTATCTCCTCTCTTTCATCTTCCTCCTCTACTTCCTCCTCGCGGTTTTCTGCAGGTACTGCTGCAGGAATAAACTCTGGTGATTCACGCCTCAACTCTAAACCCTCTTTGATGTCTTGGAATTGCACCAGTTCGTCATCTTCATCATTTCCATCATCGGGAGGTGTGACTGCTTCGTCTTCACGTTTCCTGGGATTGTTATTTCTTGTGGTTCCTTCCTGGGCCAAAGGTGGTGCCCTCCAAACAGCGCCTGCAAGTCTGCAATCAATTCGATGACGGCGCCATGTTTTTTGTCTTTAGCGCTCCCTTCAGACTCAGGAAGCCGACCTTCTCCTCAATCAGCGCATCATCTTGTACTTCGAGCGCCTGCACTTTCCACTGCTCAAAGGTGACCTCTTGGGGCGATGTAGTAAAAGTCCTGTGAATGTTTTTAATTCAGGGAGAGGAACGGGCGGTTGTAATTGCACATGTATCGGTCTTTTTGCTTTGTTTCTCACAATTTCCGACCGGAGCTCTTCCAACTGGCGGCAAGTTTTTCAACGATGTTATCTTCACCTGCTGCTCCGGTGCTGTTTGTGCTGCACTCAGCCATGGTTTTTGCCGAGGAATTAAAGTTACTCTAGTACAACTAGCCTCACATTGGGCGCCAGAAATGTAAGCAACACGTCAGTGTCTGATGGATAAGTAGAGTGGGGTAGTCGTACCAGAAACAACACAAAGATCGAATTTCCACACTGAAGTTTTTAATTCAGTTTCACTCGGCGGCTGGCCTAACTTCTCTCGCTCTTCCAAATTCACAAAAGGTCCCACGCTACTCTCAGCTCCGCTACTTATTTTCCCTACCCCCGAACATTCTAGACCTCCCCCGTAGCAAAGACATTTTTCTTTGTTGCAACAAAGACATTTTACTTTGTACATTACTACAGCACTGAACATTGTAGTGTAGAGGGCCGTTAGGCCAGTGTTGTTGTTAGTTTTGGCGGGATCTGCTAGGGCATGGTGAGAGATGGCGAATAGCGGTGATTGGCTATGGGAGATGCCAAATAGCGGTGATTGGCTAGGGTAAAACGGCATATGGTTCCGACCGTATCAGAGCATCGCGAAAGTTTACCCCTCCCCAGAGGTATATAAGGGCAGAGCTGAGACGAAGAGATCAGATCAGAGTCGGCGGAGACAGCGCGCACAGCTACACGACGAAGAAGAGACAGCTCCGACCTCTAGCGCCTCGGGCGATTGACGCAGCCGTGACCATTGTACGAGAATAAAGGGTCGCACACCTGCTGACTGTTCCTGGCTTTTTGGTTCGAGTGTGAACTGTTGTTGTCACCATACAACCCCACCTTATCACTCGGTTACATCTTTGGCGCTGCGAGCAGGATCAGTGTCAGCAGGTGAAATATGGCTGCAGAGGACGACAGCACGGCAGAGGCTCTACGAACCTGTCATCTATTTCGACTTCAGAAGTTTGCCGGAGGGCCAAGTGTCGACGAGTTTGAAAGAGAGGTGGAGATAGGTCTTGCCCTAAGCCCGATGCCTGAGAGTGCCGCGTGTGTCTATGTTCTCAACGCGCTGGAGGGACCTGCCAGACGTCGAGTGCTGATGTTCCCTCATGACATGATAAACACGCCGGAAAAGATTTTGGATATTTTGAGAGAGGCATACGGCGAGCGGAGAGATGTTATAGACATTATCGCCAGTTTTTATAACCGCCGACAGCAGAGTGAGGAGGCGGTCATCGAATATGCTGCGACACTGAGAAATTTACAGGCGAAAGCAAATCGCCTGATGAGCGACGCCATATCCAGTACACACCTGGCGACACGCTTTGTGAAAGGACTTAAACACAGCCAGGTCCGACGTGAGACATCCAGACAGCTGGCCGACCATGGGTCTTCTTTTGCCGATCTCCTTAAGACGGCCCGACGGGTAGAGACAGAGGAGATGTGTAATGACAGGGAGGATGAGATACATCGTCTGACTGCACGAATAACACAGCTGGAGATGGAGGCGGCCACCCGACTTCATACGACACAACAAAGTGATTTCCCCTCCGAGGCTGATCGTCATCACAAACATAAATATTTGCGACGACAGCAGACAAGACAACGGAGCGGCCAGCGACCAGCACCTCCCCATGACAGCGATGGTGGAGGGGGCAGAAGGCGAGGTTTCTGCAGGTGGTTCAACGTGGCAAAGGGATGGGGGTTCATCACACCTGATAATGGCGATCAAGACGTCTTTGTCCACCATTCAGTTATTCACAAGGCAGGCTTTCGCAGCCTAGGCAAAGGTGAATTGGTGGAATTTGAACCCAGACTGTCATACAAGGGCATTGAAGCCACGTTCGTCTGTGGTATCGGAGGAGTGAAATGCCGAGGCAGTGATCGCCGGCCGATTTCAAGAGAAAAGTTTCAAAGCAAGCCGGTGCAACTACAACAGCGGCAACCACAACGACGGCAGAGCCAAGCAGAATTGCAACAGGACAGATTCCATGAGCGGAGCGGCCGGAGTACCTGTAATATCACCAGCCGGCCAGTTGACGACAGTGCTGTGTACACAGTCAGGCCCCTTGTTGACGGCCCTGCACGTGCCCGCAGTAACGACATCAAAGCAGCGAAGTCGTCTCCGCAGTTAGAGGACAGTCAACTGCCGGAGACACAGAATTGTCAAGACTACGACAGTGACGAAGAAACTCTGTTTTGGTATACTACTGTCCCACCCCGTCAAGCCAGAACTACAGTGATACCAGAAGTGACAGTGCCTGTGGCGCCAGAAGTGACAATGCCTGTGGTTCCAGAAGAGACAGTACCTGTGGTTCCAGAATTGAAAGTGTGTGTGATGCCAGAATTGACAGTACCTGTGGTTCCAGAATTGACAGTACCTGTGGTTCCAGAAGTGACAGTGCCTGTGGTTGCAGAAGTGACAGTGCCTGTGGTGCCCGATATGACAGTAACTGTGATTCCAGAATTGACAGTACCTGTAGTTCCAGAATTGACAGAAACTGTGATTCCAGAAGTGACAGTGCCTGCAGAGCACAGCAAATTGCAGCGGCTTGCTGTGAGACAGGCATAAACTCAGATGCGTAGAAAAGTGGTGTGTGACACTATTCACTGAGATTGTGGATAAGACGTACATATGTTGTAACCATTAGTTGTCTATGTTGCTATTGTTCATTTCATTTTGCCACGGCTGCGTCTAAGAAATGTCATGACATACGAGACAGATGGACGGAATGCCTGCCCTTATATACACCTCGTGCCCATGTAGCAGTTATTCAGGGAGAAGAATAATCAGTCGGTCAGATTCAGCTGTTAGGCGTAGTACAGATATTTTGTTTACAAGGCAAATCTGTACTCTACTAGGTAAAATATACCAGCAGCTGATATGACTAGGCGTTGCTTGCGGCAGCAACAGATCTTCTTTAGAGGTTTAAATATTGAAGGCCCCCCGAGGCCAGCATAATTAGGTGAGCTAGTATATCAGCCCTAGTCTTGCTAGCTAAAGCTCATCAGCGAGGACGCTGTTGGAGAAAGAGTCGGCGGGGATGTAGAGGGCCGTTAGGCCAGTGTTGTTAGTTTTGGCGGGATCTGCTAGGGCATGGTGAGAGATGGCGAATAGCGGTGATTGGCTATGGGAGATGCCAAATAGCGGTGATTGGCTAGGGTAAAACGGCGTATGGTTCCGACCGTATCAGAGCATCGCGAAAGTTTACCCCTCCCCAGAGGTATATAAGGGCAGAGCTGAGACGAAGAGATCAGATCAGAGTCGGCGGAGACAGCGCGCACAGCTACACGACGAAGAAGAGACAGCTCCGACCTCTAGCGCCTCGGGCGATTGACGCAGCCGTGACCATTGTACGAGAATAAAGGGTCGCACACCTGCTGACTGTTCCTGGCTTTTTGGTTCGAGTGTGAACTGTTGTTGTCACCATACAACCCCCCTTATCACTCGGTTACAGTAGAATCTGGATGCAGAACATTCTAGAATCTAGATGCAAATCTTGAACATCATCCTCCCGTCCCCTTCCCCCACAAAGACATTCTACTTTTTCGCAACAAAGACATATATTTTCGCCCTCCAGCATTCTACTTTGTATACTACTAGAGTGCTACACTATCAGCAGTTTAGTTTACGAGTTAAGGAGGATCATCTGGATACCCATATTTCTCAAAAAATGCATGACGCCGCAAATTATCATTGAAAACATATTTTTTTAGCCAATGATTCAGTCGTCGTAGTAAATGGAAATCCGTTATCTGGAAGCTGAAGATATTGGTGTCTACAATACTTTTATGTTTATCTGCAAAACATTTTAAGCAAAATCTTGTAATTTGAGTTACTTACCAGCTAGTGGGTACCTCGCAACTAAACCGGGTGTTTGTTAGAGACACGTAAATACCTCTACTGAAGAGAAATTTACACTTCCTTGTCTGACGAAAATTTAAAAAAAAAGTTGATATGTCTTTGTAGGCATTTGAAATTTAAAGTTTCGTGACACCGCTTTCACACAGTGATGATGTTCATCATGAACTTCAGCTGGTAGAATCTCTGAAGGTGCACGTAGTTCATACTTGTTTACTCCGAAGTCAACACAGGTAAGTGTGTCTCTCCATTAACTAATTTTTCGTAAAAGGATTTGGAGATTAAGTACTAAAAATAGTTGTATACGAGGACTGTGCCAATGAATTAGTTAAGGCCAAGCACCTGGGTTAAAATTGTCGAAAATTTTAAGATTTAGCCATTTTCAGATTACGGCATATTGTGAAAGTTCAAAGTCTGTTCTACTCACCAAGTGATTTTTCATAGAACAATCTAGAAATATGTCTATTTTGTCAATAAAAACATCTACTTCTATCCTATTTACTTTTCCCGAGCGCAGAATTAGCGAGAATAGAGAATGTTTGGGACATAGCAACACACTCGCCCACGTGCGAAACATCGTCACATCGTATACCGGACGAAAGGTCACTGAGTGAACTTTCAAACAAAGGCTGAGTCAGAACCCATAGAAGGCCTCACGCTATGATACAAGCTCTTTTCTAGACGACACAAAGAGTCGGAAACTTCCTTATATGGATGCATGCGTAACATACTTTGCATATAGCCAATCAGAATTCACTAACGCCGACCTTCATGTGGTCATAGGTCACACGAACACACTTCGGCAGTGTTCGGGTATCCCGCAATGCAACTGTCATGGCCTCTGGATGTAAACAAATGGCGACAGTACCTCAGCTTTTTTTGGGATATTTTCTTTTTAAGACATTAACGTTAATATTAAATGTTCATTGTGCCTGTCAGACGCTCATTTCTTCTCACAATACCACGTGCGAAAGAATAAAAACCACGTGGACATTCTTAGACCGTCGTAGCAGCTAAAAAAAGTAACAGTGAACTGAATTCGGCTGTCGAAATCACCATCAGTCATGTGGTAAGCGAGCTGAAAATAAAGAAAAGTTTTAATTTCTGCTGCAAATCTCGGTAGTAATCTGGACTACATGTGAACATTTACACATTTGAGTGAACTTGCAATGCTAGTTATTTATGTACTTTGTCAGTAATGTAACAGAGCTTTACATCATTTGCACAGATAAAGGTTGGGTGGGGGTTGGATTGTCTTATTCAAACCAAATGTAACAAACAGAATGTGTGAAGTCAATTATGTGTAACATTCCTAACAAACAGAAAGAAAACTGCTATCTAATCAAGTTTGTAGCCATTCAGTGTCTCGAGAGCACATCATTGTCAGCCCCCTAAAAGGCCAGACAGCTGGTGCTTTTCCCATAAATTTTTGACAGAAAAAAAGAACCACCTAGCAAGAAAAATCAAACATCTTTAATCCATGTGACTACAGAGGTAATTCATAAAATAATCCTAGCATACAGAGGAACAGAACATGAGCAGCTGCTTAAATTCTGGTGCACAATGATGTTTCTCTAGATTTCATGAATAGGTTATTCTTATTCCTATTCGGCCCCAGTGGAGCATAGGGCTGCAAGAATTGGTTATACTCCGCTATAAGCTT
>SRHC01001899.1:27822-50767 GCA_004794325.1 Pomacea maculata | reverse complement strand
TCTCTAACAGCTTTGTGTTAATCATAACTTTGAAATTCTGCATAAAAATAAATTTTACTTTGCCATCAAATATGTAAGCTCTAACAGAAGGATCTGTGAACAAGGGAATCTCGCTCTGCTCTAGCACCGGTTGACCTCCATAAAGCTCTGCATCAGGATTATCATCATGCTCATCATCCTCAGGGTCTGGGAGCTTGTAATGCACAGCCATGTTGTGCAATACTATACATGCCATGATGATGGCCACAGCTCTCTCTGGACTGTACCTACAGATAGGCAAAATGAACCAGCTGTTATATGTTTTGTATATTTATAAGAATGACATGGACATACAACAGCTGAGTTGGCTCCTAGCACATGACAACCTTCACAATCCTTACAATTATCTTTAACAATATTCAAAATTTCTATCACAACCTTTATGAATAACTTTAAAATATTTACAAGTATGTCTTACAATTTACAAACATCTTTTGCAATGAAAAGGTTTTTTTTGGCCAGTCATGTGGCACCCTTTGAACACCACAGACTGAATGTCGAGTTCCACACACACACCTCGAAAGACACATACACATATATACAAGTGTCACACAGAGTGCATTTCTGCTTGTTGTTAATACGTTTATCTTTTCATAGTCTAATTGTACAAATTTCATTCCCAGTGCTCAGTTTTCTTTCCAGTCTGCTGTCTTGGGCCCTGTGGCAGAAGAAATTCTCTGGACACCACAGTCTAGAAGAAAATAATCACCCGTCGATTTCTGAGTTTTATCTTTTACAGAAAACTTATCAGTTAGAAGCAACTGGTCTCCTTATGTTGACATTAAAGGTGACAGGTTTATAAAAGGACACAGGCTTTTGTTTTTGTTGTTGTTGTCGTTGTTTCGGGGTTTCATTTGTGTGTGTGTGTGTGTGTGTGGGGGTTAACCACAGAAGACTTGAGTTAAAAGAATATCTTTGAAAAGAAAAAAAAATTCACAGATGTAGACTGTGAAGACTAGAACGACTACAGTCGGAAGTTTTAGTCTGTGGTGTACATGGCTGGTTCAATAAACTCAGTGCAATACCAACAATACAAGTGACTTTAACAATTCCCCGTGTAACATGGTGGCTGGTGCCTGGTAAGGTCACTTCCTCTTTATGGATGTTAAATCTCCTCGAGCTTCATCTCCGTCTCTTCCGGTCTGTAGAGGCTGTTGTCAGTCTGTGTGTATGTATACGTGCGTGCGCACTAACGTGTGCTTGTGTATAAACGTGTGTGTGTATACACTCGCACTGCCTGGCGCCTTCTTTATATCTATCTCTCTCTATATATAAGTACTTTAGTGTTTGTAAATATTTGTTTGTGTTCGGATAAAAGAGAAAGGAGAGAAGAAAGGGGGACGGTAGAGTATCGAAATAACGTGTTCCTGTGGAGTTTCTGTAAAGTTGTGTTTACTGACAGTAGTCTGGAAAACCATCTCATCTGTAAATTAAACCATTCCGCAGGATTTCTTGAATACAAAGACTTCGTGAAATTCTATCATGTCAACAATATAAACAGTTATTAATTAAATCATGTTACAAGCTCTGTTCACTTCTGTCTTTACTTGCAGTCTGCTGTCACTGGCTCCAGTTGACTTTTTATCTTAGTGATTGTCTGTGTGTGTGTCTGTCCGACATGCATCCCTGTTATTTAGTTTAACTAATTACATCCTAAGACAAAGACCACATTACCAATCTCAAATGTAAATGCAGAAGAAAAAACTTATACCGTATACTTCCCATATATTTAGTTTATTTCAATATTATATATTCATAAATACAACGATGACGACAACGACGACGACGACGATGATGATAAATGATAAAATGTTGCAACTACACTCATGTTTGATGGCTGATGTCGACAGTCATCCTGCTCTCTCGTAGTCGGATGTAAGAGCCACTCACTTGCTCGTGATGGGATGTTGATAGTGAAATTCATAGTTAACATTTGCTGGAAATCTTCGTGCCGGATCTCACAAACTCAGCCACACCCAGACAAAATCATGGATTAATAATAAACATCAGCGATAGACTGTGGGCATTGTAAGAGCCGTTTGCATAAAATACAATGTACAATGTTAAATACATTTTCTTGTCCACCGCGTTACATTCGCTGGTCACGTGGGCGACAGTTGTCCTACACGACGTTCACATGACGGCAGCGCCACCGCCAGATATTCATGCCTTCCTCTGGCAATTAAATGCCGTCTGTATTAATTATTTTATAAAATAATGTCGTGACTGTGGACCCGTTGATAATTTCAAGACTTTAATTTCTTTTCTGAGACAATTTTTTAAGAGGCATTTTGCTTTTACTGAGCAGCAATAAATCCAATCAAGACAATGGCATGGCGGTCCATACCTTGTGGTCCTCATGCCGGTATTTTGTCTCTTAGCTATAACCTCGGTATAATACGGTATTAAATATGGTGTTGTAACTGATCGCACAACCAAACCGCTAAGAGCAAGTTTTAAATACCACAGGCGCTTTCTCTCTCTATGCGTGCTTGCGACCCTTTATTGCTGAAAACGATGGAAAGGCCACCTTTATATTTTCTATAATTTTGTTGATCGCATTAGTATCTATAGTAAGCAGTTCATTTAAAACATTTTAAAGGGTTGGAACATCACTGTTGATAAATCTTATTTCCCTCCATTTTCTGTTAGCTATCCCCTATTACCATATCCTGCTCTGTGTCTCCGCATCTCTTCCTTCCTTCAATTCTTTCTTTCTCTACCACTCCCAATCATTTTATGTACATCGGTCGATCCTATCATGTCCATTCCTTCTCTACGTATATACATTTACGAGTATGTTACCCTCTCCTCGATTGTATCTCTCATATCTCTTCACAAGAAGGTAATGAATTAAAGTAATGCTCGTCATTATTGTGAGATGAGAAGAGATTGGATAGTTGAATGGATGAGTGAGAAGAATGTTTTTTTTAATGCTCACCCTGTAAAAGTGACAACAGCTGAAATTGCCTTTAGTAAAAAAAATATTTGAATTGAGTTCGCGTGTGGATGGATAAATGGATGCTGATGACTCCACAAGCTGGTGTAAAACAGCATCCTGGGGTTCGTACATGAAATACAATTAAAAAAAAGCACTAACAAAGTAAGCATTTCTGTGAAACACAAAAGAGAAAACAGCCAAATAACAGTTGAGACAAGACTAATGCGTCCGGAGAGGAAACCATCCATTATTAAGTCTCAGTGTTACTGAAGTTTGTGAGATCCGGCTCAAAGATGTCCAACAAAATTTAAACTTGAAATCGAGCAATCAGTCTTCCATCACTCATATGGGTGTGTTCCTTACTTCCGACTGCACAAGAGGGATGAGTGTCGACATTAATTATCAAACACGAGAGTAGACGAAAGTCTCTCATTACCAACACCACCAACATCGTCGTCATCATCATCATCTTCCTTATTATCGTCATAATGGTTGAAAATTGTTAAAGGTAAAAGATCCAACATGTTGATAGCAAATGTGAAGATAATTTGATCACAACCTACTGCCATGTAAGTGCTCTCTGAAAATGTCAAACTCGTGATACTTTCAACAGCAGTAGACGGGCCTGAGACACAGAGGTAGTATCAACCTCAAGCTCACGACTTGTGTCCCTTTAGCACTTCTTCCTTGATCCCAGGCTGACCACGGTCCTTCCATTTGTAATACTTTTTGTGATTATGTTTCTGCGTCTGTCCTACGATGCATCATGGGCTTATAAAATTAATCAGACGCCAAGACACTTTTCATAAAAGATTTTACTGCCAACGATGAAGAAAGCAAGTACAATACCGAGAACTCAACCATGGAAAGACCTGGAAGGAAGTACCTGTAGACAGAAAGCAGGGAAGGGCTTCAATCCACAAAAAAATGACGATTTTTAACTATTTGTCTTGTATGTGAACTTACACAATGTTAAGTGATGTCATGTTTATCAGCTACTGACGGTCCTGTTTAAATTTGATGGTTTTTGTTATTGTCATGCGGTAGTTGTGATGTGGAGGCAACAATCGTCTTGTTTACTAGTCTAAGACTCCTTATGCAAGAGAGGGAGGCGTAAGAACCAGCGTGGAGGTGTTGTATGGGGTAGACATGTAGAGGTGTTATACGGGTTGACAGTCTTATGTGGTTATAGCAGCGAAGAGTGACCAGTCAGCTGGAAGAGGCGTCATCAGCCCACGGAAATAAGGACAACTCAGTGGTTTCCACACCTGTCTACCAGGTTCACGGAAGAAAGATCGGGAATTGTAGAAATATTTATCGATATTTGGTTCCAGCACGGTAAATTTATAAATTCCTGTAAGATTTGTAATTTATCTTCACCAGTTTGATCCACTGCTACGTGTAGAATACAAAGCGGATTGAAGTGAAAAGAAGAGACAATGGACAAATCACTGACATAATACTGACGTGACAACTGTCACAACCTAAGACAACAGCAAGCTAAACGATCGTACACAAGACCCTAAAATCGAGTTCCTTTGAGAACATCTGGAAGCTCCCCCAAATCCGCGCCAATGCCTAAACCCAAGCAGCTGGGTTCTGCTTCACGGAAATCAGTGATGTGGGACAGGTCAGTCTCAAAACAACATCTCAGTCCAGGCGGGGGAAGACCCCTCAACTCCGAGCAAAGGGGCAAGTAAAGATATCAGTCCTTCAAATATTTATTTTATAAAATGTCAGTAAGAACAATTAACAAAACAAGTAAATAAGTTTAGCTAGAATTTACAACAGAGAACAAGATCGTTTGTTTTCATGGGATGTTCCAGATGACCAAAAGTAGCCGGACAATGAAATATTCCTCGACTTTATTGCGTCTGATTGTCAGATAGCCATTTGTAGAGCTGATTACAAGATACATAATAGTGATTTATCAAATTTAAACAAAATAACTCATTTCTGTTTTCTTCAATAAACAAACCTTTAGCATCAAATAATTTCGAGTTAGCTCAGCTCAGAAAGAGGTCAAAACCATGACCTTTATTAAATGTCAATGCTTCCATTTCTCCATTTTAATATCAGCACTGCTCACCTGTTGCGTATCTATACACAACCATGCAATAAATTATGTTTTAGTTATAGTTATATGGTATCCTTCAAACGTCATGTGCACCTTCAACGAAGAAAATTTTGAAAACTAAATTTATCGAAAACTTATTTTTCGAAAGTGAGTTATTTGCCAGTGGTAAGGCGTCACCGATGAAGTAGTAAGCTTCCATAAAAGTAGTCCACTAAATTTGTCTGCTGTTTTCTAACATGTTTGTAAGGTGACGCGTTTCGCGACACAGAACGCGAGAGTCAACGAGGAAGGTCTCTCGTACACGGAACTGGACTTTTCCCGGCACCGCCCTGAATCACAAAAACCTTTTACGAAGAAGGAGGAAACGAACTTTGCGTCCATCAACTTCAAGCTGCAGAAGGGAGAGGTCAACACGAGGATATTTGATGAGAACTGGAGGGTATGGAGTTCGGGGCTTTTCTAGTCGAACTCCACTTTGTGTCCCGCTCTTGTCGTGCTCTTGACTTTTACAACATAATTATACAGCTTAAGTGTTTCTGTACATTCATGATGCGGCTTTATCATATTGACAGACAAAATAAATTAAAATTTATAGTCTAATAATATAACAAAAATAATAAAAATAATAATGGGATTCTGCAGAGCATATCCCAATCACGTAGGCTTCCTTGAATCGCTTTACAAAAACAAGAAGACACGATAATAACATTATCAATAATAATAACGGGCGAAAAGTCTATTCTAAAACTGGGAAAGTAGTGTGCATGCGCGTGTCTGTGGATGTTCTAACTCCGTACGTAGTCACCAACGTTGGGTTTTATGGCTTGGGTCAGGGGTTAGCAATACAGGACAGGGCTAAAGCTTGGGCTTAAAGCTTTTCCCATCCTCTAAGATGCGGCTATTTGTGTACTGGTCAGGGATATCACACTTATGACCTCCATATCTGGACAAATTAGCCACATTCATTCATATTTTCTTCACCATGTCTGATTAACGATCCCGTTATGTTTTTCACATGTAGCCCCGATTTATCTTTCACGTAAAAACAAAGTCTTTCACGGATTCAAGTGTGACATGTCACGTCAGTACTGACATTATCTTTCAGACATGAGCCTTAAAAGCTAAATGCTTTCAGAATGTTTTAATGATACAAAACCGAAAATTAAAATGTTGCGCAAGCATTAATGTCCTGCACGAATCACATATAGAGGATAAGTTTACAAAGGCTGCTCAACTTTGGAGTAATTGCATAATAAACGCTCATCCATAATGCAAACGTGAAGAAAGGGATAAAAAGCCCAGATATTATCTCCCTTCCAAGAACACGCACACACACACACACACATCTGCTTGCTGTTGATAGATACCTTTATCATTTCATCGTCTAATTGTACAAATGCCCTTTTTACTGAACAGTTTTCTTGTCTGTCTGCTGTCTTAGTCTTTGCAGCCGAAGAAGTTCTTTGGACACCACAGTCTAGAAAAATCATCTTCCGGTTACTCCCCCTTGATTTTAACAACAACAACAACAAAATACTAATGAGTTAAACCATCCCCTCTGTTTCTGTTGACAATAAATGTAACAGATTTAAAAAATGACACTGGCGGTTTGTTTTGTATTTCAAGACTTGCTTTTAAAATATTTTAAAGGTTTAATTTACAGATGTAGATTGGAAAGACTAGAACGACTACAATCTGAAGTTTTATTCTTGGCTGGTTCAAGCAACTCTGGCAATACGAACAATAAAAGTCAATAATAATTAAGATCTATGTACAGAAAATTTCTCCATGAAATTTTTACAGAAAGTTGCGATGATTGATAGCTGGTAAAATCACTTTTTCTTCTTCATGGATGTTAAATGTGTTCGAGCTCAGTCTCTTCCGATTTTGGTGACTTTGTTATTGTATGTATGTACACGTGCGTGAACATTAGCGTGTGTAAGTGTGTTGCCATGGGCTTAAAAGTTTCTAGAATGTTGTGTTTTACTGAAAATATTCTGGGCAAACCATCTCATCTATAAATTAAACCATTCCGCAGGATGTCCTGAGTACAAACACCAGCAACACAATCAAGCTGCAGTTTTAAATCAAGTGTTTAAAAGACCTCGTAAAAAACAAGCAATTCAACAATTCACATATTGTCTGGTTGTTTTAGTTGTTAAACAGTTTTATTGAAATACCATCTTGAACCAAACATAAAGAATGCAGAACACATATAAAAGGACAAGCAGTTATGAATTAAATCTTTATTAGTGGACTTTGAACCTTAACATAAAAGCACCATTGAGAATGTAGCTACAACGCTAAACACAGACACGAGTAAATGTAGACAAAATGTTGACATAAATATACTGTGTGTATGGGGTCGCGTACATGGGTTTCTTATTTGGCTGTTATTTCACCTTAGTTTCACAGAGAATGCTTACATTAATAATGACGCACACACACACACACCGCAGACACATATAAACACACACACAAACTAAAAAAAAACTTAATATACAACACTTGAGTGCGCGGAAACAAAAAGTGACTTGATAAGGTACTTTTAAAGTCACTTGGTATCCCTATAGGGCGTGATAGCTGAAAATTCTTTACTTCCGTTCCTTGAAGACCTCATATCTCTGGTGTGTTAATATACCGATGTATAAACATATATTTTGTTGCATTCAAACACACACACACTGACAAACACACACAAACACTTGCACGGACTAACATTGATTAACGCATAATAGCATTTGTACATCATACTACATATATGCACGCACTGTTAAAATATGTTTATGGTTTGACCTTTCATTTGTTATGATCGCCAAATGGTAATGAGAAATCTAACATTCACAATTACACAGAGTCAATATCGAGAGAGAAGGCAAGAGAGAGAGAGAGAGGTTGAGGTTTCATGAACGTTTTATTCCTCACGATCACCGATCGGCTCCGAAAATGTCAAATGAAAAGCACATACTCCTTACAACATACTAATGAGCCAAACATGCAATGATATGTATGAAGTCAATAATACATACTACACGAACAAAAAGCGTTTCAGAAGGTCCAAGAACTCTTTCTTAAGGGTATGTTTGTCTTAGTGTCACAAAATGCAGAAGGAATCTTTCTCTCGTATATGGCTCAATCATGACTATGTTCAGTTGTTAAAAGTTATTAAGTAGAAAGCTCATTATTTTCTGCGTACGAAATAGATTGCAGCTCCTCTTTACGAATGATTAACGATAAAGTCTTCTTCTGAAAGCAAACTACAAACTACTAAAGATAGTCATACAAACAAGATTATTTTGCAACAAATTTTGCACCATGCTGCTTTGTCTTTCAATAAAGCTGCACTTGTCTAGGGCTCAGTGCACCGCACGACTCTTAGTGCACTTCGGAGACACACGCACGTCCTCAGACAGAGAGAAAGACATACATAAAAAAATAAATAAAATAGCCGACCAATCACAGAGCGGCACGTGACCTATCGACGAATCACTGATCGTAAAGCTTTGCATCCTGGTCGCTGTGTGTAAAGTGGCGGCGCTGCGGTCGACGTCCAGTGTCTTGTCAGTCACAGACACACCATCATTGTAAGTCTTCATCACCAGAGTCAACGAGCATCATGAGGTACAGGGTGGTCACTACTTACCTCATGTACCTGCTGTTGGTGCCAAGCCTGGGTAAGTAGTCATCATACTGCTATAATAACTTTAATAAACTTCTTAAGGATATGAAACTCTCTAGTGGTGTGTAGTTCAGAGTCCCACTGGCAAGATAAGTAAGCGTTTTATGACAGGTAATGTCAATTAGGTTACCAGATTGCTCAATACAAGAGACGAAAGGTAGGTGACAATTATCACTGGGTGTATCTGCAACAGGTGTCGCTCATACTTCCGATTTTTAATAAAAATACACGATAAATGTAAAAAAAGGTAATTTGAATGTACATCCAAAAGTTACTCATTATTATTTAACAATTCTAATTATTAACTGATACCAAGTTTCTTTTTCGTAGCCCTATAGTCCCAAATATACTAAGATACCATAGACACATATCTACTTTACTTGCCATCGACACTTCGCCAAATCTTTACACAATGTTTCCATGTTTACATTTCTGTACAGGGAACGTATCAACCTGAAACAAAGTGTCTAAAGCACGTGGTACTTTGCTTTAGTTTCCCGTGGACATTTTGCAATATTCCTTAGTAGTGAAAGTTTGTGTCCTTAGTCCACGTCATGAATTATGTTTACACAAACTAGTTACTCAGTTTGACCTGATAACTGAAGAACTTGAAATGCGTTAACACAAGGGAGACTTTAATTTGAAAGGAATAAGTAATTGTAGCTAATAATATAGTTCCTCGCACACCTTTTAAAAAGTAAATTTTAGTTGTTGTTAACATGTCTGTTATTGTCATGATCAGGGTTAATAACCTCTGTGACGGAGAGGCCGTCTTTAGGGTGAGAGTGGTCAGTCAGTCGTCCCTTGACCGGCACCTTTCGTTGGGAATAACACATGGATAGACGAGGCAGCTGACAGGGCCTACCAGTTGCCTATTGTGGGTGATAGTCAGCAGGTCCTGTACAGGACGACCAGTCCAGATTTTGACCTTCATAAGTCTTTTGTTCCTCTGGTCACCGCGGCGTTGGCTACCCTGTCTTGGGGGAATTTGTCTTCGACAGGGGATCGTGCCGGGTCACATGCCCAAAGAAGACCTGCTTACGTCGCTTGTCTGTTGAAAGTAGAGATTCCTGGTGTCCTATGAGTGTGGCAATCTTACTTCATACAAAGTAATTGTTTCTATGTTCTTTGCATGAGATCCGGAGAAATCTTCTCGTGTACCTGTTCGCCAATGGCTGGAGTTTCTTTTCCGTCTCGGCGTGCAGTGTCCATGTGTCACATCTGTAGATTATCCCTACCGATGATTTGTACAGCTTGTACTAGTAAACCTTATCTCATCTCTATGCTAGATCATGTCTAGCTTAACTATTACTGCTGTTGCTGTTTACGATCCTGATTACATATCTGGCGTGGAGCTGCTGTCGTTAAAGAGGGTTGCTCCCAAGTACTTGAAGCTGCTTACCTCTTCGAGCTGTACCCCGTTCATATAAATCTCTGCTTTGCCGCTGCCAGCAACCAGAACTTTGCTCTTTTTATTTCTTGTCTCCATTCCATGTGTGTTTGTACTGTTTGTTAGTCTGTTGCGTAGGTCTTGTAATTCTTTGTTAGTGCCTGCTATCAGATCAGTGCAGTCTGCAAAAGTGGACTGCATGCAGATCGGTCTTCCATTAATTGAGATGAAAGTATGGTGGTATTGAAGAGTGTCGAGCACGATGTTCTCCAAATCAGAAATTAGGCAGCATCGATGATTAGGGGTATCCTCGAAGTAGTCTTCCTGTGCTGCGGACGTCTGTTCCTATTTGATTATTTAGGAGCAATGTACTCAATGAGATACTGTACAGCGCTTCGACGACTAGAACGATTCCGTCCTTGATGTTGAAGTTTTACATCACATGGCATAGCCCCACGTGCTCGAGTCTCTCACATGTTTATTTAAAGTCAATGAAGTTGTGATAGAAGTCCACCTTGAGACGCTTTTCTACGAGAAGGTGACATTTGAAGATCTGCTTAACTGTGCTCTTGCATAGCCTAAACCAATATAGACTGTTATAGCCTGTTATAGATTGTTATAGCCATATAGCCTGTTACAGCCATATAGGCTGTTATAGTTTATTATAGCCATATAGCATATTATAGCCTGTTTTAGACTTATAGCCTGTTATAGGCTGTTATAGGCGTATAGCCATATAGCCTGATATAGCCATATAGCCTGTTACAGCCATATAGCCTGTTATAGATTGTTATAGCCATATAGCCTTTTATAGCTATAATGACCGTTATAGCCTGTTATAGCCATATAGCCTGTTATAGCCTGTTCTAGCCTGTTATCGCCATATAGCCGATTATAGCCATATAGCCTGTTATCGCCATATAGCCCATTATAGCCATATAGCCTTTTATAGCCATATAGCCTGTTTTTCTACGGCGCTCATGCCGTTCTGTATGACCTTCATCATGGCTTTGAAAAAATGGCTGATAATTCTTATAGTTCTGAAGTTCTTGGATTGTTTTCTATTTTCTTTTTCTTGGAAAGGTACAATTAGTGACTGCATCTATTTTTGAATTATTTGTAGCTGAAGACCAGCACTAACACCCTTTAAAACAAGTAGACTAGAAACAGTTAACCTATAGAACTTCAAGTCGTACGGCAAGGGGTCAAAAGATCTCTACAAAGTCTGATGGAAGGAAAGTCACCAAATATTAAAAATGAGTCAGCTGAGCTGCTCAAGCCAGACGGGAAAAAACTAAAAAAGTTCTCACTATTCTTGTCTGGAAACGCGAGGTTTTGTTCCCCAGATGGAGTCAGGAAACATCAAACCGTGTCAGAATTACAGAACCATAAGCCTTATCAGCAACCAAAGCAAAGTCATGCTAAAGGTAACAGAAACATCATCAGCACTACCACATAGAAGCTGCTAGCAGAATAACGGGGGTTTACCTTGCACCACAGTAGGTGTACGTAAAGAACGCCCTCATCAACTTGATTAAAGGTCTCCACGACTATCAGACTTCCGTTTCCATTTGTTGAAAGACGACATTCAGCCTACGCTCTGCAGATGACAAAATCTGTTAGCAGGTACTAACTAACAACTGCAAGGTCGCACCAACAAACTGACAAACAGTTCAAATGTATATGAAATGGAGTTAGGCAGAATAGTAATATTGGCTATGCTAGATTGGATTTGGCATATTCGATAAGTTGAAATATCAAGTACAAGCTGTAGTAATTTCTGGTAGCTCTGATCCTTCTCTATGGATGTGACACGTGAATTCTTGTCTAAGAATTAATGCATTGGAGAGCAAGTCCATAAGGAGGCTACTCTGGATCTCATACAGAGAACATAGAACCAACTACTTTATACGAAGGACGATTGTCTCTCTTGTAGGGCACCAGCAACCTCCACTTTCAACAGTCTGCTAGTTTCAGCTGGTCTTCTTTAGTCATGTGACCCGGCAAAACACCTGGTGGAATATTGTCTCTCTTGTAGGGCACCAGCAACCTCCACTTTCAACAGTCTGCTAGTTTCAGCTGGTCTTCTTTAGTCATGTGACCCGGCAAAACACCTGGTGGAATATTTTTTAGCACCTTAGAAACCCTTGACGCCTCAGTGACCACAGAAATACATGGCTTACAAACGTCAAGACTGAGCTTGTTGTCCTGTAAACCACCTGCTCACTATACTCCAATATAGACAATAAGGTGTAACCTGTCAGCTTCCCACTCTACCCATATGCTCCCCCTTCCGACAGTTCCTGCCAATGGACGACTGACTGACTGACTGACACAAGAAACTGCAACACTGTGGTCTACGATCTGTGCTGAATATATTTTTCAGAATGTGGTATTCGTTTATTTTTATTTCCTCGATTTTCATTCCTCTTCGCTTTTTTCTCACTAAGCAATGAGTAGATATTTGCTTATAGTTCCACAGCCTGCTTTTTACTGCGATAGCTTCAATTAGGCAATGAGCAGTTTTACAGTAATAAATACTAAATCTAACTCAGTAATGAGTTTCTGATTTATCAAAGACAACAACAATATTGACGATGATGCTCGTGGTCGTAAAAAGACTTTAATGCAAACGTTTATCAAGTAGACATGTTTTTCACTCCTTTAGTAATACAAAACAAAAGGTGAGCACGATGTTACTAGCCCAGCTTAAGAAAAGAGGAAGAGATGTGTAACCATGTGATAATCAAACAACATGACACTTTTTCACAGGGTTTTCATCTTTACTTACGACAATGATCTAATTGATTTATTAATGTAACATGTTTGTATTTTCAATTTAAGCTCAACAGTTCACAGCTCGTGTGGTCGGTGGCACAGCGGAGGCGGGACGTCTGGAAATCTTATACAATGGAGCTTGGAGCACAGTGTGTGGTAGAGGTTTTGGACAGGAAGATGCTATGGTAGCCTGCAGAATGTTAGGATTTAACAGGTAGGTGTAGTCTATAACAATAAGCACAATTTAAGTCACTGGGATTTACACGTTTGATCCATTGACTCATCTTTTAAAATGAAACAAAAAAGCTTAGCCTGATAATCTAAAGTGTGTCAAGTTTAAAAGTACAGTGGTACCTCGACATACGAGTTTAATTCGTTCCGCAACCTTGCTCGTATGTCAAATTGCTCGTATCTCAAAGCAATTTTCCCCATTGAAATTCATTGAAATGCCATTAATCCGTCCCAGCTCCCAAAACACCACCTCAGTTGTTTTTGTTAAGTGTTTTTGAATAAGAAAAATGTATTTACAAGAAGAAACATTTATTTATGAATAACAAATACATATTCTATAAAAACATTAAATTCTTCGTTTGTGGAAGTGTGTGGGATCTGCTTCAGCAAATCACCGTAAATCGCTCGTCCCTTCTCACACATGATGCTTTGTGTTAAGGTTCCTCCTTGAAGCTGCTTCTCTGTCACCCACACAGTCAATAGTTTCTCCATCTTTTCATGGAGAGAAGTCCGGAGCTTAGAAATTATTGTAACGCCCCTAGCTGGCGTTGTACCCTTTATCAACTCCTGTTTAAGCTCAGAACATATCATTGATGTGCTATACCCGTGCATCCTCGCCAAGTCAGTTACTCGCACACCTTGCTCATGTTTTTCTACGATTTCGAGCTTTAATTCAATAGACATCATCTTCTTCTTCGGACCCATGGTTACAAAAATAAATGGGATAATGTTTTGTAAATGTACAAAAAGCAAAAAAACGCGAACCCAACTTATCAAAATTGCTTCGAAAACGAGGGAAACAAGCACACAGACTGAGGTCTAGTCTGAGGTGGGAGAAACTGTTAGACGCTGCACACGACACTAACATCCGCGGCATGTTGGGGTCGTGTGCAGCGGTGTAGTGTGCGATTCCTCGTATCTCAAATCTTGCTCTTATCTCGAAGCAAAATATCGCTCGCTCGACGGCTCGTATCTCAAAACACTCGTATGTCAGGGCACTCGTATGTCGAGGTACCACTGTAGTTAAGATTCACTATTGACTCCGATGGGAACAGTCTTTTTCAAGCAGTGGCAGTTCACGCCTCGTTGATAAGTAAAACAACCCCCTTACAAACGCTTCAAAAATGTGTTATTAAAATATTGTATCATATCCCACATTACCAAGACATACTTTCTGCCACCTGCGTTTTTTTTTAAATTGCCATGAAACGCTTGATGTTACTGATTTTCTGGGCGATACAACTTTACAAGATCAAGCTTTGGGAAACTTTAAATAGCTTTTAGTTGGGGTTCCTCTGCATTGTTATTACAAATGGACATACTGTTATACAGATAAAATGTTTTATGGTTTACTCGGTGTGTGTTTAACAATCATGAAAAAAAAGAACTGTTAATTCACTGCATTACCTGATTCATTTCTTGTGTAGATTAATCTCGGCAATTTGACAGAGGAAATAAAAGAATGTGCTACACAGGATGACTTTGTAATATTTCTAATATTTGTCGTATACAGTAGTTAAATAGTAAAATGCGTCACACAAACCTGAAAAGTTAGAGCAGCGGTTCTCAACCTGTGGGGCGCGACCCCCTGGGGGGTCGCGACGTGCCTACAAGGGGGTCGCGAAGGTGGTCATTTTTTAAAAAAGTTTCTTATACCGGTATTAGTGAAATTAGTTTACATTGTGTCACCGAGTGGTGAGGGCGATCAAACTCCAAATCTCTTCTCCCTATTCAAGTACACTGTCTCGGCAATGCAGTGACTTCTCACTTCCAAAACTCAAAACACAATCCCCCTCTCAACAATTAAGCCTCCAATCTCCCTCCTCTCACCTTTTGCCCTCTCTCTTCCCCAATCTCTCATCGCTGACTCCCCTCTCCCTCTCCAGTCACACCTCTCTTTTTTTTAAAAACATCTAAAAGGCACGCATTCAGGAAACGTCCATCATTCACACCCTTTCATTCGCACGTGCTCAGTCCTAGTACTCTATAGATCCCTGACAGAAGGCCATGACCAGACAAGGGAAGGACACCACCATATTACAAACAACTAACAAGATGAATGCTTTCGTCCGAAACATTTCGTTGTGGACGCAGAAGATACGCCAAGAAAATATTGTTGATGTTTCCGTGCTTGTGTAAGTGCAAGGCTGACGTTAACTTGAATCTTGATCAGGTGAAAAATGTAATTATTGCCCATCTAAGCGGACTGCAAGAAAGGTTTCAGCATTACTTCGCTGAAATTTATGTGACTAAATACGATTGGATTCGTAATCCATTTCTGGCTGATCCTAGCACAAGCGGGTTGTCCACGCAAGAAGAAGAGCAGCTCATCGACCTTTCGAGTGACCAATCCCTGAAAATGGTCTTCCAAACAACACCAGTGCCAACATTCTGGATTAGCATCAACGGTGAATATCCTCTCCTTTCTGAGAAAGCAATGAAAGTTCTGCTGCCATTTTCAACTTCATATGTGTGTGAGCAAGGATTTTCAGCATTGGCGGCACTGAAGTCTCAATACAGAAATCGTGTGGACGCAGAGGCTGAGCTGCGAATAGCAGTGGGTACGAACATCGCACACAGGTTCGCTTCTCTATGCAACAGCAAGCAAGCTCAACCTTCTCATTAATCAAAGTGAGTGTCTAATAAAATAATATTTATTAGCACCACAGAATTTGCTTTAGTAAAATTTCATTAACAGTTATACTTCTTGCAGATATACGAACTTTGTTCTTCCGTTGTTGATTTCCTCGACGCGGCGTTCGAGGTTAGCTAAGGTTCCCCCCCCCCCTCTTCCACCGACCTAGCTGGCTAAGGGGGTCGCGGACGTACCGGTGCTCGTCAGGGGGGTCGCCACATGTAAAAGGTTGAGAACCGCTGAGTTAGAGGTTTTGTATTTATTTTCCCAGCACAAAATTGATTTTAATGTCCGGGTATGTTTAACTGCATGTATTTAAGTCCTGCACTTACTGTCTGACAGAGTAGTATAAACTCATTTTTAACACTGTATGTAGTAATGTAATAAATCTTATTTTAATTTATTGCCTACATATCTACTTATCGCACTATTCGTGTCACTAACGTTCAAGATAAAGATTAACAAAAATTAAGGTACTCAAGACTTGCAAATGAGAGAGACATCGATGCAAACTTTTAAAAAAATAAAACGCTTAAACACAAAAAGTTTTTAAAATTTCCCCAACGAAAAAGATAACAAAGATGTGTATTGAGTGATCAATGGAATCAGATCCAGAAAAACTGATGATATCATGGCTGTTATAGGTACAGTGCTAAAACCACATCCAACCTACTAAGCTAGAGGGAAAGTATGTAGAGGTTGTAGAGAAGTAGACAAAAGGGAGTGCAAACTGCGATAAAACGGCGAAGGAAAACTGTCAGGCAATGTTTAATATGAGAATCAAAGTCGAAAGCAGCAACCACACCAACAGCGCCAGCAACGGTCACATGATGTAAACTGAGAGTTGCTCTGTGGCAAGTGTTGTGTGTGTCCGCGCGCAAGCTTGTAAACATTTTTATACAATTTTCTGTCTGTATTGAGTGTAAAGTGTCTGTTTATTTTAATGTTTATATCGTCTGCTTTTCGTTTCTGATGTCGGGCAGCACAACAGCAGTAGTCGTGGGGGCAGACAAGTACGGAAGAGGCTCTGGTCCTATTCTGTTCAGTTACCTGCAGTGTGTGGGGCACGAAACCAGCCTGGCGCAGTGTGGACACTGGGGGCTTTACATACACGACTGTTCACACTGGTGGGATGTCGGCGTCATGTGCAACATTAGTAAGCAGACCATACAGATGTACAACTACTTCAGCATTTAATTTATCTTGTTAAAAATTGCCGTACGTTGTTGCTAAGAATTTCCCTATTAGCTTTGAATTACTGTTTTTTGATAAATAAGTCGAAAAATCAAGTGTGTTCAATTGTGTTGAAGATAAATCACATATTGTTGTTGTTGTTGTTGTTGTTGTTGTTGTTGTTCTTGTTATAGCACTGTGCAAGAACTTACAAACATTACATTACAAAGTAATTGGTATGTTTCTACATAATTGAAACATTCTGATTTCTTTGGTGATACTAAATAATAGCTTGCTGGTTTCCCTTTTAGGTTATGAACTATTTTCTTCATTTTAGACTATTAACAGCTTGGACATTTCATTACATTACTATTCGACTGCTGTTGGTGGTAATGACCTTGGGATCTTGACTTTCTAATGTAAGAAAAATTACTTTCCCTTTGTAAGAACCGACAAAAGTCGACTTTGGTATTCGGACTGCTCTTCCCTTTGTTATATTCAACAACTAATGTCTTGATAGAAGCATTTCGCTTGCTCATTACTGACATCACTTTTGTTAGGAGACAAACAATTTAGATGTGAATGAAGAAAGTGCATTTTCAGTAAATTTCGAGCTCCTAAGTTTTCATAATCAATATCTTTGCCGTTAAATCTTTATAAATATCATATTTATTTAGTCAAGAACCTTATCGCAAACGCTCTTGAAAGGCCATGCTCCCATCTCCTAAATACCTTTATTTAAAATAACGTATGTTTAGGAAATCTCTCATTGTGGACCTATAAAAACTACTTTCTTTTTCATAGCATTTACTAATTTAGAACATTCTGAAATAGATGTTGTAAATGTTTTTGAAAGTCTTTGTAATATTTTTCATCAGACGCATCTTAATGTAAAGAGGTGGTAAGTATAGATTGTTAAGATTATCAAACGAAATTTGTTTGCTATTGACCTTTCTTGTCACATATTCATCTCTTGCTGGGCGCTAAGTTCTTGAATAATGACTTCCAGTAACACGGGTATCCTATAAACTTAGGAAGCACAGGTAGTTGGTGAACTCACTCTCACATCCTAAACCAATATTTGCTAGATCATCACATCTAACAATATTTCTCACACTTTATGGCAACTAAAAATTATTTCATCGCTAAGGTTTGCATCCTGGTCGCTGTATGTAAAGTTGCGGCGCTGCGGTCGACGTCCAGTGTCTTGTCAGTCACAGACACACCATCATTGTAAGTCTTCATCACCAGAGTCAACGAGCATCATGAGGTACAGGGTGGTCACTACTTACCTCATGTACCTGCTGTTGGTGCCAAGCCTGATGAATTAGTCATTATTTTGCATTATTAATTGTCACGGATAGAAAACTCTGTTCACACTTCAGTGATTGTTGAAATGATAAGGACTAGGCGTTTAAAAGCCTGAAATTGTTGCGAGTGATAACTTTTTGTGTTTGGCAAACTTTACAGTCTTCTGAGGCCACTATGTTTGTTCCTGACATGTAAAGTTACAAGTTACTTTGAGCTGCGCAGCGAATTCACGTGCAAATCGGTTCTCAGAAAGAAAAGTGCGCGCGAGCATTCTTAGCGTCTGTCAACTACTGTTCAACACTTGGCGCACCATCTGACGAGGCTGTTTGTTGACGATTACTTAACCATTCACATACCGATAGCACATTGTGGGACTCGCCGAGGTCACACAGAAATCAACAGCAAACCTCGCAACAACCTGTAGCACACGGGAACGAGGTTGGTACAGGACTCAGGCTGGAGATGGCGAAGGAAGAAGACGAGTCTTGGTGACGATTTGGAACTCTTTCGAGTGAGATCATTTAAGAGAGTAGACCAAGGTAGTAGCGATGGACGCTAGATGCGGCATGTGACTAATCCTGGGTGTATTAACCTCGCCTAGATGAAGTATGACCTTTTTTTGGTGTTTTTATTTATAGAATGGTAATACAACACAGCTTACGTAGAAGTTGTCAACACAAACATACAAGAAAAAATTGTGTCGATTAGAGAATATGGTTGACAATAGAAGTATGGTCTACTTTAAGTTACAGTTTGTTTGTTTTTTTCGTGTACCGGCTGATTGTGTTGAAGCTCATTTGAAGGAGGAAGAATTACCTCCCCAGACCATTCGTCGAGCGCCTTCCAACACCCAGCAGCGTGGTGGCTCGATGCACCGTTAGCCTCGTGACGTCACCTTGGGGTACCGCTGCCGTGACTGCGTTAACCTCCTCACCGACACCGCCATTGTGAACGGCCATAGTGTCAACCGTCCCTGAGTTACATGGAGCGACCAAAGAGTTTCTTACCCGTTGTTGGAGCAAAAAAACAAACTTCGACTGAATTACAAGTGTGATTTGTGTTATTTGTATTCTGACTGGAGATGCGAAGGAAGACAACTCGTGAGTAAGGTTACAGGCAACTGAGGTTTTGAAGAAGTACTGAGAAAACGTTTAGCGAGGTTGTGTTTGTGAGTCGGAATACGTGGTTAGCAACGGCTACTTCGAAGACTACAATATTGGAAACTGTTGTAAGCTACAAACTGAGGGAATGATATCCATATATAATAGAGAGTAGACAATATTGCGTTTATTGCATTACGTTTACTTATCTTAGATGGCTTTTAACATCTTCCCCAACGAACTGTGTGTTAACACATTTTAGTATGAATGCAGTAATCTGTGTTCTATTCCCTAAAATGCTTAGCAACATAACAACATGTGTTAGACAGCCTCAGGTGATCGTTTGTCTCTGTGTTACAAGAACTCGTACAGACACGTGTGTGTGTTGCTCTGTGAGAGCCAGAGTCCGTGACAGAGGCAGCTACACCCTGTGTCTCCATCAGCAACAGCGGCAATAGCTAGAGTAGACAGGATCTGACATATCCATCAGTTTCCCTATTATGTACAAGTTGTACAATTACCCGGTAGTACCGAACCTGCTCTACTGATGTGACACGTGGTCTGTTTGCCGAAACGAAAAAAAAAAATCCAGGTATTCGAGAACACGTGTCTGTAACTATTACTTTTGAGGCCGAAGCCAACTTTGATGTCAACTGGTCACCTGCAAATAGTTTTCATTTGCACAAACTTTCCCCCACAAAAGTTTCTTTTCCTTTATGTTTAGTCTTTTTAAATCCAAACTTAGCTGTAGAAGCAAAGTTATTTCTCTCTAGCTTTCCCCAATTTTTTTTTTTAGTTTTAACCGCATGGCCTTCTTTTTAGCACATTTTTATTCCAATTTATACCTCCTCAATTCTTCTCACTATGCTGTGCGTTGATATTTGTTTCTTATGATCAGTGGAAAATTCTTAGCCTACTGCTTAGTACCGCATGTTGCAGACAGATAATGAGACTCATGAATACAACACCTACATTATGAATGAGTGTTTGATTTATTCTCGACGACAACAAAATTGATGCTGATGATGAAGATGATGATTATGCCAATAAAACGACTTTAGCACAAACGTGTATCAGGCTGTAGGCTCGTTGCGGGTCAGGGTGTAGTGAATCGAATCCTCCGGGCGTATTTAAACGTATGGGTATTGTCTGCGCATGCGCACGAAGCGAAACTTCACTACCGCCTGGTAGTTTACTTGAAATAAAAGTAAAGGACGAAACATTACTGGACATACTAAATAAAATGGCATTGCAAAAGCAAAATTATACAACTCACAATATGCTTTGAGTTGGTTT
The DNA here is from genome assembly GCA_004794325.1 of Pomacea maculata. NCBI lineage: Eukaryota > Metazoa > Mollusca > Gastropoda > Architaenioglossa > Ampullariidae > Pomacea > Pomacea maculata. The sequence goes on along the minus strand of SRHC01001899.1, from coordinate 30,117 downwards.
TTGATAAATAAACATCCGATGGATTAGTAAATATTTTCTTGGGTTTATTTATCAAAAACCAGATCAAAGCATATTGTGAGTTGTATAATTTTGCTTTTGCAATGCTATTTTATTTCGTAATGTTTTGTAATGTTTCGTCCTTTACTTTTATTTCAAGTAAACTACCAGGCGGTAGTGAAGTTTCGCTTCGTGCGCATGCGCAGATAATACCCATACGTTTAGATACGCCCGGAGGTTTCGATTCGCTACAGGGGCAGAGAAACCAATGGTGGCCCCTTCGTCCTTCTGTTGTATATTCAATATATACTGGCGTGGCGGCCCTCTGTAGGTGCACAGTGTGTCAAGTAGCCATATTTTTCACGCCCTAATAATAAAACACCAATAATAAAACAATTGTAGATACAGTAGGCGAAGAGAATGTTATTAGCACAGCTTAAAAAAAGAGCAAGAAATTTGTAGCCATCTGTTAATCATGCAACATAAGACTTTTTCACTTCATGTTCCTTTGTATTTACGACTAAGATGTAATTAACTTTTTATTGTAACATGTTTGTATTTTCAATGTCAGCTCAACAGTTCAGAGCTCGTGTGGTCGGTGGCACAGCGGAGGCGGGACGTCTGGAAATCTTTCACGATGGAACTTGGAACTCAGTGTGTCATAGAGGTTTTGGACAGGAAGAAGGTTTGGTAGCCTGCAGAATGTTAGGATTCAACAGGTAGGTGTAGTCTACCGAAATAAACACAATGTAAATAACAGTGATGACATAAACATTACACAATTACCATTACAGTGCAGCCTAATAATCTAGATTGTGTTAAATTCAAAGGTATTAAACGTCCACTGTTGCCTCTGATGGGAAAAGTCCTTTTTCAACCATTTGCAGTTCGTACCTTGTTTATAAGTATGACTAACACCGTCTACTGACCATGAGTGGTTGAAGTTATATTTATTTTGGTTTTGTAAATTTTTTTTGACAATGGAGACACCTAGCAATGTAAGTAGAAATCAGAATCAACTTTGTTTACTTGAAAAAGGTTTTTTTTTTTTTAAGATATTGTGTGCCATTTTACGCTTATAAGAGAAAATACTTCCTGCCATCTCTGTTTATTGAAATTCTCATGAAACACTTGATGTTACTGATGTTCTTGGCGATCAATCTTTAACAGATCAAGCTCTGGGACACTTTAAAAGGCTTTTCGTTGGGGTTCCTCTACATTCTTATTGTCAGTGGATACACTGTTGTATAGTTAACGTTTTTTGTGGTTTACTGAAGAATTGAGGATTGTTCAACAATCATGAAAACAAAAGAACTTGTTATTCGCTGCGCCACCTGGATTGTTTCTTGTGTAGATAATCTTGGCTATTTTACAAAGCAAAGAGAAAATGTGTTGCACGGGATGGTTTTGTAATATTCCGGGTATTTGTCGTGAACAGAACTTAGATGATTAGAAAAAAAGAGTCACATAAATCTGCAAGTCAGCGGTTTTCTATTCTCTTAACGAGTAAAGTTGACGTCCATGTCGGTTAGGTTTTACTATATGCATGCGTTTTCAAAAACTTAGTCTCTCTTTGTATGTGATGTTTGACAGCAAAACAGCAGTAGCCGTGGGGTCAGACAAGTACGGAGAAGGCTCTGGTCTTATTCTGTTCCAAAACCTGCGGTGTGTGGGGAACGAAACCAGCCTGGCGCAGTGTAAACACCTAGGGCTCTACATACACAACTGTGGACACTCGGAGGATGTCGGCGTCATGTGCAGCTTTAGTAAGCAGACCAGTGATAATTAAATATTTACTACTCCAGCATTTAGTTTAAAAAAATAAATCATGGTGTTGTGAACAGTAGCTTTATTAACTTTTAATTACTACTCTTTGATGGATAAGACTAGAAAAAAGTATTTCCATACTGTTTAAGACAAATAACATATTATTGTTGCTGTCGGTGTCGGTACTCTCGTTGTCTCTACTCTTGTAGTCACCCTTTGCAACAGCTACAGAAATTATATCAAAAAGTAATTGATTTGTTTTTGTATATAATTGAAACATGCTGATTACTCTGGTAGTTTACAATAGCTAGCTTGTCTAATTTGAAGTTGTTATTTCTTTTAAGACTAAAACAGTAAGGGCATAAAGTGAAATTACTTCAGTCCAATACCCAGCAGCTTTTTGTGAATTTGAAAATCAATGTGAAGGAACATTCTGACATTCTGATTACATTGCTATTCCCCATTGTATATGTATGGATAACCTTAGGTGAATTGTTTTTTGAATTGTTTGCTATTTTTGTAGGAATATGA
>SRHC01001899.1:0-27641 GCA_004794325.1 Pomacea maculata | reverse complement strand
TACACTTAGTAAAAATGACATCAGAAAGTAATTGGTTTCTTTCTATATAATTGAAACATTCTAATTTCCCTGATGAAAGTAAATAATAGCTAGCTTGTCTGACTATCAAGCTGCAAACTATTTCCTTTATTTAAGACTATAAACAGTAAGGACATGAAGTTATATTACTATTATAGTGTTTCTGGTGGTAATAACCCTGAGATCTTGAAGTGCTATTGTAAGAAACTTTACTTTTACTCTCTATGAACCAACAAAAACCGCTCATCATATTTTGACTGCTCTTCACTTTTTGATGATATTCAGTGACAAAGAAGATGAAACGTCATCTCCAGCAATGACCAGTTTGTGGCATTTGTAATTTTCAGATATTTTTAACCCCTTTGCGACTTACGAACTGCAAGTGTATGTTGAATGTCTGGTAGAACATTAGATTGGGAAGTGTTAACCGTGACACAAAGTATAAGGTGAATCCGGTTCAGCAGAACATTTTGGATGAGAACGAGGTATAAACTTGACTCAGGACTGGAATATTGAAGGTATAGGCATGCCTGATGTCACGTGTCACGTGTCAGCCATGTTTCTGTGCCTGTGTCTCTCAGTGCTGGTGACACCTGGTAATAGGCTGACATCACACGACGTCTGACGTCATAGTCCAGGTTATTTTATCCGGTTCACGGGGTGGGAAAGGTCAAGGCTTTTTTCCGATGACTGTAGCAACGCCTGACGTCATGCCCATGTTACGTCACGCGTCGTCTGAGTCTGACTCTTGTTGTAACAATGGGGGTTCGATGTTTATGGTTCCTCCCAACCCAGTCCGCAGTGTTGGCGCCAAAGCCTTCACGCGCTGTAGCGTCACGTGGGTGTTGTGGGCGCTGGCCATTGGTTCCAGCCACATCTTACCACAGTCCTAGACACAAGCTGTTTGAGGAACAAACGTTAGATAGAGGTTGAGTTGTCTTACTCAAACCAAATGTAAGAAATAGAATGTGTGCAGACTGGTAGTAATATATAATACTCCTGACAAACAAAATGAAGAATGTATTCGGTCAACTTTGTAGAAATCACAACATTGGTGGTGCTTTTGTGTATATGTCCAGATATCAACAGATAACAGATATTTCTTGTCACAGTCAGCAGTACACATAGACACGTCATGTCTAACTCACTAAATGTCAGAAAAAAGGTCCACATTGTGTTTACTCTAGACAGCTGTTTATTAGAGTGAATACACAATGGCCTGTATTTCATTGAAAGTTATTCTCATTTACCTGTGACAGAGAGAACATTGAGAGCATACCACTGCTGCCTGCAAAATAATCAACAATAAAAATTGTGTTGATTTTAGTGTTGTTTACACTTTACAATAGTCAATCGAAAGCCACCTCACTAAATGAATACAAGTCCACTATTGTACTTAACATTAGGATTCCTGAGTAGTAATGTTTTAGTCTGGCCCAGGGTAGTACATTACCAGTTATCACCATTGTAAAAAAGTAAAGAGACAAACAGGTAAGAACCTATGAATGGAAATAGTCAAAACGTCTCTCTCTGTATCTATCCCTTTAGTCTCGAGTCTCTTTGTACCATTGTCTTGGTCGTTCAAGTAAACTTGCTAATCAATAGTAATATTTCTTCGATCTTCCACGATTTACAGTCTCTCATCAAGACGTTAACTATACATACATGCTGGAAAAAACTTTCTTTTCGAATTTGAAAGGAACAGCATAACAAAAAAATTTTTTTGTAAGAAAAACATTGAAACTGCAAATAATTATATCTATTAATATTACTGTAATGTTACAGGCTCTTCTGTTTGGAGACAATGGGAGACCTGGTCAGTTTGCAGCGCCACCTGCGGAGACGGGTCAAGGTCACGGCAGCGCACGTGCAGCTCCACACAAGGCCCATGTCCAGGGGAGGCTAAACAAACCGACACGTGTAGCAACACCGCATGCTGTGGTAACGTCACTGATGTTGTTTACAAACAGTTATCACCTGTAGCTTGAGGACTGGTTCATGTCACATTAAACATCGTCCTGTGTAGAGTTGGTTCATGGCGAAACATTTAATAAAGGTTCTAACCTCTAGTCTCACATTGCTGTAGACGTCAGCAGTGTACGTCGAAATATTCAGTGGGTCACAGCCAGTGGGTCACCAGAGCCCGAATGTTAATGAGTTGTATCTGTGTATGACTGAGATGATTACGGCACTCATCTGTGCAAGCGATGGTTGTAAGCGTGTATCTTGAGAAAGAAACTCAAGAACGCAAGGAGATCACTTACTCATCGTTGTAAAGATTGTAGTTTGAAATGAGCTTTTAGGTTTCATTACAAAATACTCTTTCCTTAGTTCTTTAAACTAGAAAATTTGAAAAATGTCAGACCACATCACATAGCAGCTCAGTTCTATTGTTACAGTTCCTCAAGATGGACGGTGGAACGACTGGGGCAGCTGGTCCTCATGTTCTGTGTCTTGTGGTCAAGGAACACGTACAAGGTCAAGGACGTGCTCTGGACCCAATGCCTGTGGACGACCTTGTCAGGGAGACAGGTATTCAAATGAATACTGCAACTTGTCTGCATGTCCAGGTAAGTACACGCGACAATATCTTTAGTCTGATAGCTTCTAACTTATTGCCTAAGAAATAAATATTGCTTGTGACATGTAGAACGGCATCTGAGTGTAACCGCCTGAGTTTATGTATTAATAAATACACGTCGAACTGAGGAGTACTCAATGTCTTAAAAATGTGTTCAGATTAGTCAGCGAAAGGATGAAAATGCTGGATAACGGTGTTTATCTTTTTAAACGTTTTTCTGGTTTTTGCAGTAGTCAATCCATGTGTCACTTGTTATATGAGGTCTGTTTGTTATATGATGTCCAACCATATTTTCGATACCCAAGTTTCGTGTTTTTTGTGGGGTTTTTTGTCTTGGAGATGTTCCTACGTCTCAGGGGTCATTTGGTTGTTACATTATACTCTTTTTATTACTTTTATGAAGGAGCTTTAATATTTCTTGGGTGATTTTTATTTCTCTCCACTTATGCTTATACTGTATTTTTGTTACTAATAATATTTCAATGCCCTGTGTTACCTGATATCTAGAAATCCATTGATACTCCATCTTCCATTGCATTCAGAGCATCTCCTTAGCTAATGAAAGTAGTATTTCTAGTATTTCTTCGAAAGATTCTTTTTTTAACAGAATCCGGTGTCTGAGGAGTTTAAATGCACACCACTTGTGCATAGAAATCTTTTTAAAAATCAACATTTGTCAGCATCAACAATTTAGCTGAAAAGGCATCAAGATAGCACCTAGTGCAAAAGTACAAGTGTTTTGGTATGTCACTAGCACATCGTATACCAATAATTGCTTTACAAATAAAACTGTTGTAAGAGTTTATAATGTATAATCTAGATGTTTATGTCTATGTTTGATTGTTAGTAGAAGATATGCAATAATTTTGTTCTATTTTCGGCCAAAGCAGGTAAAAGAATACTTAAAATGTGGACTATTGCAGCTTGGGGATCGTGGAGCAGCTGGACATGCAGCGTCACCTGTGGAACAGGAACAATGTCAAGGACGCGTACCTGTACTCCGCCATCCGCCACGTGCTCAGGTGATGCCAGTGACCAACAAGAGTGCCAGCGTCCGGCGTGTTGCGGTAATGGTTGTTACTTTGGTCGCCATGGTTACTGTTGTATCTCCAGTCTTGTCACTGATCAGGCTGTTAAGTCATCAACAGTGTCGCTCGCTTATACCAGTCAGTTTGTTAGTCGATAGCAAACATTTCCACTTGATGCACTGAGACCGTCTATCACTTCAGAACTTTTAAAAGTATAGAAGGGAGTTAGTCTTCTTTAAAAAGAATATTTTTCATTATCACAGAGAGTGAATGTGTATTACATAAGACAAGAATGCTATCGAATGTAAACTGTCTTCAAGAACGACAGCTTCAACATCTGAAGACTTGCTTAAGGGTAACGACACCCGCCATTGGCACCATCTTAAGTAGCCGACTTAGACAACGATTTCTTCATGTTTATTGAAATGATAAAGAAGAAAATAGTAAATAAGTCAGTAGATAAGCTGTTTCTAACGTTGATGTTACTAAAGGTAATTATGAAGAATCGTATACATTCATACTTCTTAAAATAATTTAATCGTAAAACGATGCGGACTGTATTCCATTTTCTTGTAGCTAAATAATTATGTTAAATGCTTACCTACTGTGATATGAATGTATACGTAAATTAAACAAATCACTGGGTATAAGTAATATTTTTCTTAAAAGAGACGACCATCTCAAAACAGAAGATTTGGTTACTGGGCACAGAATCCAGTCGTAAACTGTATTTTGTCTCTCTATCTAGAATTAACACCCCAATAGTAATACTTAAACTTAAGTTAGTTGCCCAGAGACTATTTTAAAGTAATATATTTTTCTACATAAATATAGATAAAGTGTTTAGTCTTACTTGCTTTATCTACAACATAATTTACGTGTAAACCTTTCCCTGTTTCTATCGACTCATTATTTTAAACGACCTGGTAGTGAACGCTGCCGTCTACTGCTGTCCACACAACTTATGTTAATGAGGTGTATCTGTGTATAAATGTGATAATTACGGTATTCATCTGTGCATGGCGATGTTTGTAAGCGTGTATTTTGAGAACAGAAGGAAACTCAGGTTTGTTGAGATTGTAGTTTAAATAAAGCTACAAAATATTTTTCCCTGGCTTTTTAATTACCCTCCAAACTAAAAAAATGTCAGACCACATCAGTTAGAAGCTTTGTTCTGTTGTTACAGTTCCTCAAAATGGACGGTGGAGCGACTGGGGAAGATGGTCCTCATGTTCTGTGTCTTGTGGTCAAGGAACACGCACAAGGTCAAGGACGTGCTCTGGTCAAAACTCCTGTGGACGACATTGTGAGGGAGACAGTTCTACAGAGGAATACTGCAACCTGTCTGAGTGTCCAGGTAAGTGCACGCCACAATATCTTTAGTCTGATAGCTTCTCAATTGTTGCCTAAGAATTAAATATAGCTTGTGATTCGCAAAACAGCATCTGAGTAAATGTAATAATGGATACACCTTTTACTAATGATTATTTTAAGATTTTAAAACAGTGTTCAGATTTGTCAAATAAAAGATGAAAATGTTAGAGGATGTGTTTATGTTTACCTGTAATTTGTTAACGTCTTTGCAGTTGTTAATCTATTATTTAGTTTAGCAGCACTCTCTGTGATATGATTTCCTAAAATACCTTCAATATCTTAAGCTTCGCGACCATCTCAACTTGGACAGGTTCTTAAGTGTCTGGAGGTATTTCTGTTGTTACATTATGAAGTAGCTTTGATATTACTTGTGTCATTTTATTTTAATCTCTACTTATGGCTATATCTGTATTTGTGTTGCTAATACGGGGATGCTCTGTGTTCACTGAAGTCTAGGAATTCATCGATACTGCTTCTTTCCTTGACTCCAAAGAATCTCTTTAGCTAGAGAGAGTAGTATTTCTGGTATATCTGCTAAGGATACCTTTCTAGGAGAATCTAATATGAATATAGCATACAGCTTTGCACTTAGCAATAAGCATAAGGACCATCAAGATAATACTGAAAAGTACTACACTAACACATCTCATACCATTTATTGTTTTACAAATGAAACTGTTGCAATATATTATATTGCTTCATCGAAGTGTTTATATCCATGATTGATTGTTAGTAACAGATTATCAAGAATTTCACTCAATTTTCGGTAAAAGCAGGAAAACATTACTGTAATCATGGAATTTTGCAGCTTGGGGAGTGTGGGGCAGCTGGACATGCAGCGTCACCTGTGGAAGAGGAACAGAGTCAAGGACACGTACCTGTACTCCGCCAGGCGCCAGATGTGAAGGTGTCGCCAGTCAAGCACAAGAATGTCAGAGACCAGAGTGTTGTGGTAATGTTTGCACGTCTTGTCGCCATGGTTACTGTTATATCCCCTGTCTTGTCACTGGTCAGGTTTTTCATTCGCTCGCTGAAACTAGTAAGTTTGTCAATCGTTAGCAAAGACTTTTACCTGATGCAGTGAGACCATCTATCGCTTACAAACGTTGATAATGTCAAAACAATTAAGTCTACCTTCAAAAAGGTATTTCTGCATCATCTCAGAGGTTGATTATGTACCATATAATTCGAGAAGGCTATCGAAGGTAAACTGTAAAAATAACAGCTTTGTTATTTGACGACTTGCTGAAGTCATTATCATCACTGGAAGTCTTCGACTGAGATTTACATGTTTCCAAATAACGATTATTAAAATCATAAAGAAATTACAAATATCACTTTAGTAGATTAGCTGTGTCTAACGTGAAGTATGACATCTTAAAAAAAACACTAACATTACCTTTACTAAAATAACAATCGTAAATGCTGCGTACTGGTTTGAAATTTTATTTAGAGAAGTATCGCATATAAAAATAATCTCATTTTTAATTATCAATTGATAAATAATCCATCATATTGTTAATTGCACCCAAAAGTATATTCCAGCTCTAGTTCTTATTTTCTATCTTATTTGTCTCTTTATAGCTATCACCACTATGTAAGAGATAACATTTTGAATTTAGTTGGCTTAATTCATTTAAAACAAAGATAACTATAAGATCATTCGCTCTGTAAACATAAATAACCCTTTTCTTTTAACAGTTTACTCTAAATTTATATTTCACGTGTGAACGTTTACTTGTTTCTGTCAACACATTTGACAAGAGCCTTGTACTGAACGTTGTTTTTGTCATCTGTCTAAATCACTTATCAGCTCAGTTCTATTGTTACAGTTCCTCAACATGGACGGTGGAACGACTGGGGCAGCTGGTCCTCATGTTCTGTGTCTTGTGGTCAAGGAACACGTACAAGGTCAAGGACGTGCTATGGACAAAACGCCTGTGGACGACCTTGTGAGGGAAACAGTTCTTCAGAGGAATACTGCAACCTGTCTGAGTGTCCTGGTAAGCACACGTGACAATATCTTTAGTATGATAGCTTCTCTATTGTTGCCTAAGAAACGAATATTGCTTGTGATGTGTAGAACGTCATCTGAGTGTATATGTAGTAATGGAGACACCTTTTACTAATGATTCTTTAAATGGTGGGATATTGCAGCTTGGGGATCTTGGGGCAGCTGGACCACCTGCAGCGTCACCTGTGGAAGAGGAACAGAGTCAAGGACGCGTACCTGTACTCCGCCAGGCGCCACGTGTGCAGGTGTCGCCAGTCAAGCACAAGAGTGTCAGAGACCAGAGTGTTGCGGTAATGTTTGCACGTCTTGTCGCTATGGTTACTGTTATGTCCCCTGTCATGTCACTGGTCAGGTTTATCATTCGCTCTTTAATAGCAGTAAGTTTGTCAATCGTTAACAAAGACTTTTACCTGATGCACTGAACCCATCTATCGCTTACAAACGTTGATTGTGTCAAAGCACTTTAGTCTACCTTCAAAAAAGTATTTCTGCATTATCTCAGAGAGTGAGTTTGTATCACATAACACGAAAATGCTATCGAAGATGAAATGTCTGCAAAATTGACACCTTCATCATCTAATGACTTGCTGAAGGCTTACGAAACCAGTGAATGTCATCACTGGAAATCTTTGACTGAGGCTTAACTATTACCACATAACTATTATTGAAACCATAAAGAAAATGCATATATCACGTGAGTAGGTAAGCTGTGTTTTACTCGGTGAAACACATATTAAAAACATTCTTCTGACATCTTCTGTCCAAATCACTTATCAGCTCAGGTCTGTTGTTACAGTTCCTAGACATGGAGAGTGGAACGACTGGGGCAGCTGGTCCTCATGTTCTGTGTCTTGTGGTCAAGGAACACGTACAAGGTCAAGGACGTGTCACGGAATGAATGACTGTGGACGACCTTGTGAGGGAAACAACTTTCTAGATGAACCGTGCAACCTTCAGGCCTGTCCAGGTTGTTGCCAATGATTTTATTTTTAGTCTGAGTATCATGCAAATTCCTAAAGGCCTAATTAAAGTAATTTTTATGAAACACATTTCACAGCGTACAGGAGACGAGATTTGAACTCACGACAGCCAATTATCCCGTTATTTGTGACTTGTCTTACCGGACCGTCCGGAGAAGATTACTAAAGTATTAGTAACCTTCACGTGCAACATTTCAAACAATACCCAGGGTTCAGTGAGCGCACTTCCTCACTGATAGATGTTGTGAGAGTATAAATCCGCCTTATGTGCAGTATTGGCAAGACAATCCTGGCAAGCCAGTCTCTCTGACTTGAACATGACTATCAGGAGTCGCGCTTACTAAAAATAGATCGGTTCGCGGTTAATTTGAGCAATAACGCTTAATTTGAATGCTTCGACATTTAGCAAATAAAAAAAAATCAACAAAAACTTGTCTTCCCTAGAAACAAACACAATTTACATGATTACCGTGTTGTGGTTGACTTTAAAGAACGCTTACTCCAGCCACGTGGTGCTTGTCGATGTTTACCGCACGTGTATCGCATCCGGGTATTTATTTGTCTTACGATCCGTAATGTGTTCCTACATTGTGAGACTCCGTGCACACAGACGTTCACGTTATAAACCACTTGACACATTGTCCTACTGTCCAGTCTATGACAATATAATACACATTCATCCTGAGTGAAAAGAACCGAAAATATATTAATCAGGGAGAACGGTCCTTAACTACAACAGCATTCTTATATGCATCCACTATTCTTTCAATCTTCTCTTTTTCTACTTTCCTTGTCACACTGCTAATATAACATAATTTATTTTTTTTATTTATTTGACTCATGTGTCGTCAGCTCTAAAGTATTTGCAATATTCAATGTTCTTGCCAGACTCTTTTCTCGCCAGTTTTCTTTCGGTCAGCAGGAGAGGGAAGAGGTGCTTTGGACTCAACAGTGACAGGACTAAACATCCACTTGTGTGCTGCCTTCATTTCCCTACAACTAATCAAACGAATTAAATTAGACTTTTCAGAGATGATTTTATTAGCAAACATTAATATGCAACATTGTAGTGTGTTATCTGTGTTTTGTTTATCTTTTCTGTATGTTTCAGTGTACGGATGTGCGTGAGTGTGTCTGCGTGTGCTGTTGTATGTATTATTTAGTCTCAGTGCCTGATGCATTTTCTTTGGTGGAATAGAAAGGAAGACATGAGATGGAAAAATACAGAGCAAGAAAAAATATTTTATAATGTTGTGTCGTTGTCAAGAGTGCATGAGTGACACTACTCAACACACTTAATTTTCTCTCAAAATATTCGCTGGGTGTAAAAAAATAAGCAAAAGACTATTCCCTTTGCAAGAAGTTAATATTAAATGATATGGAAGCAGTCAGAAATTAGGGTAAAACTTTTGAAAACAAAATATTGTCATTTATTCTAAAAATTTTCATATAATGCTAGACCTTAAAAAAGAACGCACAATCACAAGCGACAAAGAAAGAGATTGCCGATACCTCACTCAAAAAATTCTTAATTCGCTCCTTTGTTGCTAAGAAAAGATTTACCCCCATTAAAGTTTAATTAAGACATATCTTAGCTGCCGTCTCTCTCTCGAAAAAAATCACACAGAGGAAATAATAAAAATTCTCTGACGCAAGAGTTCATCGACCTGAAGATCCTCAAGAAACAATAATCAGATTACATTCCGCAGAATGTTAGCATTGCTCTATTCTCTTAAATTAAAAAAAAACAAGAAATCCCTGTCACCACTTCAACGTCAAACAAAACTTGACAACATTCATCTCTTCAGTTTACCATGTTTATTCTTCAAGAAGTACACACAATTTTTATGAAGAATCTTATATAAGGACATATATATTAACCGAAACAACCACATGTTTTCACAAGTAGAGTTTCATCACTATGACTTTACAGGTTTTCTAAAAAAATACATCTGCTTTCAATGTTATTAATAATCTGTGTAGTAAGCTCACTTTTGTTAGATATAACCTTCTTAAAATTCAATAAAAAAATTTCAAGTTTATTATAAAAACTAAATCACCTTGACTGCTGATTGTCTACACACACGTTCAGCTTTGATGGGTGTGTCAAGTGAAATCACTGCCTTTTCTTGCTGTTAAATGCTTTGATTTTCTGGTTTCCTAAACTGACAAAATTTTTGTTCTCTGTACTATTTCTCTTTGGTTTCTACATAATATGGCAAAGAAACAGAATGGGTCTAAAAGGAAGTCTTTACCTTAGTGACGCCGACGGGCTTTGAGCCTTAAGGTAGCGGCCATCCGCGATATCCAAGAGATAAAGGCAATCAGAGAAACCTTAATCAAGGACAGATTACTCGAGATGAAGGAAACAGTGGCCTGGGGCGACAACTGTAATCCCCTGACCAGCGAGGGATAACAGAAAACGTCCGCCATTGATAGTCGCCTGCTCCCGGATGACAAAGTTCCACTAAACCGATCGACCTTTACAGTTTTCTACTGACAACAGACACGATCATCTTTAAACACAACCAAAGTTTTGCGAGAAGAAGGTTGAACGGGCAACTCGGAGTCTGAAGAGAGGGAACGTTGTTAACAGGTGATAGAGAAGACATATTTAAAGCTCTTACCAAACTGTTCAATAATTAAGACAACCAAGCAATGACCACAAGAGTACACCCAGTCACTGGTCATACCCATGCAACGTAGAGGAAGGCAGCAAACAAACCATCGAGGGGCTGTATGGCAGCTCCATCAGCTCTGTAAAACCAAGTAAACTCTTTCCAGAGACGGTAATTATGATCCAATGTTGCCCTCTGTCTCTAGTAATGATTAACGTCTAGCAGGAAAAAAAAAATACAATTTGCACACAGACTCGAACCAACAGTCTGATGTTTATGAACAGCTAAGTCTTCCATTCAGTAAAAACACATGTTTCCCAACAGCATTGCTCCTCTCTAACCCTTTCACTTTTTCTATGAATTGCGTGTCATTAGTTGTGATTTTACTTTATTGACTAATTCATTTGTTCGTCTTCTGCATATTTATGGCACTCCATCTGTACTATTAGTTGACTGATTCCTCTTTGTGCCTTCTATGTTTGTCTTTTATTACTTTTATGCGTGTTAGTTTTTTCGCCGTCCTTCGTATGTTGTATATATTTCCTTCTATTGTGCTCTGTAGTGTGCTCGTCCGTTAATGTGATTATGCGCTGTTTAAATCGTATTTATTATTATAATTATAATAATAATTATTATTTTTATTAATACGAAAGATACAACATAAATAGACAAAAGACAAAGGAAAACAAATACCGACAGCGATGAAGATTTATCTATTCTCGTATCAAGGGGGAGAACTCAATACTTAGTTGAGGAAGGGACATGAGTGACGTCCCCGTTGAAAACTGCCAGCTCTTATATAAAGCATTTGTATCTCAATTTGTTAAAAAAAAAATTCAGACGTGCCTGAACTATACTAGTAAAGGAAAGTGTCAAGCGCATTATACTTTAATAAACTTGTCAATCGTGACAGGTGTAAAACAACATTACAACATCTCATTTCACCTCAGCCCCTACTTCACAATGGCGCTCCCTTATTGACAGCAAGTACACGTCTACTGCATTTCCTATGTAAAACCACCAAAATGTTTCTCGTAAGCCAAATTATTATGTTTATATTGAGAGGTTTTCATTATACCATCAAAATCATTCCGTGGGTCTATTCAGCAAGAAATATATAACAACTGTACAAACATGCATTTTTTCTTACTAAAACAGTACAAACAAACCCGTCAGATAGAGAGATAAACATGAGAATCACATTAAAAAGGTTATTATATATATATATGTGTGTGCCTGTATGCTTGACTGATCGTCGTGAGTGTCTCTGTCATAAAGCATGTGACCTGCTGTCCCTTATCTATTGTCGCACTGATCTGCTTGCCGTGTCATGAAATGAGGTATGAAAATTATTTTATTATTAGTTTTTATGTACACACCGCTGATATCATCTAGTTTACGGTATGGCTGTTTAAAACATTATTACAAATATTGTTGGTGTAGATGTCCATGTATCATTTATAAAGTTGTATGACTCACTGCCACAAGCTGACTCAGTGTCTGTATGTTACCAGCAGTTTCACAAACTGTAGTCTGGAGTTTCCAAAGCTGTCTTCTATCATTGTAGATATGACTAGACACTGTAAGTACTTCCTGATGGTGTAGTGGTGGCGGCGAGAGGACAGGGACAGTGCTGCTCACTTCACATCCTCCACCAGACGGCGTCGGGGTTGTTGTAGTCAGCGAGGGCGAGTCTGTAGTCAGACGGTGTTGGCTTTAATTCACTGTTGTCCTCAACTACACTCGTGTCTTCTGCTGACCATGACTAGTCATCAGATGGTCAGGCTGTGTGTCGTTGTGTATTTCTTGATGACCGTCAGCTCAGCCCCGTCGTCTGGTAAGTTGTTAATACTAACTACAGCTTCTCTGACTTATATTACGTATGTTGATGAAGTTATGAAGAATGTGACGCTTTTTGTGCACATGGCTTATAGTCGCCTCCTTGGTAGGGATTTCACAGTTCCATATCTAGACAAAGTAACTACATTCACTCATATATTCTTCACCGTGTCTAATTAACGATGCAGCTTGTATTTTCACATGCAAACCCAATTTATCTTTGACGCAAGAACAAAAGCTTTCAAAAATTTAAGTGTGACATCTCATGTAAGTACTGACATTATGTTTCAGACATGAGCTTAAAAACCAAATGCCTTCCAAATGTTGTTTTTTGATGATTTGTAGCCAAAAATTGAAGATGTTACGCAAGCATTATTCTTGGTTCTTGGTGTCCCTCCAGTTGGTACCATGTCATGCCAGCTGTCTCCGCCTCTCTATGGACTGATCTCCATGTCTGTCTGGATCTCCCAACCCTGCGCCTTAAGGATCCAGCTCAGAGCTTGAATCATTAAATTGTCGGCTGGCTTTAGCAAGACGTGTCCAATCCAGCCCCACTTCCGCTTCAAGATATCTTGGCTGGCAGGGTTTTGGTGGTGAATCTCCGACAGGCGAAGACATCTGTTGACGAATGACTGAATCTTGTTGGTGATGGTGTTTGTCACACGCCATGTCTCAGATCCACATCTGACTGACTTTACATTTGCATTAAAGATGCGGGTCTTGTCGGGTAGAGATAAAGCCTTGGAGTTCCAGATAAACCGCAAAATATGGAATGCAGGCCTGGTTTTATTTATTCAGCTTATTCATCTGCGCCTCATTTTATGCTGAATATGCTGTCAAGATAGGTGATAAGGTCAGTGTCTGTAATACATTCCCCAGCTGCTGGATGATGGCAGTAAACTTTAGTGGAAATCCGTAGTGCTGTATCAACTTCCAGATGGTTTCCTGTCTACGGATTCAAAAGCCTTCTCAAAGTCCACAAAAGTCATGTAGAGTGGTGACTACCATTAAATGGACTGTTTAATAATTTGCAGTGTAGCGATATAGTCTGTGCATGATTTATCCTGCCGAAAGCCTGCCTGTTCCTGCATCAGTCTCTTGTTCCAGGGCATTCTTCAGTCTCTCCAGGATAATTCTGGTCAACACCTTGCTATGAAATGTAAAACTGTGCGATCCAGGGCCAATTGTTGAAATGTGTCAGGTCGCCTTTTTGATAGTCAAGCTTCTAGCCTGCTGGAACTTGCCCCTGTTCCGAAATTTTCTGCAGCAGGGGGTGTAGCATCTGCGCTGGGACTTCCTTGAGTGCCTCTGTGGGAATGCCATCTGGACCTGCTGCCTTGCAGGAACTGAAATGCTTGATGGCTTTGATGATTTCCGCCTTGGCGGGCTGGTTAATGTTTACTTGGAGTTGTCTCGCGGCTGTGGCAACGTCCAAAGGTGTTGTTGGTGGTGGTCGTTATAGTATTTCAAGGTGAGTCTCTGGTTCTGCTCAAATTCTAGGAGTCTGATGCCCCTGTCGTTGGCTTTACCCTCGCTAAATTTGGCCACCGTTTCGACCCATTGCTGGTAGGCGTGTGGACCGACCTTGGCGTTCAAGTCACCGAATACAACGATGATGTTCTGTGTGGGAAACCACTTCATTACATTATCTAGTTGTTTGTTAACTCTTCCACTCCGTCTTCTCCATGCGTTAAAGTTTGAGCATGCTTTGACAATGGTAACATTGTGGGGCTTATTTGGAGATTTTTCTGCTGGATAAAGGTGTACAGCTATTCGATGCTTAAGCCACCTTAATGTGCACGAAAAAGCCCACACCGTACTCATGTTTGTACAACATTTTATGGCCATCGTCAGCTGTTGTTTGCTTTAATAATGTCTATCTGACATCTGTCATTGTCATTCCATCAAGGAAAGGATGGAAGCACTTAGAGAAAACTACTGTGGCGTTTAGCAACGAATTCAACCGCTCTTCAGTGCAAAAAAAAAAAACAACACCCACACGTGAGAACAATACAAAAACATGTTTAATGAAGAAAACAAATACGAGAAACAAAGGAGGGATAAAACAAAACAACAACAAACAAAACAGAGCAAAAAAAAAATGGATCGGGGATAGAGGTTAACGCCTACGTTTACCCAGTGCCACCCCACCTCCCCGTCCGACCCTGACCCCCCTTACGGGGAGAACTACTGACTACGAAGGAACTCCCAGATGAATGTCTTTTCCTGTTGGACCAATAAGTCTGGCGCCACGCCTGCCTGTTCGGCACCACTGGCGCCACTCCTTCCTGTTCGGCACCACTGGCGCCACTCCGCGTCTTTTAAGTGTGACGATGAGGGTAATGTCCCTTACACACTTGTGTGTGACCATCGGCCTGAGTTTTAGGACTCACAAGGTTGTAGTTTGCCAACTATGCAGAAGGAAGTCCAAAGATCAAACAATCAGCCACTCGCTGAGCTCTCAATAGCTAACAGTCCAGAGCAAAGTCTGGTTTTAGAGTCCGTTGATCGTTTTGTCTACAATGGCCCACAGTTACATCCATTTCTCGCACAGTCCGCCTTCATCACAGGAAGATGAACGGATGTCAACACTGAGGGAGCCGAAGACAGAGGTCGGAACTGAAAACGTTTTTCCGCCTGAAAAATGTCTTCCAGACCGTTTTTCCCTCTTTTCCGAAACAACCTGCTTATTCCACATTGGCTAACAGCCCAAAGAAAAAAAATGGCAATTGCCTAGTCGATCCCCACGACAGGACCAATAGCTGGAATTTCGAAGACTGGCTGAATAAACACTTTTTTCAGAAATACTCTCAGAACGTTACTTTTGCAATCAGCTGCCGTGGACATCCTTCCTTCTCTTCTCTCCTGACTGCTTCTTCCCGTTTTTGTCCCACGTGTCAAAACATAAAAAAACAAAAATTCATTCAGATTATAGTGACGCAACAGCCCCCTCCTCCCCTCTAGAACTCAAGCTCAACCACCAACAACCAACTTTGGTTTTGCGCGGTACCGATAATTTCTCTTCTTGTATTTTTGAATTTTTTTCATCCACACTTCGTTACAGATATTAAAATAAAGGTTAGGTTATTTTTCATTGAAATTCTTCGTAATTATGGTTCTCTTGTAATGTGGTATTCGTTTATGTTTATGTACTTGATTTCCATTCCTCCTCTATTTTTCTTCCTATGCAATGAGTTGATATTTGTTTATAGAATTATAGTTCCACAGTCTGCTGCTTAGTGTGGCCTGGTTCCGACAGGTAATAAGCAGTTTTAAACCAATGAATAAAAATATAACGCAAAACTGAGTTTCTGATTTATCGGTGACAACGACAAAGTTAATGATGAGAAGGATAAAACGCTTTAGTACATACGTGAAGCAGGTAGTCATGGTTTCACGCTTTCGATGACAATAAAACATTTGCATATACCTAAGGAGAGGAATATGTTTACTAATCCAACTAATGAAAATAAGAAAATATATGTAGGTATCTGTTAATTATGCAACAAGACACTTTTTCATAGTGTGTTTCTACTTATTTACAACAAACGATGCAATTTTTTCTCGTTAATGTAGAATATTAATGACCTTAGCATTTAATGATTGTTCTTTGATAAACAACACTACAAATATAATTCGTCACAGATATAAAACTCTCTACACGCTTCAGTGACTGTTGTGGTAATACAGACTTAGCGTTGTAAAGCCTAACATTGCTGCAAGTCTTTACAATCGTGTGGGTAAACTTTGCAGTCTCTGAGAAAAATATATTGTCATCTGCTAATCATACAACATAACACTTTTTCATAGTGTGTTTCTATTTATTTACGACAAAGATGTAACTAACTTATTAATGTAGCATGTTTGTATTTTCAATGTTAGCTCAACAGTTCAGAGTTCGTGTAGTCGGTGGCACAGCGGAGGCGGGACGTCTGGAAATCTTTTACGATGATAAATTAGAGTGTTTTGAGCTCAAAGATATTTAAGGTTCACAATTTTCTTCAAATGGGATAAGTCTTTTTCAACCAGTTGAAGTTTGTACCTCGTTTACAAGTAAAATGAATATCGTCTACGGACTAAAAATAGATAAACTTTTATTTATTTATTTTACTTCTGCACAGTTTCATGACATTTGTGACACTATGCATTGTAAGTAGAAGTCAGAATCTATTGTTGTGCCTCAAAAATGTATTTTTAAGATATTTTGTGTCATTCCACGTTTTCAAGACAAAATATTTTCTGCAACCTTTGTTTATTACAAGTTTTATTAAACTCTTAATATTACTGATTCTCTGGGCAATTAAACTTCCCAAGATCACGATTTTGGACACATTCAATAACATTCAGTTTAGGTTCCTTTACATTCTTCTCACAAATGGACACACTTTTGTCTGGGTAATGTTTTTCTGTGGTTTACTGAACATTTGCTGGTGGTTCAACAGTCAACGAAAAAAAGGGAAGAGATCTCATTTGTTGCACCACCTGGATTATTTCTTGTCAAGATTAGTATTAGTGATTTTACAGAGGAGAGAAAACAAATGTGTTCCAGAAGGTGGCTTTGTAATATTCCTAAAACTTGTCGTGAACAGCAGCATTGTATCCACTTACCGACAATGTCAATGAAGTTAATGTCAGGGTGTGTTTCACTGCATGTTTAAGTCATGCATTTGCTTTTTGAAAGAGTAATATTAACTCATTTTCTAACACTGTAAGTTATAAAGCGTATTAAATACTATTATCAATTTATTGCCTCAATATCTACATATCACGGAATTTGCGCTTCTTACCAGGACGATACTCTTTTACAAAAATTCAGTTAGTCGAGACTTGCAATGTAGACAGACTGAAACTAAAACTCTTAGAAAAAAGTTAAACCCTTTCACCCACAGAAGTTTTGAAAATGATAGCAACGAATAAGATAACAAAGATGTGGCTAAAATGACCAGTGGAAACCATATCCAGACAAGCTGATATTATAAAAGGTGTTACAGGTGCATTGCTAAGATCCACATCCCACCAACCAAGCTATAGGGCAAGTATGGTGAGGTTGTAGAAACGTAAACGAATGGAAGTGCAGACCAGGAATGAATTGAGAACAAAAACTATCTGGAACAAATTTACAGAAGGATTAAAGTCTAAAGCACAACTACAACAAACGTGGCAGCAACTAGGTCTGCTCAACTGCAAGAAAGGTTAATATGTGTGTGCGCGTGCGCGAGGTTTTATGCATAAGTTTTTACACACCTTAGTCCCTATTCAGTGTAAGGAGTATATTTATTTTTAATGTCTATATTTTGTCCTGTTGATCTCTGATGTTGGACAGTACTAGAGCAGTAGCCGTGGGGTCAGCCAAGTACGGAGCAGGCTCTGGTCCTATTCTGTTTGGTGACCTGCGGTGTGTGGGGAACGAAACCAGCCTGGCGCAGTGTGAACACTGGGGGCTCTACAGACACGACTGTGACCACTGGCAGGATGTCGGCGTCATGTGCAACATTAGTAATGAGACAATTAAAATTTATTTACAGCTAATCAAGTATTAATTTTATCTTGTTAAAGTGTAATCACGGTGTTAACGATTGCTTTTTTAACTTTTATGTGTCGTTGTTTGATGGACAAGAATAGAAATCAAGTACGTTTCACTGTGTTTTAGACAAGTAAGATATTTTTATTACTACACTGTACAAAAACTTTACAAAATTATATCAGAAAGTATTTGATTTTTTTCAGTATAATTAAAATATGCTGATTACTATGGTAATATTAAATAATGGCTAGCTCGTCTCACTTTTTAGTTGCGAACTATTTTCCTTAGTTTAGACTATTAACAGTTTAGACATGTCATTATATTACTATTCGACTGCTGGTAATGATCCAGGGACCTTGACTTCCTTTTGCATGAAATATTTCTTTCTTTCTTTAAGAACCAACAACAGTCGATCATCGTATTCGGACTACTCTTCCCTTTGTTATGACATTCAATGACTAATGCCTTGATGGAAGCTTTCCCTCTGTTCATTACTGATATCACTTATGTCAGGGGGCGAGAAATTTAAATGTGAATGAAGAAAGTGCCTTTTCAGTCACTTTCGAGCTCCTACCTTATTGTAGTCACCACAGCATCTTAGCCATCAAATCTTTGAAATTATTAAAATATGTAGCCATCTGTTAATCATGCAACATGACACTTTTTCTTACGACAAAGATGTAAATAATTTATTAAAGTAACATGTTTGTATTTTACATTTTATCTCAAGAGTTAAGAGCTCGTGTGGTCAGTGGCACAGCGGAGGCGGGACGTCTTGAAATATTTTACGATGGAACTTGGAACACAGTGTGTGGTGAGGGTTTTGGACAGGAAGAGGCTTTGGTAGCCTGCAGGATGTTAGGATTCAACAGGTAGGTGTAGTCTAACGCAATCACCAAGTTAACTCACAATAATTTTCGTTTTTTATTTTACAGGTTTGATCCATAAAATTATAATTTAACATGATAGAAAAAACTCGTCGCCTTACGATCATGAGCGTGTTAGGTTTAAAATATTAAGATTAACTATTGACTCTGATTAGAAAAGACTCTTTTTAAAGGCAGTTTGTGTCATGTATATAAGTAAAACAAACACCGTCTACTGAGCATGAGTGGATTAATTGTTTTTTTTCTTTGGTTATACAAATTTTCATGACAATGGTGACACTTCGCAATGAAAATAGAAGTCAATATCAAAATTTTGTGCCTCAAAAATATATTTCTAAGACATTGTGTCTTATACCACGTTCCAAGACATACACACATTGTGCCACCTTTGCTTTTTGAAATTCTTATCAAATGCTTGATGATACATATTTTCTGGGTATTCAAACATTACAAGATAACGCTTGAGGACACATGAAATAGCTTTTAGTTGGTGTTGCTCTGCATTCTTATTATAAATAGAAAAGCTGTTTAATAGGTAAAGTGTTTTGAGTTTACTGAAGAATTTTGGATTGTTCAACATTTATGAGAAAAAAAGAACTCTCATTTGCTGCACCACTTGGATAGTTTCTTGCGTAGATTGATCTCGGCATTTATACAAAAGAAACAAAATGTGTGGCACAAGGTGGATTTGTAAATTTCTAACATGTCAGAGGTTTTGTATTCACTTACCGAGCAATGTTAGGTATAATGTCCGGTATGTTTAAATGCATGTTTTCAAGTCGTGCTCTTTGGCTCTGACAGAACACTATGCACTTATTTTCTAACACTGTGTATTCTAAAAGGCATTAAATATTATTTTAATTTATTGCCGCCATATCTACAGATCACGCAATTCCTGTCACTTAGCAGGACAAGGACATTTTCAAAAATTCAGATAGCCAAGACTTGCAAGTCAGACAGACTGCGGCGCAAACTCTTAGAAGAAGTAAAAAGGCTTTCACCCAAAGTTGTTTTGAAAATATCCTTTAAGAATAAAATTACAAAGATGTGGCTTGAACGACCAGTGAAAATAGATCCGATAATATGTGTAACGTTTTACGAAAGAGTGTGTTGAATGTGTTTGCGAGCGCGTGTAAAGATCTGCATGTAAACCACGCTCGCCGCACTCTTTCACCTTTTTCAACAAAAAGGTCCGGCCCACGATTAACACATTTAATGTTTATGAAATTAACTAACGATGAGATGAGGATGAAACAAAATAAAATAACGCTACCCCCTCCAGCGTCAACCTCCTCCTAACGTTTCTCAGACGGTTGGCGCTGACGAGATCACTGGACCAGCAGGTTAATCCACTGAATTTGTTCACGCAGTTCGTGAAGTTAAGGAGATTGAAGCCGTATCGGCGAAGATATTATATTCCGCTTGGATTGATTACTACACCACACTGGGTAATACTCCACACGATAATACTCCACTGGACACACGTCGGCTATCCGTTGCTGGCAGTTAACCATACACTGTACACTCCCCACGGAGCTCTGTACACTCCAACTGCTTGGTCTCGTCTGTGTCCAGAACCGTTAGAATCCTCTAGTTAACTCATCCTTTTTTTTCCTCCTGACCAATCAGGCACCCCTAGCGACCAGGTAACTAGGACGACCTCCTAACCGAATTTGTTGGAGACTGTGTCAACCAATCACGAGTACTCCATGGCTCTCCATTGCCTGCCGTCGCCCTAGTTACACTGTGCTCAGTTCATTTTACGTCATTCACTATATGACGCAAAAGAATCGTCACGCAGAGCTACGTCAGCGCTCGCGCGACTGCTCTTCCCCTGACCACAGGGAAAGTTAAAAATAAACATGAATCTAACTAGATTCGTCTCAATCGCGAATCGTTACAATATGAAGGATGCTAAAACTTTCTTGAGTGAAATGTAGACAAAACAAAAGAATTGAATATAGATTTTAAGAGAATCAAAGATGATTTTGTTGCTCCCAGTGTGATACATAGCAAACCTGTTGAAACTGTCATCTCTCTCAGGTATCTGGGAACTGTTTTTGATTGCCAACTTCAATGGACTGTAAACACTGAACACATTGTCAAACGTGGCCAACAGACAATGTACCTTTTGCGGAAGTTAAATAGTTTTTCAGTCAGCCAAGCAATTTTAGGTCGTTTTTAACCAGTCTTTTATTGAGAGTCGTTTATCCTTTTCATTTGTATGCTGGTTTCGTATTCTATCTGTCCATGATAGGAATGGTTTGAATAGTATTGTCCACATCTGTTCCAAGATAATTCGTATCAAACAGAGGGACTTTACTTCTTTCTGTGACCAACAACTAGTTAGGAAAGCTTCCCGCATTCTGTCAATACCTGAACATGTGTTAGCGGGAAATTTGTTTAATTAACTTCAGGTAACCGCTATGCAATGCCACTATGCAAAAGCAATAGGCATCTGAAATCTTCTGTGCCATCAGCAGTCCAGCTTCTCAATCACAGATGAACTGTCAGAGGTGTGTGTGTGTAGATGTGCTTTGCTTTTTTTATTATATATACATTGGAAACAGAGCATACCTCCCATTTAAATTCCCAGTTGGGATTAATAAAGTTGGTTGCTATTGTTATTATTGTTGTTATTGCTGAAACCCGTATCCAAACTGCCAAACTGGAGGGTAAGTATATAGAGAGGTTGTAGAGAAGTAGACAAAGTTTAGTGCAGATCGCGAATGAATTTAAAAGAAAAACAATCAGGAAAATTTTCACAAGTGGAAAAGAATAAATTATGGTTGCTCCGCAGCAAGGGGTGTGTGTGTGTGCGCGCGCGCGTGTATGCAAAAGTTTTCACACACCCTCGTCATTATTCAGTGTAAAGAGTCTGTTTATTTTCAATGTCTATATCTTCTACTGTTCGTTTCTGATGTCGGACAGCACAACAGCAGTAGCCATGAAGTCAGACAAGTACGGAGCAGGCTCTGGTCCTATTCTGTTCAGTTACCTGCGGTGTGTGGGGAACGAAACCAGCCTGGCGCAGTGTGAATACCCGGGGCTCTACAGACACAACTGTAGACACTGGGAGGATGTCGGCGTCGTGTGCAACTTTAGTAAGCAGACCAGTAATAATTAAATATTTACAGCTACTCCAGCATTTAAGTTATCTTATTGACAATTTATTAAAGTAGTTGCTAAAAAAGTTGCTCTATGAGCTTTTAATTAATGTTCTTTAATGGCTAAGACCATAAAAAAAACTTAGTCCAGAACAACAGCGAAAGCTGAAAATCAACATTAAAATTTCTTACATTATGACATCTACAGCTGCCGGCTGTGCCACATGTTCTCCTTCTGCATGAAAAAGGTATTGCTTGTTACACCCTACTTACTGCATAAGATGCAAAAGAACATTTTTTTTAATGAATACGAATATCTACACATCTTTACACCGTAGTAAGCAGTCATCTCGTCAAGTTTACAAATTATTATTTTCCTTTCCTAATACGTACAACAGACTTCTTTTTACTTTTGTGTATTTGGTACAAGCTCAGGGAAGTGTACTAAACAAAACTTGTGTGGACATCCTTGTCATGGGGAAAGGTAATAATTAATTGACTGCAATGTTCACTGGTGTCCAGGTATGTTAAATGTATGTAACTGTCACAGACACTCGCAAACTTACAGTCGCCTGGACATTTTTAAGAGTTTTTTCATCACAAACAAGACAAAAACTGGTCTCTTAAGTCTCTGTAAACAGTTAATTAGATTAACAAGATTAACGTTGCAGTAATAATAAAAACAAAAATGTAGAAAATGATTTTTTTCAGTTTATATACATCAATTAACCATTGCTTTTGCTCTCTTTCTCTACATTTTCAAGTTTGCTGTAGATACAAGTGAGATAAAAATTGAGAAATACGTTAGTGGACAATGAATGTTAGGCCCACATTGCGGTTGTAAAAGGATTGCTTTCAATGTATGATTGAATGCTGTTAAAACCCGAAACTCATCCTTTCGTATTCAAAAAACTTGAGCTACTATCAACCGCTTCTGTAATGAAAGAAAGTAGTTTGTGTTAATGTGTAGTTCTTGTGTTTACTTTGAGTTTTCTCTTTGAAAGTATTTCTAACATCAAGGATATTGTCCGAACGCGTGTTGTCGGTAACTGTTTGGGAGGTTTTGTGACATGGTATAAAATAGAAGTCAGAGTGCGAGGGCTGTCTTCTACAGTTTACAGTCTGTCCTCAAAAGATAACAAATGCAAAATATGCTTATTAAAATCCTTTTCTTTTTATATTGCAAAAGCAGCATACAGTTCAAAACTCACAAGCAAAATTATTAGTATTATCATAATGTTACACTCTTCAGCTTGGGGAGAATGGGGGAAGTGGTCAGCATGCAGCGCCACCTGTGGAGATGGAAGGAGGTCAAGGCAGCGCACGTGCAGCGTCACACAAGCCTCATGTCCAGGGGAGGCTACACAGACCGACACGTGTAACATCACCGCGTGCTGTGGTAACGTCACAGTTCTTATCCTTATACCGTTGGTAACTTAGCAGTCATCACCTGTAGTATCAGGACTGGCTCATGTCACAAACATTTTACTGTCAGGAAGAGCTGCTTCATCTACAAGCATTGAAGAGTTGTGTACTAATTTCAAGGTGTTAGAGATATCCATATTATCTATAAATAACTCTCTGATCATTTAAATGAGGTAAAAATGAGAAAAGGAAAAAAAGTCAGTGTCAGACCGCATCGCTTATCTGCCCAGTTCTGTTGTTACAGTTCCTAGACATGGACAGTGGAACATCTGGGGCAGCTGGTCTTCATGTTCTCGTTCTTGTGGTGAAGGAACACGTACAAAGTCAAGGACGTGCTCTGGACCCAACGCCTGTGGACGACCTTGTGAGGGGAACAATGCTACAGAGGAACCCTGCAACGACTATGTGTGTCCTGGTAAGTGCAGGTGACTGCCTTTAGTTTTATGGTCTCAGGGATTCACTGATGTCCTGTATTCTATTTTAATGTGTTAGGGTTCGCGGGAAAGTGTGTGTGTCTTCTAAACACGTCGTCGAAAAGAAGATTTGAGTGAAAGTGTCTTGGTTTACAGCAGGGCTTCTGCTAAGGCTAAATCTTTGGGGTCCCAGGGACCCCTTCTTATGATTTCTAAGGGGTCCCAGGCTAACTCTAATGGGTCCCTTTACACTGTGAAAAAAATCCCTAACAAATCAACTACTTTGTTCAACTGCCTTTCACACACACACCAAGCACTGTAATGTTTAGTCAGAAACGGCGAGATTTCTGTGCCATGAAGTCTGTGCAAGCATCTGTGATGAGCTTATGCTCACTGTTCTTAGGGTGCTCACTTTCTTTCCGTTTCTGAGACGATGATGATAAGCAAGCTATCAATGACATCTTCGACAAAGGTTAATGGAACTCTTCCCGGTAAGGGAAAGAACTCAGTGCAAGGGAAGTAACTCTCACCTTGTGGCAGACGACAATAGATTGGGCTACGATGTCAGACACGACAATTAAACAATTTCGTATCTGTTCTTCGCCCAAATTTGAAGGGGTCCCATTGGACCCCGTTGACGAACATTGAAAGGGTCCTCAAAACTTTTAATGCGTACTGTACGCAATTTTTTGTGTAAGCAGAAGCCCTGGTTTACCTGTTTATTGATGTCCAAGTACCTAACGTAAAACGGCGAGCGACTAGAAGCGGTTCAGCCCTTCAAATATCTCGGTGTGGCAGTAACGAAGACGAGACTAAACAAAATTTGGAACAGTAGAAGTGTTTCCTTGACTTCAAAGTGTAGACTCCACAAGTCTATCGTTGTGCCTGTCTACGGCGACTACAGCTCGATGATAACTTGTACTTCACGCTGAATGTCGGAGATACATGCTTGTTTTAAACTTTCGAAATTTTAATATTTATGAGACGCGTGTTTGACATTTTTCTTGACCAGACATTGATGATGGCATACAAAGCTGTCTCTGGTCTACTACACACGTGAGTAATTATCAATTTTGTTTTTTTCGTACAAATCTTACATTTCATTTTGTAAGCAATTTTATCCTGTTTATACCATGATGCCATGTTAATGTATGATAGTTTTAGTCAAGTACATGTATTAAATATCTCTGAGTTACCATCTATAGAATTGATGTATTGTTGACTTTAGCTAATTTAGAAACATGACATAAATAGGTTTTTAGTGCTTTAGAAAGTAGTGTTTAAAAGGTCTGAAAGACAGAAAAACAGGAAGGCAGACGAACAGAGGTTATGCAAAAGAAAACCTGTCTGAATTCTAAAACCAGAAACTAGTTTGAAGGAAATATTAAGGCTAGTGGTTAAAGTAAACAATAATACTTATTAGATAAAAGTGAAATATATTCTTTCGCTTAAAACTTTTTTGAGCGAGCATTGACCGCCTCTCTTTACAAGTTACAGAGCAGTCATCATGTGGAGTTTGACAGAAGTCTCCTACCTTCTGGTCTGGCACTTGGCGTGTACCTGGTCGTCACAGGCTCAGCGCTGGGAGGTAAGAGTGGAAACAGTTTGATGTCACAGCCAGTGCACCGACTGATGGTTGTGGTTGTAGTCGCTAGGGGTTCCTCATGAGGTTGATTTTATTCTCTTATTTAGGGGTGCACATGCACACAGGTCATTGTTCAGGTCGTTGCAATGCTGTACAGCGATTTCAAATCCCAGGTTGTGTGTGACACGGAGCTCACAGACCCCTTCAACGTCAGTAGTGGGGTGAAGCAGGGCTGCATTCTGTCGCCGTTCCTCTTCATCCTGGCCATGGACCGGAGCATGAAGATTTCCACCGACAGTGAAAAGAGAGGGATCAGATGGACCATGACTATGACAGCAACAACAACGCTGGAAGTACAACTTGTACTTTGCTGATGACATTGCCCTGCTGTCACACCGCCACCAAGACATGCAGGAAAAAACAAAGGCCTTCTCAGAATCAGCTGAAACCTTGGCTTGGTGGTCAGTGCAAAGGAAAACGAAAAGTATTAGAATGAACGCCAGAGTGAAAGACAGCATCAGACTAAATGGAGAAAAGATTGATGAAGTTGACAGTTTCATCTATCTTGGGTCCAAAATGTCAAACACCGGGGATGTGGAGGTGGAGATTCGAGCCCGACTGGCAAAAGCCAGCCAGGCCTTCGCCTTACTCAGGAGCACATGGAAGGCAAAAAACATCAGTCAGAAGATCAAGCTGAGAATCTGCAAGTCAAATGTGATCAGCACCCTCCTTTACGGATCCGCATCATGGAAGATGACCAAATCCATCTGTAACAGACTTGACGTCTTCCAAAACAGATGCCTCAGGCGCATACTTAACATCTTTTGGCCAAATACTATCACCAACGAAGAACTCCACCGAAGAGCTGAAACTGAGTCCATCACCACGCAAGTTCAACGAAGGCGTTGGAGATGGATTGGACATGTGCAAAGAAAATTGGAGAACAGTGGAAAGGGAGATGAAAGGAAAGGACTGGACATGGGGTCACCTAGAGCGGGTTTCAGCCGATCGACATTGGTGGCGGACTCTGGTTGAGGCCTTATGTGCAACCTGATGCACGAAGAGGAGTAGTAGTAGTATGCACACAATTTACATGACTAATAGGATATATGATCTATTTGATAGACTTACTACTGCTAGGTGTTAGAGTTGATGATGATAAATATTTTACTAATTAGTAACAATTTTAATCATTACTTTGGGATTTCGTATCCTAACAAATTTTATTTTCAACTTATCTTTGTTGATAAGTCATTTCCACCTTTTTTAATGCCATTTATATTCTTACATTTCTCAAAATTCATTTATAATATTAAATGTGATCTTATAAGGTTACATAAATTCCTTTCTTTCATGGTGTATCTTACATTTCATAGACAGACTGTTCACGAGGAGATTTTCTCATTCAGGTAGTAGAACAGACCCGCATGAGTGAGTTCAGCTCTACTGCGCTCCATCAGATTTCCTACAACTACGACTACGACTGGTGCAGGGAAGGACGCGAGTATAGTATATAGTGTATAGTATATAGCATATAGCATACAGTATACAGGTAGTCCTCGGGTTACGACGGTCTCGAGTTACGTCGTTTCGTGGTTACGACGCTCATTCCGACTTACGAGGTCAGTGCATCAAAGAAAAGGAAGGCCATCACCATGGAGGTGAAAGTGGATATCATAAGGCAATCTGAGAAGGGGGAAACAGCAACATAAATTGGCAGGTCATTAGGACTTAGTCGCTCGACTGTCGCTACGATTATCAAGGATGAAGATCGCATCCTTGAGCACGTGACAGGATCTGCTCCTATGAAAGCCACAGTGATAACAAAGCGTAGTGTACTGCACAATATTTTACTGTACTTATGTTTATTGATAATTATGTAGGTTGCTGTGTTAGGATAGGTGTTTGGATAGGCTAAGTGTTTGCAGTACTGTACTGTTATTATAGTACAGTACTGTATGGATGTATGATCCGACTTACGTCGAAATTCGGTTTACGACGAACGCGTAAGAACGGATCCCCGTCGTAAGTCGAGGACTACCTGTATAGTAAAGAGTATACAGTATATAAGACTATATAGTATTCATCCCCCAAGTCTACCTGAGCGTGTGTCTGTGATCGATGCTTAATGTAGTTAAAACCTTCTTTTTCTCCTATTATTTCTCCCCACTCCTTTCCATCTCATCCAACAGTTTTGTGAAAAGATTATCTACAGAAAGGTGTTGTGGGTATTACAGATATTTGGCTC
>SRHC01001898.1:66722-130419 GCA_004794325.1 Pomacea maculata | reverse complement strand
CCGGACCCGGACATTTTTACACGCACTACGCCCGGTCATTTTTACACGCACTATGCCCGGACATTTTTGCACGCAATATGCACGGACACTTTTACACACACTATGTTCGGACCCGGACATTTTTACACGCACTATGCCCGCACATTTTTACACGCACTATGCCCGGACATTTTTACACGCACTATGCCCGGACACTTTTACACGCACTTTGCCCGGACCCGGACATTTTTACACGCACTATGCTCGGACATTTTTACACGCACTATGCCCGGTCATTTTTACATGCACTATGCCCGGACATTTTTACACGCACTATGCTCGGACATTTTTACACGCACTATGCTCGGACGTTTTTACACGCACTATGCTCGGTCATTTTTACACGCACTATGCCCGGACATTTTTACACGCACTATGCCCGGACATTTTTACACGCACTATGCCCGGTCATTTTTACACGCACTATGCTCTGAATTATGAGCTCTCTAGCTACTCCCACAGCAGTAGTTTAGAATCTAACTCTTTAATCTAACTCTAACTGCACTTTCTTTATCAGATAGCGCCAGACGCGCGACCGATTGACTTGGTCGTCAACATGCATTAACGACAGTTGTCCCTTAGTTTCCATCTCTGGCAGTGCCTCAGGTACAAGCGAAGCAGGAATGCTAAAGCTTTATCTGTCCCTTACATAATAACAGACCTTAATCTTAGGCGCTGACACGCAAAAGCATCTAGTCCGGCGAACAAAAGTAGAACAGACGAGTGTAGTAAGGGTGGTGTATCCTCGCCAAGGCGCTCGATCGTCGTTAGTGACAACGTCGTGACTTCCGGTCTTGCTGCTTCCGGGCGTCTGCTTGTCCAAACAATGAGACAACGGGAAAGTAGGAGGAAGAAAGCCAGTTTCTGGCTCTGCTACCACAATTCAGATGGTATATAGTGTTCTACAAACCTCTCAAATAACAAGTTATCTCAAACTGAACGACACAAAATTCCAGTAAGTAAAACCAGTCAGAGCAAATGCAAAAATAACTTAAAATAATAATGAGTACAGTTGTCTAGCGCGTTTCTCCAGCATCTGCCAGAGTCAAGGCAGTTTACAATACATATAAGAAAAGGTTGTAAAATGACAGGAACTTACAGGTTGCTGCACTGCTTGCACAAAACCAGCGGTAATTCCAGCAGCAACAGTCTCTGGGCCAGATGGTTGATAAAGGGTTGTTTTCGTTGCCATGATTATATCTACAGTACCAAGAGACCTATAGCAGATTGAAGCTGGTGAAAGGTGTAAGGTCACTGACAGGTAAGACAGGTGAAATAAAGCCCCAGTCTTCATCACCTTCACACTCGTCAGTAGAGACATTTGGTTGCCTCTTACATGTGGCGAGCAGTGACATATATCTTCTCACCAGCACCAGTCTTTCCTGTGAAGTGACCGCAAATTCAGCCCAGTAAAATGTTTTAGGGCAACACATTTGAAAAATCACAATCCTGGCACTGACGAAGCGAAGACGATAACAGACCAGAAACCCTGACGGAGCGAGATGCAGGATGACACAAAACGCATCTTGTCACTGGACGACATCGCTCTAGCGCAGAGGTCGAAGATTTAAATTTCACATGTAGCAACCTGCATGGTCTGTCAATTAAAATAAAATGAAAAGCAATATGGTTAACAACGTCTAAAAAAGTTGAAGTGTCAACGAGGAAGGCTCATAATCCTGTTAAGTGGTGCTTGACAACTCATACTGGTGTTTTTTTTTTTTTTTGGTATGGCACCTGCGGTAAGGCCCCGCCCCCTGACGTTACAGAACAGGTTATCAGCCTCTCAACCCATCCTCTTAAAAAGAAATCTGGAACTGAAATCCATGTAAAGAAAGCTTTGAATACAATGTTACCAAGGTCTCTTGACATGTTGAATAATAACTTTGTGGCGCTGAATTGATTTTGAGCTCTCATAAGCTCCTCCTGCTGTACAATGCACTCTACATACTGCGTATACACTCTGCATTCCTCGTGCAGCACGATGCTGTCTACACTGTGCGCTGTGTACTGGCACTCTGCCCATCACCATACACACACAGGGGTCAACAACATAGACGT
The DNA here is from genome assembly GCA_004794325.1 of Pomacea maculata. Taxonomy (NCBI): domain Eukaryota; kingdom Metazoa; phylum Mollusca; class Gastropoda; order Architaenioglossa; family Ampullariidae; genus Pomacea; species Pomacea maculata. The sequence goes on along the minus strand of SRHC01001898.1, from coordinate 128,319 downwards.
CAGCACTGTAATGTAGAAGCTGACATATCGTGAAAGCCTCAAACAGTAGGAGAACTCTGGTCACATTTAAATTATTCATATTTGTGTACAAACATGATGTCACGATTTGGACCTCTTTCTACAAATGGTGGCTTTTAAAAAGAGAATACCTTTGTAGAAAAGCAACAGAATGTGCTTCATTCATTTATTAAATGCTGGTAGGGTAGATAAGAACAGTAACATACAATAAAAAAGCCAAAATCAACAACAACAAAACCTAAACCAAACCAAAAATCTTTTTAAAAAAATAGAATGAATGATGTATAGAAGTCCATCACACGTCTGGCACGAGCGAGATTTTTCTGATAGCGTTTATAGTACCCCTACAAAGTTGACCTTTACTCCTAACTCTCCCCACCATCCCCCACACACCACCATCACCACAACCCCCACTACCACCACTTCCTCGTCGTCCCGATCCCGGCAAGGTTACGGCTGGTTTACCAGCAGTTTAATACATTTTTATATCGCTTTTATGACTTCGTGGTCTTGACTTTGGTCACAACCATTAATGTGCGCGCAACCTCATCCTGGCCCAGCATGCATCCCACGCCGTTTGGTCTGACCACACTACACACTGCGCTCCCAGTTCCGCGTCTGTGGAGCGCCCTCTGTCTGGTACACGGACGTCTCCAACTGATCCTCGCAATCTTAAGCAGTGGGGGTTCTTACATCTCCTCCTCCCCCGCCTCTAGCCTTGTGCTCCAGCTCATTGTCATGACGACCAGAGAAAGACAGCGGAAATTTGGGTTTTGACAATCTTTTCCTTTATTTATTTAATTTGCTATGCTAAATTTTCTGCTTCACCTCCTCTTCGTTGTCGTCGGCCCCTTTAATTTTGTTCTTATCGGTGGTGTTATTTCCGTCTTCTTTGGAAGTCTTTACATCCTCTCCATGTCAACCAATGGCCGTGAGCCGTGAGTCGTTAGCCCACATCTTTGGACTCATTGTGTCCAGGCCAGCGGTTGACGCAGGGCGTGTCGCGTCCACGGAATGTAAGTGGCTTGGCGACGACTTCATTTTTCCCTTGACTACACACTGTGTACAGCCTACCTCCTCTCTACCTAACCCACATTCCATAACCACGGATAACCAAGCCCAGTCTTTCTTTTAAAAATGACTCATTCCATAAATGTGAATGTTGGCTACATTCAAACACTGCTTGAATGACCCCTGCGGGACACAGGTCCTTTTCCTTTTGTTTACCCCCACGAAATTGTGCATCAGCCCAAAATAGCTTTTATTCGGTGGATTTTTCATTCTAAAAAAATCGGATAATACATTTCGCATTTATTGTAGTTTAAAAGTTTACAGTTTTTGGGATGTAAATCAAGGAGACGAAAACAAATGACCCCCACCCTAGAGGGGGTTGGTCAACATCTCCCCACTGTATGAGGGGGCTTACTTCCTGTTGTCATTGCTTTGCATTTACGCATCTGAAAAAAAAACCTTAAAGAAATGTGTGTGTGTGAGAGAGAGAGGCAGATGAAATGACGAATAAAGAATATTCTACTTACCATTAGGATACATCAGTGAAAAAAAAAGTTGCAAGAAGGAGACAGATTAGCAGAAGGGGGAGAGGGGACAAAAAATGAGAGGGAGGAAGAGAAAGGACATAAAATGCAACTATAACCTCGACAAAGACGTCACCAGCGGCACGCTCTGGTCGGCACGCGGGGTAAAGGGCGTGAACTAGACGTTGGGAGGGACTTTACAGTTCTCCGCCAGCTTCTCCGGCCTCTGCCCCTCCAACCTTCGCTCGCATAAAGCACGCAGCTCCTGCCGCATCCACCATCACACCTTCAAGGGCTGGGTCGCGACTACAGACCGCAAGGTACGTGAAAAGCTGTCAGAAACAAACACAAACATTATTTTGCCACACGCCCTTTGTCCTTCAAATGAGCGTGAAACACATGGTGGTGGCCGTTGTTTTGATGACTGTTGAAGAACATGTACACGCAGATAGAATTTCACTTTTGGAAAAGAATTGATGATGCTTTATATCTCCTTTTTTAGAATTTTTTTATCCACAATACTACGTTGTTTATCTACTCTCGTCGGCATGTCTGCAGCAAACGTTGTTGTCACTTTAAAAAAAGTTTTCTTTCTTCCCGAGAAATTTATAATTAAAGAGATGATGATACCTGGTTGCAAATATTAACAAACAGTTCTTAGTACCGATGTACAAAATACTCACTACATCAGCGCCATCAATGTGTCGCTTGTATAAATGAAGTCAAATACATACAAACATACATGTATTGAAATATGTTAGGGGCATAGGGATCTACAATTTCCGATCACCAGGTAAAAAGGCGTTTGATTCCCAGCCGACCGTCCGTCACGTTCAGTCTCCGTGACACTGTCTTCGTGACTCTAAGCCAGAGTCTATAAGCCAGAAGGACAAGGGGGATGTATAATTTTTCTTGTTGAAAATAAATCTGGAAAGACAAACAGGATCCACAAGTGTATGGACACTATTTTCGAGTCTGATGAATGCAAAATATTATAAATAGTATGTGATTACATTAGAGGTTACGAATTGAGAGAAAATATTGCTTTGTACCACAGATGGTGGGTCCTCTACCATTTTATTAGGTCGTTAAGGGAGGGAACTAGATGTTAAATAACACATTTTTCTCGGGGCTAGCGTTGTGAGGGCGGTGCCCATCGCTGTTTCTCTGCTTTACTTTTCTTCAATCCCCTATGGAGTCATTCCTGGCAACTGGGTTGACTGTGGGAAATTCGCTGCGCCCCACGGACATCGAACCGGAGTACCTCTGGGTTCTGACTCCTGTGCTCTAACCACTCAGATATCCTGTTTATAGAACAACCGAAAGTGTTGGAATATTCATAAAATAGCCATCAAAAATAACTCTGTAAAATAACCTTCTTGGTTAAAATAGATAAATCTAAATAAAATATAATATATTTGTTGCTGTATCAATGCAGATCACTAAAATAAGGGATTTCGTAAGTTAACTAACCGCTGCCACAACTTCTAGTTCTTTTTACTAGTCTGCCTGTCTCTGTCACCATCTATATTTTAAAACATTTATTGATGTAATAAAACTAAAGTGTTGCCTCCAGTTACCATACTCACAAGGAAGTGCGGAAAATAAGCTCAACATGGGGTTGCTTGGGACGGCTATCTACCCCTACGTCATACCCATGCTCCTGGGCAGAACATTTGACCTGTTCAAGGCTCAAGTGGGCGTGGACATCTTCCCTCAAGACACCATCAGGAAGCCAATCCGCATTCACCGCAGCTTTGTTACTTCAGACTTTCAGCTTATCCGAAACGACACTGAAGCCAAGAGGTGAGTCTGTGTATGTGTGACCTGGGTGTCTGGAGAGAAAGTGTCTGTATTTTTGTTAGCAAATCATAACATGTTATTCTATCGTATGTTGTTATTCAACATCCAAAGAGATAGTGAACACATCCCATTTCTCAATACAACTTTCTACATGTTATCGTACAAAATCCTTCATTTCTGCATTTCTGACAGATTTTTAGGCCTTTCCGAAGATGTGTCATTACGAGTGAAGGCCGGTATTCTGAACATCGGAGCCACTGGAGACTATCTGAAGGACATTCAAACAAGAGAGAACTACCTGGAAATTCTGGTCAAGTCTTTGTATGAGACTTTCACAGAAACGCTGCATGGTTCCGCCGACCCCATCCAGGACTGGGACCTGCTGAGCCCCACCTCGCTGGGCACCCACTACGTCAGAAGTGTAACCTACGGAGGACAACTGCTGGCCTCTCTGCGGCTGCAGGTCAAGAGCGAGGGTGAGAAGGAGGCGCTGGAGAAGTACCTGACATCGCATTTCAGCTTCACCGAGGTGGCCGTCTCCGTGAAGGTGAGCGAAGGAGAGACAACCTACCGCCGCGAAATGAACTCTTTCGAGGAGAAGTTGAAAAAAATGATGTACGACGTCAAGGAGAAGATGGGGTCGGACATTAGCCTGAACATTAAATACTACTCCACCGTCAATGCCCCGTACGTGCCGCAGGATGTTGGCAGCTTCTTGTCCGTGCTGGAGGCCTTCCCGGCGCAGGCCGCTAAGATCAACGGTGGGTTCGGTGTGCCCCTGACGGTGGAGCTGGTGCCTCTGCACGACCTGTCTTCCCGCATGACGGTGTTCAAGCCGAACTCCCTGCTGCAGGGCGCTCTCTCCGATCTGGAGGCCAGGTTCAATGACCTGCTTCTGACTCGCAAGCGCATGGAGAGACACCCATTCAACAAAACAAGAGGGCATGGAAAGGAATGCAAGGTTGGCGAGGGCGTGTGTGTGTGCGTGCGTATGTTTGTTGATGAGTGTTTTTTTCCGCTTGTTACTTTTTGTGTTTGTGTTATTGTGCGTCGTCTAGTGTACAGGTGTATGCGTGAATGCATATAATTAAGTTTGGTGGAATATTTGCTTGAAAAGATAAAATTCTTACTTATCTGTTTCCATGTTTTGTTTTCTTTTTAAATTATAAAAACTATTTTTATCATAACGGTCTATAAGATTTTTGTAAATTTTTGTACGTATTACTGGGTTGACTTTAATGCATAGCTCTTTCATCTTTTAACCTTTCTCTTCATCAACGTCTTCATCACGTTTATTATCATCTTTACTTCCCCGTACTTATTCCACCTCCTCTTCTCATTATGCTCCTCATCTACTCATTATCAGACTCAATAATGTGTCACCTTCCTCCTCCTCAACCCTTTCAAAATCGCAAATTTTGATCCTGTAACGTTTGGACATGTCTCATTTTCGCTTCTGTGACATTATGGCATGTCTCTATTCCAGATGCGTGACCTGGGGACTGAGGTGCAGGACAAGATGGCGGTGTTCAAGAATGTGATTCAGAACCTGGACACTGGCTCCCCCAAAACGCTGGACATCAGCGAGCGGGCCATCCAGGCCTACGAGCAGAAGCCGGAGGACCAGACCTACTACGAGCGCCTCAAGAACCTGGAGAAGGACGACGTTCGTGCATGTGGCGAGCAGACCAACGCGGGAGGCACAGACGCGGTGTCGGTGTTGGAACGCTTCGGGTACCTTGCCGAGCTGTCCATGGCCAACGCCTTGTGCGCCTCGGCCAACAGGTTCAGCGGAGCCTTCCTCACCCTCAAGCGCAACTGCACCATCGCGGACACGGACCCCTGGACCTGCGCCAGGATTTGCCAGCAGGTGGTGGTCGGTTCCAGCCCCCAGGACCGCGGCGAGTGTGTTACCGTCGTGGCTGCGCAGCTGCAGACAGAAGCCAGTCTGGGGGCGGGGCTCGTGGTAGGGAACGCTGGCAAGGCCATCGGGGCCCAGACGGCCAACCTGGGCCGCACCATGTGTAACCGGCAGGCATGCTACAGTGAGTTCTGCTGCTGTCGCCTGAAAAAGCTCAAGTTGTTGTAATCAACAACTGCTAGGGCTTAGTACAAGGGTTTCGGTTAGCAGGGTTTGTATTTACCGAGACCAAAGGTATGCAGTCAAGGAGACCGCTTGAAACTCATCTTGGTAGTTGACGCAGACGTGATTTTGTACTGCAAAGATGAAATCGCCGCTATGATAATCCTGAACTTTTTTTCTTGATCTTATAAAGAAGGGCTTTGTGAAACTGAAAATAAACAAACACAATCCTGAACTCATTCGAACACATGATGGCCTATGATATCCACACAACGATTCAAATTCCGTTACGTTGAAAAGCTTCTACCAAAATGCCAGAAATGATCAGAGTTTGTTTTTCTTCTTTCTGTTCTCTCAGTACCTGACGAGTTTGCTGATTCTGGTCTATAATATGTTTCTGATCCGCAGTCAACACAACAAAAGGGAGACTATCAGCAGCGGAAGTAAACACGATTAGTCATGGACCTTATTTTCAGAGATCTGTTTCGACAGATGTTTAAAAAAAATGTTAACACGTTTAGAAATCACTTTTCGAATCAGGAGCTCAGCTTATAGATTTTTAAAAATTCTTTCTTTAAACAATTGATTTCTTTAGCAAAAACACAGCTGTGTAGCAGACTTCTCTTTTTGCACGCATTAGGTTTAAATTAATAAGACAGCTTATGCAAGTTTCCTTCAGAAATATTGATGAATTGTGCCAGGATAATAACATACACACATACGTGGGAATTCCCTTTCTCAACCCTATCCCTTACCCCCTCTTCCCACACAGAGCACGTGTGAACATTAATAATATTTCCTTGCTCTCTTAAAACCTGTTATTCCACCAAATTACATTTTCGTTTATTTGCCGTTTATTGCAGAATAATTTGTGCGATGATCCATATTAGCGATAATTCAGTAATTTTCAGTCTGTCTATTTGTATATTTACAGTTCCGTATTATATTATCAATGTTTTATTAATATTTGTGTGTCAAGATCTGAACCGTCATCCGGAAAAAAGGGACGCTACTAGGTATGAACTCTAAGAATTAGCAGCAAGTACTTTCCCTTTGTCTATAAGCCGAGCATGGTCGCGGTATCAAGTCATTCAAGGCGAGACAAGGTAATAAATAAACAGTGCTCAGTTTGAGTTGAACTCAGTGTTCAATCCTGCTCACAGTAATGAAACACAAAACGAAATCAGCCATGGTGAGAGAAAACATAGGCGTACTGCTTCCATTCTCATAAGGTGGTTTCCAGCCTCTATTTTTTTTTTGTTTGGCCATGTGTATGTGGAAAAGACAAGAACACACTCTTGGCAACATAATCTGAACTTGACAGCGAAGGTTGTAGATACAGTATAGTTACTTTCTAGAACTTTCTTAAGAAAATAATCATGTTCTGTAAATGACCCAAATGGAAAATGTCTGATACTTATGACCACCCCCGCTTTGCACTGTCGGTTAAAACAACTGTTCATGATTGTTCCTCCGAACTCTTTCTAACTTAATTTTGAGAAATAAAGAGGCTGGCAGTCCCAGAGATTTTTCAGCACCATGTGACATTGAAACGGTCGCGGATGAATGTGCCTGAAGGCTACTGCTGCTGTTTTTGCTGCTTCGAGTAGAGTCCACAAACTGATCAAAGAATGTTCTTTACCTAGTCAATACCCTGACCCTCAGCCCAATGTCACTGATTTTACAGAATTTGCTACTGTGCATGTGGACATATGTAGCTTCCGTTAGGCTCTAAAACTCGCCTTTACATAGGTTGAATGGGTCCTTTGATGCTGGCTCCGATAAATAAAATGCTTTTCTCATAGCTTCCGGCTGTTAGTTTCGAAAGTTTCGAAAGTTTCGAGGCTGCTGTTGATGGTCCACGATCCAGCCATCAGCGCCAAGGCACCTTTTCACAAACTAGAAAAAGGGGTTAGAATTAAGGTTAGGGTTAGAATTTGTTAGGATATTGCTTTGATGAGTCAAGGGGTGTTGCCAAAGAAAGATAAAAAGAAATTACGAAACAAATTTATAAAAGTCTGATGCTGACTGATAATTTTATCGCAGTTCTGGATATTATACCATTAAAGGATTCACCATGATCTGACAGCCAACAAATTCACTACCGGCTAGGTCTCAGAAAACAGCCAACAGTCCAGTGATATACGTCGGTGTCTAGAAGTAATGTGTACGGAAGATAAAAGGTCCAGAGAAGGTCTAGAAAGCAGAGATCTGGTTTAGAAAGAAATATAGAAGAAATACAGAAAAAGATAGTTCTCAAAGGCAAAGGTTCGCTGAAAGTATGACTCCCCTGAGGAGGAACAAAGACAAGGTTGCTGGTTATCAAGTTCTGTTCGATTAACAAGTACCTGGGGAAAAGATATCCTTCAATTTTGTTCAGGGGAAACAATTCTTTGCGGCTACACTTCAAACTGTTTTGAAGAATTGTTCTGGACGCGATCGATGTAATTTGTTCATTACAAAACTGATAGGATTGGGAGATGGGAAGGGGTGGAGGGTAGGGGACGCCAATGCTTGATTTCAAAGAATATTCCGTCTTATTTTAATATCTGCTTTCATCTTTTCGGAAAAGTTTTCGTAATTGAAAGAAAGATCATTTACGCGAAACCTGGAAGCAAATTACTTCAAATCCCTTTCCTCCTAGAAAAATAAAGATTGCGCTGTAACTTAATATTCTAGCGATGAACTATCTACTTGTAATTCGTTCTAAAGATATCGCTGCTCGCACAGCCATTCAGAAGTTTTTCCATCCTGTAGTTGTCCTGCTTTGACAAAACAAAATATTAATAATGAAAGCAAAATTTGTAAAGCGGATACTCATACACCTAAGGAGCATGCTCTAGCTTATGAACAAGAGCGAGACATGGGCAACATAAGAGGTACAGAAGAGCAAACAAAGGTAAACAAAACTTAAGTGTGATTTTGAGAAGGAAAGCTTAAACTTATTCATCACCAGTATATTTCATGTGACTGCTACACCTGTCTATTCTGAGTAATGTTAAAATGATAGGGTCCTTAACAATAATAATAAAAATAATAATTATACCAATATAAACTGGTCATACGCAGCATCATGATCAAGAAGGATCGCACACAAAGCACAGACCATCAATAATAAAAGAAAGAGAACAGGAAGTGGACAGTGAGGGACATATCGGGACTCTGAACAACATAAAGATGAGGTAAAGAGTAAAACGTAAAGCAATGACAATGTCAGGGAAAAGTGCGTGTAAAAGCGACCGGGTATTTCTATATGTCCGGGTATGGTCTGCGCATAAGCATGAAGCAAAACTGTGGAATACATGTCCCTGCAGTGAATGCCATTAAGAAGATGAATGAAAAATAAATACAGAAAACACAACGAGGAACCAAGAAACAAGGACTGAGAGCATCGTGATAAAAAGTAATTTTACTCTTTCTTTGAGCAGCTGGACTGCCCAGATTTTTTTCCCGCCAGTGTTTTACGAATACAAAAACAAACATAATTAACACATACAAGTCATATGCACAACTCATACACATGTACACATGCACATACCTAATAATGTACACATGCATATAATATACGTATACACACATCCAAACAGCGACATCACATCTGTGATCATTATTATTACATTAATCCCGTCCACATACTCATGCACAGTTCCATGCAAACTGCCTTAACACACAAACACACACATGGAGGATCTGCCATTTGCCAGTTTCTGTCGCATAAATTCCACATCGTGCAAAAGACAATGTGTATGGCAATAAATAGAAAAGGTGAAATTCAATTAATTTTGAAAAATCCTTCACATTTTTCAGGTCTAGAATCGTAGTTGTAGATTTAATGCTTTACATTTTTATAATTGGGCTCTACTAAATTTCAATCTTCACATTTATTTCTTTTTTTTTTCTCTTATGTTTGAAGAGGGAGATACACCAGAGGTACACAGAAATGTCTTATCCTTGTTAAATCCGCATCTGTGTGTGTGTGTGTGAGAGAGAGATATGTAAAAAAGAAACATTCATTTATTTATCATTCATCTTTATCATCTAATCCCTGCATCTCGTCACATCGCTTCGCGGAGACACCATTATCACCTGAAGAAAAGCAGCAATAGCAACAGGTATTTCACCTCAGGTGAGAGCAGGAGCAGGTGAGAATAGCTCAAGCCATCAATACAATGGTTCGTTCTGACAGTCCTTGTTTTATAGTGACGTACTTAGAAAGGTCATGACGTCACAGCAGACGTCATGTCCACCTCACAAACAGTCGGATTGGGTGTTTACAGCTTTTTTTTTCTGTAAAGTATGGCGAACTCTTACTGCCTTACACCAAGGGAAGAAATATCAAGACGGGGATTTCATCGAATAGTCGTGATGGCTCGGTTACAGTACACTCCTTAATCTCGGTAAACAAACACCTCACGAACTGAAAACGCTCGACCACGGACATGTATATCTCTGGACTGCTTGTAGATGAATGTTTCTCCCCTGCGTTAACTTCTAGAACGAGACCAAAGAACAAATTCTCTTCCGGTTTAACTATCAACATCAAGAATCAAATATGATTGGAACTCTTGTGTTGATGGAGGTAAAAATTCTCAAGCTATGTGTTGTCTGTTGTTTTGAGTTTATTGACTCTTGGAAAGTGAATGTTGAGGACGTTTGCAAAAAAAAAAAAAAAAAAAAAAAGTAGGAAAGTAACAAATTTATCAACTGTTAAATGGTTCGCCGAGACTTGAAAGCCTGCAATCTCGCGAGACCAAGAGTTGGACTCTGCAAACAGCGAACAGTCCAGAAATATGCGTCTGTGGCTGCAATCTTATTTGTGGAGCCCGGGCCCCTCCATGACACAGCTGCGCCCCGTGGCTCCGTGCAGATGTCTCGTGCTCAGCAACACACAGCCCAGTCTCTGACCCAGCCTTCGACGACCGGATCGATGCTACCTGAAAGAATAACTCACTGTTGTTCAAACGATCAGAAGATGAAAACAGCGACGAACTAACAACTAATTACAGGGTCGCTGCTAACAAGCCAGGCCAACGCCGGAGCGCCAAGCGCTCGATGTTTGGAGAAAGCTGCGGCAGCGAGAAGCAGACGACAGAGGCAGCTCTCTTTTGTGTCGAAGGTACAAAACTTCAATGAAACATCTGCTGCTTCTAATTCCATGTCTGGGGGGAACTTTCACGATCATAGAAAACTATAGCAGGCAAAGGAAGTGAACAAAAGGCTGAGTTTGAGAATTTGCACATGCTGAAAGTATTTACTCAATGTCAACATGCCTCAACTCTTGATTTATCTGTGTATGTATGGTATGTTTGAAGTTGATAAACGTGTTTACGAGTGACAAAGGTGTTTTTTCAAGCTGTCAGAGAAATAACGCTTAACAAATTGTTCAGTTATATCATCTGGCTGAAAAGCACACTAGTAACAAAGAAAAAAAAGAAGAAAGAGGGAAACCAACGAAGAAAAGATCAAACGTAGAGCGGTGTTGACAATGATATTATTGATTGTGAAAGTGGTTTAAAGAGTTCTGTCCTCGCACTTCAAACTTACTATAAACCACGAATACTGACACTTCAGATGATTGCATGAGAGAGAGAGAGAAAGAGAGAAACTTGAATTCAAAGAGAAGTTTCTCACACAGGTTTCGAAAGCTACACGGATATGTTGTTATAATGCCAAAAAGTAACTCTAACATTGAAAACCACAGCTTTGTTTTCTTTTACAGATGGAATTTTTTAGAATGTGTCAGACGGCGAATGGCAAAGCAAAGCAGCAGACAAATCATCTGTTTTAATCACATCTTAACTTTTGCCTTTTCTTTCTGATATTGGTCTTAATTATTTTAGCCTGAACATCAGACAGCGTATCAGACTTGTAGCCACCTGATGTCTAGAGAAAATAATAGGAAAAACTTGTTCTAGAACTTTCAGATACGGAGGTTCTTTCTTCTAGTTCGTTAATTAAAGTTGCGATTTCCACACACAGACGAAAGATGATGACAATAAAACTTGAGACAGAAGAATATTTTCTGAAAACAAAAACTCCAATATTTTCAATACAACTGATTCTACGAAAGGATTTCAGGAAAATAATCTTAACTTTCCTAACTATTAATATTCGGATGTTTCCTTGGCATATAGACATTTTATAATACGTTGTGTTAAACATTTGTTTTGAAGCTGATATTTTTCTAGATTATGGAGGCCTTTAGGCACTAGAATTTCATTACACCAGTCTTCATTGTCACTTCCTCTGTCGATATTTAGTCCTTTTACGTGATGTCCGAAATAGTGTTACAGAATCAGAATCATCGTTTCCACCATTTCTATGCTGCTTGCAGGAAACATTCTATTAATATTATGCTCTGCACTTTGTAAACAGGGGAACACTTTATTTAAGAGGATAAATATCTAACTCAAAATTTGCTCTAAAGGTTATATTTTTTAAACTGAAAAAAGTGGCTTTTGACCCCAAGAATGACGGAGGAATCTGCCAAGGTGAGCCGGCGATGAGACACCAAAAAATCTTTGTTAAAGACAATCCCAGTTCGTGAAACCACCTTTTTCAGAAATTTCGTAAGGAGGAAAGAAAAAATGAGAATGAAAAGATAATAAAGTTAAACAGCTCTTGAAACATCTGAGTTGCGTGATGCTGTGTTTTGACGATCAGTGGACTCTGCTGGAGTTGTCTGTGAAGTTCGAGATGCTAGAGTTTCGTCTGCGGGCAGTTTGACATTCAGGCAACCTTTCCAACTGATACTCCAACTTTTGTTGAGGAAATGATTTAAGTTGCAAATTAATGTCACCAGAGTCAATTAAACCGTCATCTCGTTTTCAAACTTATCACATACGCCTATGTGTCTGTCTGCCTGCCTGCCTCTGTGTACGTGGGTGTGATCTGCGTGTGAACAATTGCGCTGTGTGCCTTTGTTGGTAATGTCCTCTCATCCGGTGTCCCCAACAATGGTTTTATTTTTTAGGAACACAAAGTCTGGCAGTCTAAAATTCATTTATAACCCACACAACATGTTGTCCTATTATCTAGGAATAATTGAAGCTAAGGATCGTGGGAACGTTTTCAAGATTAAAGAAGGTTACCTTTGTGCAACTATGGAGGATAAGTCTGTAATTTTTAATCTGTGGAAATAAATTCACTTTAATATGTTATTTGATCATTACGCAGATATCTACACGACTCCAAGTCTTAGGTCTCTTGTGTTTAACCTTTTCTCTTAAGAAAACGTGAAATGCTCACTTTCCTCGAAAAACAAAAAAAAAAAAAAACCAAAACAAGACAAGACAAGACAAGACAAGACAAGACAAGACAAGACAAGACAAAGCAAAGCAAAGCAAAACAAAACAAAGCAAAACAGAAAATCAACACAACACCAAAGTTTCATTAAAAGACAATTTTCTCCAATTACACTTCTCAAGATTACGGCGATCTTAGTCGACTTTTTGTAGCGAAGGATTCCTCCTTACCGTCGTCAGCAACCAGGGCCACGTGATGTTGCTGTGATAGTGAAGCAACCGGCACTGTCAACAGTTTACAGATCGTAAGATACCATTCATTCAAACAGTGGGCACGACATATTGGGATGAGTACCTCCACACACGGATCTTTGGTATTCTCGCAGGACTACGCAACCCACGATTTCCATGTGAACAGGTCGCTATGGAGACCTAGGGTAAACCGGAGCATGCAAAGAATGCAAGGCACGGGCAGTGATGGTACTGCTGGACTAGGACATACCCGACATCTCGATACCAGCGTCGAAGACTCGTCACGTGACACATTAGCAGCACACTTGCTACAGACATTTTTCCAGTTCCCCCTGTCTGCTCATCTTATCCATTGCCTCACTGATACATCCTCCATTACCTTACTAACAACACTTTAGCATCGGAGCTTTTCATGGAGAGCGTGCAAATGTTGGGCACATGTCACTGTGAGAGGATTGGAACCATTGGAATCTGTGGAAGTTTGTCTATTGGTTTTTTTTTAACAGGTTACAAGGGAAGAAAAGTAATCTGCAATTCGTGAAACATAGCATGCCACGATACAACCTGAAAAACGGGCGAATATAACAGTCGGGAAAACAAGAGAGAGGAGGTTACTCCAACAAGACAGAAATGTCGCTGTCCTTTTTTGCATCTAATCGATCATGATAATTTTCAGCGAAATGTCGAAGAGAGGGAAAATTAAGCAAAACTTTTCTCCACTAGTTCTTGCATTCCATATTGTGTCATTTTCTTCACAGAAAATAATCCAACCAATAAAGATCGAAGGTATCCGGTTTAACGAAATCGTTTAAAAAGCTTTGTCCTGCACGGGAAAAAATTGATGCTTACAGTGCTTTGTCTTTTAAAACTCTCTCTCTCTCTCCTGTGTGTGTGTTTGTGAAGGAGAGCAATCAGAGTATAAACAAGCCCAAATGGCGATAGCTACCTAGCGGTAAGTCGTTGCCCTGGAGCAACCTGGGGAACTAAAGGACAAGTTTCAAAATTATAATGCTATGTCAAGACCCCGAAGTTGTTTTCATTCCTGGAGCCGTAGTTATAAAGCAGTGGTGAAGTTGCCCTGGGATAAAAAAACACGAAGATGTCTCTCAGTGAAGCACTTTACCTGTGAAGGCAGAGATAAAAAAACGTGCGAAGAAGTTTGTCTTTTTTTTACATATATCATCAGCATTATCATTTTATTTCTTGGCTGGTCAGACCAGTTGGCTGAACCTCCGGCANCCAGTCGTCAAGAGCGACCTGGCTGGACGCAGCATCTGACAAAGGTCGCCACTGAGGTCAGTCTTCAGAGGTGATGAGCAGGTCCTGTATCAGACAACAATTTCACTACTTTTTCAGCAAAGTTCTTCTGTCGACTTCGGCGTCGACTGGAGGGGTACTGAAAGGGACTTGTGCAGTCTGGAGTATGCGATAAACCTGATACAGTTGCTGCACCAAATCCTTTCCACTGTGTCGCTGCTGCTGTCCATTGCTGCTGTCGCTGTTGAGATTCTTAATTTTTGCAGACACCATTTTTGGGAAGGTTGGTGTTCAAGTATTCAAAGCTGTTCACTTTCTTGCATGCACACACAAACACACACAAAGAGCAAACAAAAGCCTCCAGCAAGATGTAAGGACAAAACCGACTGAAGGCTCGTGTAAAGCACAGAGTTTATTGTCTAAAACAGTACAGGAGGAGCAGAGGTCGGGACATTCGCAAGCGCCGCAAAGGGATACAGCAGACATGGATTTCATCAAACCGGTTTCAACAGCAGACACTATATCACGTTCAAACCGGTTTCAACAGCAGACAAGGCTTACCTTATCATGTCAGACAGCAGAAAAGTCTTTTTGGAATAAATGTGTCCATGGACAGTAACGAGTACATCAAAGGTCAAAATAACCGAAAATGTCAGAATCTACAAACTAAGCTTTATACAGAGCTGACAAAGACGCCTGACTGTGCTTGAAATAAACAAACGAGTGAATAAAAAATATCATACACGTGATGTCACAAAATAAACAAGTGAGTAAAAGGAAGTATATTCGACAGTCCATCCAACTCCATATAGCCAGTGATGCTGACAAATTCCCAGCTGGACATAATTTTATCAATATTTTTCAGTTTGAATCACTTATTTGTTTTCTTAGTTATGGAGCAGACTAACCCAAATCAATTTTTTTAGATAATCTTCAAGACGATTGTTCTAATTTTCATAAGAAAAATGTTGAGCTCAAACACAACAACAGAGAGGTGAATTTTGAACAAAATTTTTACTCTGGAAATTTTAACAAGCCACTCTATGATAATGATTTTGTTTTGTTCATTTGCATTGAAGTGCACCGCACACTAGACTGACAGATAAACACAGAGAAAATAAGTTGTCCTGGCAACTTCACAAGACTTTTCTGGTCGCCTTCATGGCACAGTCTTAACTAAGTGGCGTCAACATCTGCACAGACTTAACTAAGTTCCATCAGATGTCATCATAAAAATAAGTTTTTTTTCGGATGAAATATTTCTGTTTTTAAACAGAAGTCAATAACTGCAATAAAGACAACAACAGTAAAGATTACAATGCTAAGTTTAAACCTATTTTATATATGTTAAATGATCTGTCGACGTATGGCGAGCAAATAAGCTGTAGTTATTAAAATGTTAACATGAGTCCGGTACATAGCCGTTACAGCACATAGTGTATGTAGGTACTACATCATTAAGGAAAACACACACACATAATCTCTCACCTCACACGTACACACATACTCTCACTCACGCACACCAACTAGCTCTCTTGCTTTCTCACCCACACTACATGAACACACGAAACAAACAAACACAAACAAACAAACGAACAAACAAACAAACAAACAAACGAACGAACAAACAAACAAACAAACAGACGACACACAACTAAGACACATACCAGATGATCAGAACACGCTGTTAAGGGCTTTCATAGTATGCCAACTGAAATGAGGCAAAAATTAGCCTGGGGTGTTGATAAACAATTAGGCGTGTGTCTCGTAGCACAACTGTTCACAAGCATCACGTGTTCAGTGTTCACACCGCCCCCACGAGAAGATGTCTCTCAGCGATGCTCACATCCAAACGTTCGCTACCCCTAATCGGAAACCCGTAGTAGGTGTACCCGCGGTTCTTCAGCAATTGTGATCAGCTTTCCGTGAGACAATGTGAAACTGTTGGGATGTGGCATCCCCCGGCAGCTCTGGTCTGCCCCGGTAAATGGTTTCATTGTGACAGTAATTCCCGGGTGGCGGCCTTGGGTGTGATGTCACGGGACAGACAATGTAGACATCTGTCCGTTGACAATCTCGTTTGCAAACAGAAGGCTTGACATAGGCGCTGCGTGCATTGCCAATCAAAAGCGTCTATTGACCATTCCTATAGCTGCTCATAGGCTTGACTTATACACAGAATAAAGACTGACTAGTTTATCTGTACCCACGAACCGGAAGGGAATCTTAAACCGAGATTCTCATGCTCCATGTCCAAGGCTTCAAGATCTGGAAATTGCACCAAATTAATTGGTGGAATACGGTGTCCATGATACGAGAAAAAAAGCATGTTGACTGGGATGCTGGGTAAAGGGTGAAAAGCTGTTTCTTGCGTTACATTCTATAATGACAGACGGAAAAAACGCAATCTTGGATAAAAAAGTAGTTTACATGCATGCTTCTGAAATCGAGAATTGACTTTTAAAATTTGGACATGGTGAGACGAGGGAGATAAGGACATAAAGACAAGAAATAGGAGGAGAAGGAGAAGGAAGAGGAGAAGGAGGAGAAGGAGACTCTCGTGTAAGAATCAAGGAGCATGGCGATGCAGGACAACTGATTGAAATTAAACTCCCAGAACAAGGATGTGAGATCCCATTCACGCTTGAGTCAACACCAACACCACGGAAGTGGGACAAGGTGTCCTTGCAGCTCTGTGATGTACCCGACATATAATTGTTGCCTTCAATGCCAGTGGGCCTGAAATACCCGGATGTGATACTTCCGCTCTCTCTACAGTGACATTTTTATTCCTCCATCCCCAGCTCTTAATAGCAACAGCACACCTAGGTGTGCAGGTGTGACAAGTGGTCAAACGCATAGAGATTTATTCACGAATTTTGGTACACTAGCTGCGCTGGTTATCGTACAGTGAAAACGGTTCTGTAATATTTTTGGGGTGGGGTGGGAGAAATAAAGCAGTACGAAGATATTGGAAGTAGCCGCTCGTAGAAGTAAGGAACTTGATGATGTGAGCATAAGACAGAAGATGAAGGGTCCAGTGTTTCACTACAACCTGACAAAAGTTAAAAATAGAAATAAAATAGGTATAAGTGTGTCTTTACTTTGCACCTAAATACCTACAACATCCGTTTTTTTTTATTTAATAGTACATACAAGCAGTTTACATACATAGCACCAATATACCTGTCTCCCTGTCCAGTTACCTATGAAGAGTAGAAAATCTTTATTCAACTTGTAAGAACGCCGCAAAGCTCCATGAAAGTAGGAACAAACTGGGGTTGATAAAGGTCAAGAAAAAGAGAAGAATCAAAACTACACTCAAACTTTCAAAAAATAGCAGTTGCGAGAAAGGCGACACCTTGGTAAAGTGCTTCACAGATTATGCCCTCGAAACTGTCACTAACAATCTCATGAAAAAAGATTACAAAATGCTTACAAAACAAAATTTCATCTTAAACTCTTGACCTCTTCCATCATAAAAACACTAGCAGATTAAAAAAGTCATGGAATCTGTTTCTTTTCCGAGCTGCCACCATACACTGTTAGCTACTTTGAAAAGTTTTGCTTTAAGAAGGATGAGAAATACTCGGTGGAGCCGAGCCCCTAGCTTTCTTATGTCAGAGTCATTTACTCGTCAGTCCACCAAGGCGACATGGGTGCGATCATAATTTTTACAGTTAAGAAAGGAGAACCCAGATTTTCACCCTTTCTTGCTATTCAGACAGAGCATCAAAAGATATGAAAAATCTCTTTGAAATCTCCTTGATTATTTTCTTTTAAAGAAATGGATCTTACTCGTGACAAGATGTATTTTTTCACCAACTCAAGTAACTATGCTCAAGTACAAAAAGATATCTTGATGTTAACAGCCAGAGAGAGACACACAAACACAGAGAGGGAGACACAGAGAGACAGACAGAGAGAGGGGCAGAGAGAGGGAGAAAGAGAAAGTGACAGACAGACAGACAGATGTGTCTCATGAGGTTTAAACTAGAAGTTCAAAAAGAAATTTGGAAAAGTATAAGTATAAATAATATTACTATGTTTTATTCCGACAGAGAAAAACTGCATCACACCACCAAGAAATGTTTGCGAAGTCTACCAGAAAAAACAACTGTTTAATGATGTTTATCTTCTCCGACCATTTAATAAATAATCCACAAAGCACAATTTTAACCCCTTCTGCATAGCAAGTTATTTTTCTGAATAGGTGGCTTTGACATGACCAGAGATGGATGGTCAAAGGTTAGCAAGCCCTGACCGCGTTTGATTAATCATGAGTTGGCTACATCAGGGCTCGACCAACAACACACTATTTCAAACTATAAGCCTGTTATTGAGTAATAAATATAACATCTACACCCCCTCCCAAAGTCACAAATCACTGACTTGTCAGCCGAGGTATAGTAGTTCAATAGAATGTAACGCAAGCTAGCTTTTTACAAGTGGAAAGGCAACCTCGCTGGATGGTCTACATCCATGTTAGTAACTACTGAAGGTTTTTATAACATGAAGTGTGCTTATGACAAACAGTTTACTACTGCTGTCGGTGTGGTTGTTGTAGACTGCCGGCTGAATCAGAATAAGTGTTCCAACACCTTCATCTGCATGGTGATAACATTTCATCTGCAACATTTCTAAGTTCTTCACTAAAACACGTGAGGACAATTTTATTAGTGACTAATTCATGAAGCAAAGTGCGGCTACAAAAGTGCTGAACCATCAAGTGGAAACAACAAGTAAGCTTAAATATAATATTAAAAACCATCACACGAAAAAAAGCATTTAAACACAATGTAAACCTGTAACATCTAAGATTAAATGAAGTGTATTAATGAAGCGGAAGGTGAAGCAAAGACATTCACATTTTATTTGTAAAGCAATGAGCAGTGGTTGAGAGAAATGTCTCTCGGTGAGTAAGAAAAAAAAAGTGTAGTTGCCAAGCACAGAACTGCAGCCTATGTTTGTGAAGGAGAAGTTGAGGCTATAGGTAACATCGTCTTTTAATGGTTGAAATTAATGAAAAGGAATGGTTAACGGTTTTTGCGGCACACAACTGTACAGGTCCTTCGGCGTGCGAATGAATCAGTCACGTGACACGCCCACGATGGATGCACGTGGTGGACGTACAACCGTACTGTACTGCGATTGTTGTACTGGTGTACGGTGGTCAGTGCAGTAGGACTCTCAAAGCCAGAGCTTTCTAACAGCGAAAACAAAGTCAAAACGAGGCTGGTTGAGCCGCTTCTCGTGTGCTGTTGACTTGGCGTGGATCTCTCTCACTTGCGAACGGAGAACCTCTGTCTGCCTGCCTGTGAGCGGCGGTGTTGCTGCTCCCATCCTCCACCCAGTGGCTGGGCCATCGTCGCCGACACTCACTGCGCATGGTGGCCCAGCAGCTCTTCCGCTGAGATGACGCCATCACCTGCACAGAAGAGCGGTACCCGTAAGGGAGACAATCGCACATGTGGACAACCATGAAGGCATTTGCGTTGTGGAATTTTGAAACATTACATGAGAACAGAAATCATAACGACGATATCGAAATTGGTTACAATGCTTCGTACATGTATTTACAGGAGATTCTTTATGATTTAACAGAATTCAGTCGTTCAATTATTCAATGAAAACAACTATGGCTGGTAATTGGATTGTTGTTAATGGCTTGAGTAAATTACAGATTAAGCTTGAGTTTTATCATAATCAAAGACTTTCGTCACGCAGCATGGAAACAACCGGGATTTCAACCATATAAATGCTGTCCAACAACTCCATGATCCCTTTCGAACATTTCTGTCTCTGTCATCCTTTTGTTAATCTCTCTTTCTATTGTGCTACATTCATCTTCATTTAATACTGTTTAATTCTTCCACACAATACACTGACGTATTATAAAAAGTTAATCATGCATCAAAGGATTTATAGTAATGGTAATTAACTTGTAAACATTTACACTGAGGAGACGTATATTTGCTTGTGTATGTGTGCGTCTGCATGTTTGAAGGTTTGTCCGTTCATAAAAAAGTCGCAGGATTACTCAGTTCGTCTGACGAAGGTCACAGAGTACGTGTGGTGCCTATTTCGGTAGGAAGTGAAATTGTGGGCTAGGCCTCTAGACAGCAAGGACTAAATGAGTTCTTTTGCTGGTGGAAAGGTGGTGTTTACAGGGCAGAAGTTCACGGGGTTGTTATATTCCCGCTCATTGGCTCAGACGGAAAAGGCGGCAATTTTCTCAAGGGAGACAACCCCTCGAGGAGTACAGAAAGTGCTGGCCGGAAGTTAAACTTTGGACTAAATATACATTCTGGATCTCTAGCTTCGGCTTTTGATGGAGTCGCCACACTTTGTCACACTACTGTGCAATATGCTGAATGGCATCCCACGTGACTCTGATAGCAGTCCAACAGGAGAGTAGGTGGCCCACCAACAACACGAAAAGCTCGAGCAACAGCTTCACACCGGAGTGTCAAAACTACTCACTCCAAATCTCGATCGGACTCACTGAGCTGCCTCAGTGAAAGATTACTTGTCAAGGGCAGCAGCAGGAGGCTGTTGTAGAAGCAGAGCTGCTTTAGCTGTTCCGCACTGAAGAGCAAGGGGTCAACCATTTGCCAGAGAGCAGCCTCAGTAACCAACACCAACAGATCAGTCTCTTGTTTCTGCTGCTAGCGTTCTGGTTAAACATGGCCGCGCTTGCTGTGCAAACACTTCGGGAGCTGGGAACTTTCTATTTTTTTTAGGTGGTCAATATAGCGAGCGATGTGTGTTGGCAAAATTGTTTTATCCCCCCTAGCATTGCTCGCGGAATTGCTTATCGGGATAGATCGCTTGCTTGAAAAAACCGGAGTGCTTCTGACATAAATGCCACCTACATGCATGTTGTTGGCCCTTTTCTGTTTTTGCAGATATAATTATTGAAAATGCATAATATAACGATCCGGGGACTCAGGAAGCCGTGCACTAGTCTCNACGCGTGCTGACGATGCAAGGATGGGATGTTGTGTGAATGGTAGCAACACTCACAGCTACCACCTCTCCTTGATCATCATCTTCTCCATCTCCCTCTGTCCACGGTCATTACACCCTGCCTGCCTACTGATTTATCTTTCTAACGATGTTGAAAACGTATTACTTGCAGCTGCATGACCTCTCGCTCATTCAAAAAGCATTTCGCAGTACCAGATAACACCCTCGGCATCTACATCAAATTTCTCCTGGCTACACACAAAAAGAATTTCACAAAAAATAAGAAGAGGACAATCTCGACCAAAATACTCTGAAAAAGCCAACCCTCTACTCCTGATCTGTCTATTGATCACCGATTTCAAGGGGTTACTGCTGGCTTGACCCCTGACAGGGTATCTAAACCACCCCGAGCGGCTTAGTCAAACAGCGCCGACTAAAGAGCAAGTGCCCGGGGCCCCCTGCACCGACACTCCAGCCCACTCTTTCCCCAAGATCGATGGCAAGACAATAGCCGCAGGTGATATAAAGCGTTATCAACCCTTTTGATCGCACCCGTCCTACTGCAAGGGAGATTATCAGTAACACCAGGAAAACACGAGTGATCGGCCTTGCTCATGCAAATGACAGGCGTTGTATTTCGCACTACGTTTCCCTGTTTGCGTAGGGAAGATCGCCGTCAGTTCCAGAATAATCTAGAACACGTGCGAAGGTGTTGGAGTTATGATGGGGATGTAAAAAGAGAGAAAACAGTAGGATAGAATATTGTAACCGATATCTCAGGAAATCAGTCTTTCAGGGAAAAGAAATGAGCAAACCCAAGTCAAACAGGAAATAAAGAAGAAACCTATCATACTGATGTTTTTCCCCAACCGTCAAGTCTGATTTAACGAAAGATCATAAAAAAAAAACAATTTTATGAACAGAATAAATTTAAGTTTAAATAAATTTCAATACATGGGAATGTATTCAAGTCTGTATTATATATGTGTTCTTTAAAGACAGATTTCAACGGCCTAGAACGTCCGCAGGAATGTAAAAGATAGTTTATCTTGTTTACTCCTTCACAATCCCAACAAACACAAGCCGTCACCTTGCCAACCCTCGCTGCCTGCTTGAATTTCTTCAGGGGTGGAGAAGCACAGCGTGTCCACTGTTTGCTTTGAATCTTTGATTCAGGTTCGAAGTGATCAACCCAGTTTTTGCTCAATTTTAAACAATTTTAGAGAGATTATAAAGTATATTTTAAAGATGCTAGCCTCCTTAAGGTAGTCTTCGACAACTGTGTAGGCGTCATGGATACGGGTTTTAAAATTATCTGCTGGACTCAGGTTTACTTGCTTCACCACCCTGACGTGCAGGACAAGTGCGACGAGGAGATCCACAGTGTTATTGGAACACACCGAGCGCCCAGCATACAAGACAGGGGTTGGTTGAGGGGACTCGGGTAGAAGCAGCAGTCGACAAAGCTTGCCCCTGATGACTGTGCTAAGCGGCAGTCAACAAACCCTGGGTGCAATGGCTAGTCCATTCTTTCATGTTTGATGACCAGTTCTTCCTCTGTCCTCAACGTTCCTCCACGGTTTCCAGTAAGACAGTGTTGGACAGTGTTACTCCACGTAGTGAAATAAAATCAGCTTGCATCGCTTCATGTTGCTAGAAGAGATCCCTAGTTGCTAACGAGGGTGGCAACCATATTTCGGGGACAAATTGGTTAGTCTTAGATTCCATGTGTGATATTCAGAGCCGTTTTCTTAGACACTTGTCTTGAATACCTGGATTATTTTCTCTGCATCGGGAAAAAGAGTTAAAACTCTTTCTGAATGGAAACAAAGAGTTCAGAAATGGAACACGAACACTTCAGACTCAAACCTCCAGACAGAGCACACAGACCCACTCCGCCTTGCATGCTCGTGACCAGTGCTAAAACATCCTCTCGTCTTTACGACCATCGAGGCCTGTGCTGAAATCAGGTATTTATGGCCACAGCTTTATGTCTGCGGATCTTTCAGTCATCCTTTTGTTTCTTTAGCCTCTCACATTACACCGACGGGTTTTATGGGAAGCACAAAACTAGCGCCCCCACGCGACTCCAGCCCCGAAGAGAAAATTTACAAACCTTCTTAAATCTCGTTCACTGTTTTCCCGCGAGAACTCGAGATTACGCGTGACAAAGAGAGAAATCTTAGCGATAAGAGCAGTTCGCACTCTTTTCTGTAATGTTTCCCTTTTTGCGTCTTGGGTTATGAGGGTGTGACTGGGCTTACAAACATTTCACCACCTCACCCTTGGCACCGAACCTGTCGGCGATTTTCTTTTGCGTTTGAATTGTGATCCTGTCTGGCTACAAAGAGAAACATTAAGTGTGAAAAACACTCCTGCAGTTTTTTTTTAAAGAATGAAATATTTACGATGTTTTGTCCACCATATCAGTTTATTTCTGTTGTAGGACTGTCGGAGGAACGGGAGGTTACAGCGGCGTAATCTGTATTTATATTTGTCTTTACTTATTTGTATTTACTTGCTTACTTACTCGTAGAACTTAGTTAACAACTCCGGCTGGACTGACCAAAAGACTGTGTAACGGATTGACCACACACATACACACCACAGCACGAATATTCTAGCATTTTCCCATCAGACATCGCGCTACTAGAGGGTTTCGCCTTGATAGTGGCTCCCATGGGTTTTGCTTTATCGCTCGGCTTTGCGGTAAAGGGTTTTCGACTTCCCTTAGATTCCTCAGTCTGCTGACAAATCATGGCTGTCTTCTATTGCCCTTCAGTGTGTATTTAACAGCTGGCCTGCGTCGCCTGCGTATTACAGCCCTCGCCTGCACCCCGCGATGCAGAGGTAAACGAGGAGACGGGGTGGAGTGGGGTTGTATGGGAAACAACTTCCGTTGCCATCGATGCAATCTTTTTGCAGGCAGCGCTAGTTTCATTCGTCCCTTCTGCAACACAGGACAAGCTTTGTGGAGTGATCAGCAGCCATGCTGAAGGTAGAGGGTGGATGGGGACTCGTTCTCGTGTCCCGGAGACCTTTTTGAGGACGTGGAGCGCAGCAATCACGAGGCGCAGCAATCATGAAGCGCGTCAATCATGAAGCGGTTGATAAGTTTCCAGTCCTGTTCTCCAGCTTCCGATGGTTTCTTCATTCTTTTCAAAGCTCGCTGCCGGCCTGGACATTTTGCTACTCGAAAAGTGAAGCATGCCAATGTTTGGAGTGAGAGTATTGTTAAAGATTATTTGACTGACACATTCGACTGACACACCAGCCAGCGAATAACATGAATAAAGAAGTATTTAAAAACAAAACATTCCAAAGATGAGATCTGAGTTTTCTTTTTTTTCTTTTTTACTTTCTTTCGTTCTTTCTTTCTTCAGCCCTGTTCTTTATCTCAGTTTATCTTGAATTCGTCGGACATTCTTTACGTTGGTCGAATTTTGTGTGTGTATTACTGATTGAGTGAAAAAGAATAAAAAATAGGCAATAAATGCTTTATCCTTGATATCCTAGTGATAAAAATTATGGAACCTTTTTATTTCTTCGTTATTCTCCACATTTCTTTTTTATGCAAAGAAGCTCGCTACATTTCCACGCTTGCTGCACTTCGTGACCAGAAGTAAGGCCTCCTCCCAGTCACGGTGATTCAGGTCAGCTCACCGATTATTCCTTTTCTTTTTGTCTGGAGGAATTGTAATAAAAACAAACCTTACAGAGCCGCGAGTGAAAGTGGGTGCAGTTTGCTGTTTGCGCACCACACCCCGTGTATAGTTATAGATCACACCTTCACGCGCCCTGTGTCTGTGTTCGCACTCTCAGGCCTGGCAATCAATGGAACCCTCCACAGACATCAAGCGACTGATGCCCTCACCACGTGACGGAATGACAGTTTCATAATTGAAAATAAGGATAGGCGAGTGTAAATAACATAAGTACATATATTTGTAAAGGTGGTCACCCTGCAAAGTAAACTTGGAGATGGTAATCGTCGGTGTCCTGTTGGAAAAGTGTTTGTGATGATGGTGATAGTAATTTTGTAGTTTATACTATATCACCACTGTCGTCATAGTAGTGCTTTATCATCAGTATGTGATGTGACTGAACAATAACTACTAACTTGTCTAAAGGCAGAGGGAAAACTTATTAACTTTTTTAGCATAGCATTACATGTATGAATGACTTCGCAGAAATACGAACGAACGAACGGTTATCGTAAGAATGAGAACTCAGAAGGTGTGGACCTCCCAGTGCAGACAGGGAGGTAAGGGAAGTCTACGATGAGTAACATCTGCACAATCAATGTGATGCGGACTGAATCGTTTGCTCTCTGAAGTAGAACGCAGAGGGTCTCCAAAGAAGAAGAGAAGAAAGAAAGAAAAGAAGGAGAAGCAACTATTCCGCGCGGATGATTCAGCAAAACATTGATCCATCTTGCATCGCCAAGTGACACCACAACTGGAAGGTTTCCACTGTTACAGTGCAGTTGTTACCGCAAGACGGCAAGCTAACTGTACACAGCTGGGAGTGTCGCTGGAGGAGCTGTTGTCCCGACTGGAACTCCAGCAAATGGCAAGTGACGTCGGCGCTCGCGAGATATGGACGAGGGGCACTTGCAAGATGGAACGATCGCCATCTGGCGGTGGACACGCTAGTCGTGGACACGCAACGATCGCCATCACAGACCACTCGTGATGGGATCGGGAACCTGTGGGATCAAAGAAGAGGCCTTTGGCCATCGGATTACGACGAACAGGTTTGAGGAACACCGATTAGCACGTGCTGACCGAGGCTGAACTCGTGATGACTCGTGGTCTCCGCAACTATGTGATTTGTTCGTGAGTGAGTGAGTGGAGGACAGAGGGAGCTCAAAGAGGGTGGGAACTCACCGTCGGTGTCCACAAACCTCCGTATCAAGGCCTCGATCAGAGCAGGGTTTTCAGCCGCCAGATTTGCTAGAGACTGTACTGTGAAGAATTCACTGTGAACAAACAAAAAGTAGAATTTATAAACAGTTTATAAACATATAGGAAACAAATACTAATGTTTTCTCTCTCTCTTGCTTGAGATCTTGGTAGACATATCAGTAGAGATACTTCATTTAAAACCAAATCTTCGCATATCTTTCTTCACATACATACAGACACATACAGTAACACAGATACAGAAATAAGTATACATACACAAATATCAGCATCTCAGGAGTGCACACATATATATTCTTAAATGTTAGACATTTTTTGACAATTCTACGAGTAGATATTTGTTTAGTGTAACTAATGAGTAAATATGATCTTAAATCACTGCCAATAACAGTCCGTTAAAAAAAATATTTCATGTATAGAAACACATGATTTCAGGCAGGCAGTGACCATTACATCTTTAACTGTACGGAAAACTTCCTCCCGAAATATTATAATCATGATAAGGTTTGAGAGCAGGAGGTAGAGACAGACGTAAGGAGAGGCTGGAAAGGAGAGGGAAAACCCACAGGTTAATAGAGGTCATCACTTATTTAATTGGATATCACGTCTGACTCCATCTTTACAAACATTTTTGCAAGACCGCGTCCGTAGCGAAGACTTAGGCTTTGGAGTGTCTACAGTCAGACAGTTCATTGCCAAAAAAAAAAAAAAAAAGCCAGTAATGTCTGCCAGAAAGATTTCTACCCGAAATACAACAGTCTGCGCCCATAACTCTTCAATATCGCGTTTGAAAGCCGCTGCTATTGAAAAGGACCATCCTTAAAGAAACGTAAGGCGTACAATTGCCCAATCAATCTTTTGGGTAAATTTACCTCAAGCAGCTCTCCACTTTCTTCCGGCTTTCCCTCTTTTTTTAGAGTCCACGAAATACTACAATTTCATCACGAGTTTTGTGCCGAGCCGTTGCCGTCCCTTCCAAACCCCTTCCCTAACGTTCCGACATTACTCGCCCGATCGCCGTTGTTAACCACCGAACACGAGCGTTGGCGAGGGCGTCCCTAAAATTATTTTCCGTCGGCGCAGACGAGGAACGTGGTGAGAGCGCGGGATCGGAGAGGAGAGGAAAGGGGAGAGGGAGTGCGAGCGAACGTCGGATGCGAAATCACCAGAGGAACACGCCGGTCAAACACTCGTGCGTGTATCCTTGTCGAAATGTCAGCCATCACTGCGCTCCGGAGAGTAAAATGGTCCCCTCCCCCAACTCCACATCGCTTTTGCTTGGCGCCAAAAAGGATGGATTCGATTAAAAGAACGAAAAGTTTCTTATTTGACTGTGTCGGAAGCCGCAATAAACACTTGACGGGAGACTAAGATGAAAAAAGAGAAATTGGGCATCAGGAGCGGACGTTGATATGCAGGCAAATTTCCTACTGTTTTATTAGTTTATTTGTACACATATTCATCCTTTTCTGCATCCATCTCAATACCAAATACATTTATTTGTTGAGTGAGTGATCGACAAAGCGTGTAAGCTATCGATGGAAGAAGTAAGTGGGCGCGTACCATTGTTGTTGCATGGGGTTGACAAAGAAAGAGTGAGGGAGGAAAGAAACTTTGTCAGTCCTGACGGCGAATGCCCCTGTCTAGCCATCTGATAAATGATCCAGCTGGTCAATGGAATCCAGTCCAGTCGGGGTTCCAAAAACAAGATTAAAGACTACATTTATTGTCGGTAAGCGAACACAAACATAATTGCTTGGACCGACTTCTGACAGTCGTAATGTTGAACGCTGTGTAGTTCGATCCCATAAACAATGAACTCTTTTCTTCGAGGTTTATGTGCGTATAAACAAACACTCACTGAATGTAATTCACATCCCTGAAATAACTGGTGAGGCGATGCCAGGAACTGGAGATCCTAGACTCGATGAGCCAAACCCAGGTTTACTATCTTTCTTCTTTCCGGATGCCAGTTGGATGCACACTGGGTAATTTAGCTCCTGATTGTTCATCCTTCATCTTCATGTAATTGTTCGGTCTTTTTTCTCAAGATTTGTTTCCTGTGAAAGGTTGTTTTCATGGCATCTTTTTTCTATAACTTTCAAAAATCAGGGTTCTCCACTTACTTCTAAAACTTTTCCAGATATTTAGAGAATTTTAGGATTTTTTTCCCCACCTTAGTCACAGAACTTAGAGAAATTAGTAAACGGTTTGCCATGAAACGAATGGCTCTGTCCAAAAACATTATTAAGTTTTCAGTCGAATAGTCTGACCAAAATAAGACAAAGTTGTCAACAAAGATACCACCGTCGAACCTCGTGAACGTGGGTTAGCAAGGCTGTTCTTAAAACCATTCACCCACAGTGAAGACTTGTTCTAGCAGGATGACCAATATTTTCGCAGGACGTGCAACAACCTAAGAACTACTATGAAAAGCACTCAGCGGATCAATTCTGAGGCCAAAATAAACTCTCATTAGTGAAGGAGAAGTGCTAGTTCACTTTCTTTTGTGTAACCCCACTGCTTCAAGAAATTTTTTGGATTACAGTTATAAGTAAATGGCATTCTTACAAGAAAGGGTCATGTAATAGTAAAAGTATCGTCTAATCACCAGACACGACATTAATATATTTAAAATAAAATATTAAGATAAACGTTTATACACATGTAAAATTAGTAGTAATTGTCAGAGAGGGAAGACAACAGAGAAGAGGTCAAGGGTCGCAAAAAGAGTCAACATCTAGAACATGCTCTCAGTCTGAGGCACTCTGAGGCACTCTGAGGCACTGAGAAAACTTTAAATTGGAATTTCTTCTCATTCAGGGATGTGTCGTTAAGAAATTAGAAAACGTGACTGGTTATTAATTCATCTTCCTGACGAAGCGAGTAAAGGTTGAACTCTCCCATTTCCTTCTAAAGACTCGAACTTTCTGACATTCCTCGATCGTTGAAACCACCAACTCTCCCGCTCCCCTTATAAAAAGTTTCTCGATCACCGATTCCAATTTTGTCCTTAAAGAGAACAGATCCCCCTTGCGGTCTATTCTGGATGTCCTAAGAGATGTAAATCATCTCTACCTATAAATCTTGAGTGCAGCAAATGGGATGTCCAGCAGGGTTGGACTGGGTATAATATGAACTCTTTTACGCATAGTGTGGCCAGACCGGGGTTACCTCTCCCTTCTTTTCATCCTCCCCCACTCTCTCCCTCACTCCCTTATCCCGAGAATGGCCGTTGCTGGCCGGTTCTGACAGACCGGTTGGTGAATGTTTTTCTTTCTGCATGTTCAATTCCTCCTTTCGCTGAATTTCCCTCGTGTTTCGCCCGTTCCAACCTCCTCCCGCAAAAACTGTGTTTATGACGTCATTGGTGACCCCTCCGATAAACGAAAGACCAATCCCTCATGTCGTAAAATACACAAAAGGTTGATGCTTCCTTCAAGGATAAGCAGCTCCAGGAGAGCAATGTATTAATACATATTACAAATAGCCTACTTCAGCCCTTGCGGGAAAGTGGAATAACAAAAATATACAAATATCTACAAAGTCTCCTTTCATCACGCAATACATCTTCTTTCTTTATTCCTTCCTGTATGCCTGCATTTCTTTTTCTTCTTTTTTTTTCTTCCTTCCTTCCGCAGTTTCGTTTATGTTTTTCGTTCTTGTAGTCTGAAAAATCCGTCTGGTTCTCACCTCCTCTACTATAGTCGGATTCAAGGAGATGCTCTCAGAAACTAATAGGTCTTTCTTGAACTGTCTGCGTGCATGGAAGTGAGGAGACATGGACAAAAAGCTTGCGTGCAATTTTATTAAGCAAGGGAAACAAAGACAGTAGCTTGTCTCCCTTGAACTGCTAAAGAAATCTGTCATTTAATCGCCAACCGGACTCGAAGCCATTGTCTTGGGAAGCTAGGAAAGACATATCAAGAAAGGATGGAATCTCACCAGAGACAAAAGAAATTCACAATATTTGGAGAAAAATAAAAGTTTTTAGTGCTTATCGGTACTCTGTACCGCCACTGGGTCACAGGAGACACACTTTAATCAAAGAAGTCGCCCAGGACTTGATGGATCACCCAGCGGACATTTACTTGGCCCATTCCCCCTAAATCTACTTGTTGTTCCACAGGTTTCTTAAACACGAAAGTAGCAGGTTCGTGTTTTGGTTCCAGAAGTCTTTGGCAGACACAAAAAATGAATAACCCTTTTCTGTTTTTTTCCTTTGCTTTAGCTGAGTGATCCTATTTAGGATGTGACTGAAGGTAAGAAAGTGACTAAACTCTTGGAAATAGATGGTCACATAAAGATATCAACAACAAAAATAGACATCGTTCCTATCAGGCGTTTGTGAGAAGGGTTAGACCTAATGAAATGTTAGCTTTAAAGAAATCAAGCTGAAATTAAAGTGCTGAAGAAATAAATCTTCGCTCTGGAAAAAATACACAGCTAGCTTATCGTCGAAGACAACAGCCTAGCATCACGACCTTTCAGCAAATTGAAAAGCGACACTTCCTGAAGTCTAGGAGCAAATTGATGTCCACGCTGGCTGCGACCGGATACAGGATGGAGGCCATTAGCTTTTCTGTAAATAATTCAAAACATGCTGGAAACGTTTCACAAAGAGAATGGGCGTGGAGGCTAATGGGACAAACAAAGCGTTCTCTACCTCCTTCCCCACACTTCTGGCCGAATCTTTTATCAGAGCAGTCTTGGGTGGCATGGCCAAAGTTGAGCGGAGCTCACGGCGAGGTGAGCACGACGGCGGGCGTGACGTGTCGCCCCTGAAGTGGACTCATTCATCATCTCAACTCCTCTCGACGTTTCCAGCAGGAACGTGGATAAACTGCTCCGGGAGATTTGTCAACGAATTATTTTATTTCCCCTGTGTCATTATCACTTTAAACACAGTGGGAATGAGGTGATACACGCTCGCAGTGGATTGTGTCTCCGGTTTGTGGGTGATGTCCCTTTCCTTGGCTACATGTCGTTGAGCGTTTTGCATTCGTTGCTTCATTCCCAAAGATCATTCTCATGTCTGCATCCGTTTCAGCTTTGAATACTTACTGCCTGTAGTGTCGATGTTCCTCATCCTTGGCACGTTTCCGGCACATCATTACTACATTGGAGTCGGTGGCGATAACATTGAACCATCGGTATTTGAAGTAAAGTAGATGAATGCAGACTCAGTGAGACTATATAATTAACCCATTTCCACCAAACAGTAGAGAACCGAGCAGCTAGAAAGACCTTTTCTCTATATGGCATATCGATGGACAGTCATAACACAATACTTCAAAAGAAATGATACAAGACATCATCAGAGCATTGTCTTTGGAAGATGGGTCATTATTGAGATAATCATGATGGTCATGATGATTGAAGAAGACGACTAGGAAGAAAGCTTGTTTGTTTCACTCGTTGGGAGCTTTTGAAAGCATTTTATTTCTGAGACAACTAAGAGATGTTGATTAAAAGACACGAAGATGAACAAAAGCATCAAACCAAAGAAATAAGAATTATCTTTCAAGAAATCCCATGGACTAGGAATTATTGATATGCCGAGTACTCTGACGATTGGCCAATGAGAAAGTGTTCCAGACTTCTTCCATAAAACTGCAGATGATTATTTTTCATCTCAACCTTCCAACAATCTTTAGATATATATCTTAGGTGTTACAGAACACCTCGTGATGTCTGTTCTTTAGTTGCCTTTTTTTTGGGGAAAAAAGGGAGCTAACTGACGTCTGTCGATGATCGGGGCAGACAACACGCTTCGAGACGTCAACAAGAAAGGTAACTCGCTCGTTGCTCAGCTCGTTAGTGCATTTCAGTCTGTGACAAACAGGCGAGCAATGCGAGATGGTGTTGCCAGCGGCGATGAAGGCAGCGGCGCAATGGATACAAATGACCAGCAGGTCCCGCTGGCTTTTCCACACCACGGAGCGGGCGGAGAGGCGCCGAGAGAAGTAGTGGTAATGTTGCGTGGTAAATAAATCTATTAAAGCAATGGCGCGACGGATGCAAAGCTTGTAAGCACGGAGGCGAGGAAAGGGGTGGGAAGAGGGTGTCTGCTAGTCTATCGTCATCGATCTTGCAAGTGTACGGGAGGTCCCGTTAGCTGGTCTCCATCGATCTTACAAGGGCGTGCTCCTAGGATATGGCTTCGGAGGTTAAGGGTTTGGAGGTGGGGTGCTGGGTTCGGTAGACGGGAATTTCTGATAAACAGCTCTCTGTAAAGATCATCGATAAAGGCGTGAGGTGACCAGGGAAAAGATTACGAGCCGTTGTCGAGGGGTAGTTAGTGTCCGAGACACACGAGTCAGGCTTAAGGGTGATCAAGAAATCAGGAAGTATCGAGGTACAGAAGTAGCGGGAGGTATCGGGGTGTCAGAAGGTGTCGAGACTATCGGGTGGCCGCGTTTTCGGGGCTGTCGTTACACAGCTCAGAAGGTTCGAGAAAAATGATTTGCTGAGAACAGCAACAGACAGACGGTGCGAGACATATGACGCACGTGCAGGCAAGAAAAGTCTGTGGGACCCAGACAAGCGATGAATTCGATGCAGAAACTGATCAGTGCGTGGGTGTTTGGGAACAAATTATCTCGAAGGTTTTTTTTTTTTTTTTTTTTTTTGGTTCAGTAAATCTTCAGGAAATTAAGTGTAGGTAAAGTATCCCGAATCTTCAGCGAGGACGGACTGACGCAGAAAGCTTGAAACTTTACAACTTTCGAAAAAAACCAGAAAGCGTCAAAAACGGATTTGCAAATGGCGCTGACTGTTGTCCTTCAGGATGTACACAGACCAAACCACGGACTAAAGGCCTGGCTTCACCGAAAACGTATTAACTCATCATTTTCTGTATATAAAAAAGCCCGGATAACAATACACTACACAAACACGCACGTGTTCAAGCTTGCTCACACACGACAATGAATGTTCTTTGTCCAGCAATCATGTCCAGTCATCCATTAATTTTCCAGTGAATGAATGAATGTGTGCACGTGTGTTATAGTCACCTGGTGGATTCCCTGCTGAGGGCGCCGTCATCCCACGTGTTGAACTGTCGCTTGCCGTAGCCATGTGCCACGCGACTGGCGGAGTTGACTCTGAAGCCTCGCTTCTGGCGGCTGTGACTGTTGGCACTCGGGAGGGCCTGGCACAGGGCGACCACTAGTAATCCAAGTAGCACCAGAGATGTTCGGACCATGATAGCAGTGTCGAGTTTTTGTTAGATACTGCAACAACAGAAAACAAAACCACATCCAAACTTGAGCGGTTCTTATGGAAAGTGGAGGTTACTATGGGCTGCTAAAGTATTTGTAGTATTTTATATTAACATTACCTTTTTTTCTAACTCGTTTCGTAAAATTAGAAAATTATTCATTGTTTTTGTTTGTTTGTTGTTTGTTTCTGGGATTAGCTTTACGTCTTTGAAATATTCTCACCACTTTGCCATCCCATTCTTTCACATCTTGACAAATATTTTGCTAATCAATTTGCATTCCTTAACAGAAACAAACGCATTTCATCAAGTAACTATTTATCCAAGCAAACAGTTAGCTTTGTCACATGCTTAAGTCTTCCACATAGTATAACTTACAGAGTGATTGAAGACCCGCCGTCAGTATGATGATCTGTGAATCTCACTCACAGACGCTTTTAAAAGAACGGTACCTGACAAGGGTAGGGTTCTCAGAAGGAACCCGATGAAATCTACCCAGCTCGTCAGTCATCAGCCTATTTGTCTATCTACTCACCTCCGCAAGAATCTATTTTTAAGCTTCTGAGCTCTGAACCTAAACGATGACGCCGAGCCTTGAGGTGCACGTGTCCGCCATTCATCGGTTTCCGATGATTTTATTCCCACACACATCCGCCCCAGGCCCTTCCTTCCATCAGCCAGAGATAAGAACTCACGACCTGCTTTTGTTTTAGCTCTCAGTGATTTTTACACACCTTTATTTTCTGTTACTGTAAAAAAAACCTGGGCATTGCCATTGACCTCAAGATACAAGGGGGAAGATGATACAGTCGGGGGAGGACAAGAGAACGCGGGGGAGAGCTCGAGCCGACATGTGCACTGTTTCTAATTTAGTTTCTATGTAAAACTTCTGAAGATTTTCTGCAGGCACGAAAGTGACTTATTTAAAAACCATCTGGGTTTTACAGCGATTATTTTCCCTATTGTCGATGTTTTAGGGATAATTATTTGTGTGAGCAGAGGAGGGGGAGGGAAATACAAGATCGTGCCTGTCCCTACAGAAACAAAACTGTAAAACCTGCCTCTGGCTAAGAAAAAGAAAGAAATCCTCAGATGAAAGAATTATCTGCTGGGGATATTGGTCTCTTGTAAAAGCTTTGAAATTTGTCTTGCTGTTAGAAATCTCGATACTGCGATAACAAGATGAAGATTGACACGATCATGGAATTGTTCTTCGGGACACCTTTCGGTCAAAAACATTCAAACGGTTTATTTTGTTGCGGCTGGCGTGTGAGCAGGTGGTTATATGCCCTTGTAGACACATCCGTACTATGTTTTTCATCGCAAATATTATCTGGGTTTGAACCATCCTCCCGCTTTGTCAATGCCATGGAGTTCTTCAAGACAAATGTTACAGCGATGGTGTCGTCATCGGGGCGATTTTTATCATCACATCGCTTTTGTTACGCAACGATTGTCAATTATCTTGGCAAGGGAAGATAACAGATGACCTATGCATCTAAACGGCTTCCGGGCCTGGAACTTACAGGAAATATCTTCACCCATCCCACAGCTAAATCAGGATCGCATCGATTACGGGTTATTTTTGATGTCAGATCGAATAGAAAATCGCTGAAACGATACAAGAAACAATAGCAAGGCACGAGGAGACGAGAGGAAGGAAAGAAAATATCAGAGAGATGTACGAAAAAGAGGCGAATTTTGACGGTATATTGAAGTACTTTCTTTCTCTTTCTCTCTCTCACACATTTACACTCTCTCTGAGCGACACCCTCCTTCCCACACTTAACCCCTCGCTCACACATACAAACTTTGTAGACTAAACGTATATATTCATACTAAAAGGATTTTTTTGAGATAAAATGCGGAAAGCAGAGCTGGGGATTGTGAATGTATGAACAGAAGCTGCAAAAGAATAAAATCAGTTCGTGCAGCAGACGAGAGCTGCTGCACCTAAAGGTCATCATCTACGGGTGCCATTAACTACCCGCAAAGACAAGAGACCGCGATAAAATAGTAAAATAAAAAATGAAATGAATAGGTCTCGCGACTAGATATCGACAGAACGGGAGAATGCTATAAATGCCATCGATAAGATTTATTATTAAAGGATAAGATTTTGCAGCAGTTCTCTTATTCCTGACGAGAGAATATGTCTTTATGTACGAGAGACGAAACCCAGTGAAGTATTTCTCTTTAAACAATCAAAGTAAATAAACAGCTGCTGAGACAGCGATTGCCGCTTGATTGTGAAGATAAATAAGACAGACAATTCGCTGGACAGAAAAATAAGATTTGTTTAGTTTCCTGCTCAGCCAGGGGATTAAAATTGAAACACTTAAATTTTTGCCAAGACAAAAGATCTTTGTGTGACACCCAAGAAGCATGAAACAACTAAATAAATTTAACTTTGGAGCTGCGAGGTTTAAAAATTAATTACTCTGTGTTTTTGAGTGAAGGAAATCGATGAAGGAGACAGATCCAAAATATTTTTATGCCGGCTTACAATTTGTTTTCCTAACTGCATTGGTAACCAGTACAGCTTTCAAGAGTTTGTCCACCTCAAACAAACGCTAAGATTAATCACCAGGTAAACCTAGCCAATGTCTTGCCAGCAGACAATTAGTTGCGAAACTGCGCATGTCCCAACAGGCCTGTCACGTGCTGTGAGTGTCATTAACGTGTCACCATAACCACCTACCAGATATGGAAGCTTGTTAGCTATAAAGTGCTTTGAGAACCAGGCACGACAAGAGGATCGCTTTTCAAATTGTGTGCCTTCTGGGCACGCCGCCATGTTTCTTATCATCAAACGAAAAGAATCCTTCCTGATAACTGATCAAACACAATGTCTTCACCGACTCACTCACTCCCTCCCTCACTCCCTCACTCCCTCACCAGATATTTGCCAAGAAACGTAACTCAGTTTCTCTGTATGAAAGTTTTCGCGCCTAAGGTAGAGAATTCACCGAAATTTGAAAAGCTGGAACCGTCAGTAAAGGCGTTTGAGTGAAACCTAGCTGCCGGGCGATCACTGCGAGAAATGGCGAGAACTGATGAATCCGCGAATCTCGTGACAAATAGCGGTGTATTACGAGACGGTAAATACCGACCGCCTTAGGCGATTGGCTTCGGCAGGACCTGATGGTGCTGAGGATTACCAAGAATTCGGCACGGAGCTATTCTTTCCTGAGCTTAATACGAAACACCCATATTTATTATGTGAAATAGTAAAAGAGAAGAATGCAGGAAGAGAGAAGAGAGTTTTGCTGAACCTCGGTTGGAGGTGGGTTGAAGGGTGGAGAGACCACATTCAAACATTACCACGAATGCAGCTACCAAAAGAAGGGAGGAAAATAGAGGTAGGGGGGTGGTAAGATCGTGATGCTGATTGGGAAGGTTTCGATATGATGCTAAATCTTCCTCCTACGGAGTCTTGAAAGTACCTTGTGGCAGACACTTGAAAGTTATCTGTCTTGGGTTACAGAAACTGTCATAAGATCACGACACCAATTTCTCTCCCTTCTGAATGTCAAAACTCCAGAAGAATAGTTTAAAATGTCTTTAAAAGGTGTCAGTTTTCATTTAATAGCTTACTCGTTTGAAATACAAATATTTAACAGTTACAGGATTAAAAAAAAAAACCCAACATTTAAGAGCAAGTGAGTTGAAACCGATTAAAAGAAACCCACTGAGATAAGAGATAAAATATATTGCGGTCGAAGAAAGACTGCGGTTTCTCGACCGATCAAATTAAGAAGAAAGAAATAAATTAAAAAGATAAAATCTTTTCAACTTCTTACTCAAGTTATTATCAACCATTTGCCGCCTTCTTGCCTCTTTCTTATCGTGCAATGCAGAGAAAGACATACATTTCTTGGATGCTGATAATAGTTTCTCGCAAACTAAATTAAAAGATCAATGGCCCGGCAGGCACACCGCTCCCAGCTGCCGCCATTAGGTGTCACAGCAACACCGAGCCTATTGGACCCAGCATTTGTCTTGACTGTCCCTGGGGGAGCCTCAGCGAGATTAGGAGTTATCGTGCGCCCTCCGTGCACCGTTCATTTCTTTCATGAGCGGACGAAGCCAGCATCGACAAGACCTTCTCATGTCCTAATGTGTGCTCCAGCAGAGTTCCTTTTCTTTCGAGAAGATGTCGGGTGGGAGTCAGAGAAATCTCACAGAGTTTAGTTGTAGTGGTTAAGACAGAGCTCCACTCGTAACTACAAAGATGGACTTTGGTTGCTTTGTGGTCGGAATCAAGTGGTCATCGTTTGGAGAGGGGGATATTCAGTAAGTAGTTTTCAGCCTCGTAGGTGTTGATAGAGGAGAAATGATGTTAAATGTAACATCTGTGTGTGTGTGTGTGTCCACGCCCCAACTTTAGAAGAAGAGATGTGGTTCATGTCTAAAAGGGGCGACGATGTAGGATGTTCTCGGAGTGAAGTTGTGGCCAGACGGTCAACTTCAAGCCATCGGTTAGCCCTCCCAGGTGCTTCCATGCTGGACAACTGAAGCACGACGCTTGAGTAACCCAACAAGAAACTGGTCAATGAAAAGAGCGATGTGACAAATGATTAATAAAATGTTGTTGCCTTTGTGTGTGTGTGGGTGGGCGAGTGGACGAGAGTCATAGTAAGTTATCGAAACTTCTAATCTTTTGTTCCCATCAATCATTAAACATCTGTCGAGGAACTACATGCTCCAAGGCCGGCATTTCACAACGGCGACCACACGAGGTGCGTGGAGATATGGGCGATAGCACTCCGGCCAACGAGTGGCACCAGAGAAAACACAATCCGACACGCTCTGCTGGCAACAGAAGCCATTTTGACAGAATCGGGTACTTGTCAGTCTCAGCCAAGCGGGGTATCCCTAGCTGCCTGGCAAGACAAAGCTTGACAGAATGGAAATCGTTCAGAGGATTTTTGAAAGAAATCATCGATTTTTTATGGCCACAGAAAAGAAAGAAAAAAATCCATACAGAGTTGTACAAAATTCATGGGACTTAGAACTCTTCGTTTGTTCTCTAAATATAGTCATCGATTACGAATCTAGTCTTTTCCAGCGGCCCAAGTACACAGATAATATTTACAAATAAAATGTGTGACGATTGTAAAGATAACTGAAGCGATTTTCGCTCAGGTTTCAAAGGACCATTTTACTTTGCGTGAATGATAGATGAAAGAACACTTTCCCTTGCATGAAAGAATAGATGATCATGCAAACATGTCTCGTGACTGTCAATCAGAGATGAAACGAAGAATCAAACAAGGATTCAATGATGCATTTGGAGGATTAAAGAAAAATCTATAAGTAACATCTAAAGAAATAAAAAGAAAAACAAAGTATCAAGGAGTTTGAAAGACAGGTACAAAGAAAACATAGGGAAAAAGAAAAAGTCTGTGTATGGCTGTTTCTTGATGATGCAATGAAATGGGGCGTTGGAAGCCATCAGGACTGATACGATTTTCCTATCAAAATATTTCTAAATGGAACCATCTGGATATATATATATAAAACAGCTTAATGCTGGGAAACAAGTCGTCTGAAGAAGTTTTCGAACAGCCATCTAATCTGCAGATCGTAGGAAGGTGGGCGACTGTGGAAGGAAGTTGTTGACGTAGACGCAATGTTACTGGAAGGGAAAACACTTGTAGAAAGCTCGTCTGAAAAAAGTCGATTGACGAAAAAAAAAAAAAAAGAAAGAAAGAAAGAAAGAGAGCCGATAGTGGGCGTTGTGGTTGATGAAGAACAGCAACATCGTGGGCGCGAAGCGGTGACAAGGATAGTCTCAGAAACTTGCCCACAGCAACATTATTGGCGCAAAGCGGTGACGCGGACACTCTCACCAGCCTTCCCACAAACCACTGGAAAGACAAGCATGGCCGTGAAGTTAACAGACAACTCAAACACACAGATCTCAAAATCATTCTTTTTTGTGCTCTGCCTTCTCTTGGTGTCAATCCAGTGAATGAAGCCCTTACAAAAAACAAAACAAAACAATAAAAAACACAACAGACTTTTGTTGTTCTTGATGCCTCTCACGACAAAAGACCGTTTTGCTATCACACCTTTTATCCATCCATATGTTTCATTTTTTCTGTTATCCAATACAGCAATTTTCTGTATTACTCCTTACACTTTTGGACTCTTAGAATCTTTCATAAGTGTTTTCATTCTATTCTTTTTTATTATTACAGTTTCTAAAACTTAAATGCTTCAGGAGACGTTCGTTGTCTTTCTAAGAGAATTATGGAAAGTTTAAAATATTATTTATTTAATGTCATTAAGATAATACACAAAAAGAAATAATAAAGCTATATATTTCTGTTCTGTTCAAGACAAATCGTAAGACCGAGCTAAGGGGCCGAGAGAATCATCCGCGATTTTGATGTCACCCTCCAGGCCCCTGATGACCTCTTCTTACTCGCGTTTGCGTGCTTGCTACCGCGATGGGGAATCCCTTGTTTATATTTGCAGGGTATGAAGGACAATGGTTGTTTATACTTGTTGGGTATGATGGAGAACAGAGAGTGGAAAGGGACGAGAAATTTCTTTGGAACAAGGAGATGGATTGGAACCCACAGAGCACTGAGTCATCCAACAGGCCCACAAAACTCAGTCCCGGCACTCTCGTGGGATGAGTCGAATTTTTAAATCGGAAAAAGACCTTTGTAATTCAACATGAATGCGCATGACTGCCAGTGGGTCCCAGTTGGCTATACCTTTGTCTTGACTGATGCAAACGGACCCATAAGAGAATCTGAATCACCCATCATCCCTTTATAGCAGCTGAAATACAAGAATTACTGCCATGAAAGGAGGGATCCATTTTCTGTAATTTTTGTTAGTTCAGAGCTGGAACATTGTTTTATCCGAATGAATGTGATGGCACAAAATGAGAACACTTTAAAAAAAAAATTCACAATGAGCACAATTTAACAATGCCAGTCTACATAGTTCCGTCAATCAGGAAAAAGAAGATATGATAGCATGTTCACGGCTCTCAAACTGTCTTCTTCTCTGTTCACTGGTCGACTTGACCAGGAGTGATCGCCGTGCTTTGATGAATGAGATTTGGCAAATGTGTGGGTGGCGACATTCAGTTCACTATCTCCCACAGACAGGGGGCAATTTATAAAATCATCGTCCTGACAGAGTAAAAAATCCGAATGAAACCCTTTTCTGTACGAATGTTAAAAGGTTTTTTTTTTTGTTTTAATTGTTGGGAGTGTCCTTTGAACCAAACTACTCACAAATTATGACTTTGCGCCGCTTGTCAAAACTGTTCCTGTCATGCAGTGCTCAGTCTAACCTCCTCCGCCTCCTCCCCCAACAAAAAAAAAAGTCCCCGCATCAACAAATGGTTTGATTCACTTAACAAAAGGCTGAAACGGATGGCATGCAAGGCGATGCGTCAGCAGGGACCTTCGGGGATGGGAAGCGATTCGGTCGTCGTCTGTAAATGTGATTACCTTACTGGCGCAGTTGAGAAAATTGCGGCGATGAAGTTAATCAGGACTTAGGCAAGGTGGCTGAGAGATGGAGGGTTACCTGCTCCTTCCCATCGACGCGACTGCGCGTAACGGGAGACAACCTGCCGTCGGCTTTTAAGATCGAGTTTCGCGACCTTCAGACACGGAGGCTTTGCGGGGGAGTATGAGGGTAGGAGGGTAGGGGTGGGGTAAACGAAACTCTAGAACCTTGAGACTCCCTTTGCTTTGATCTTAAGATCGCGTGCTTTTCCGTTTGTTTGTTTTTTTTTGTGAAGGCTCGAACTACAGGTCTGTTTATTCATCTGTTTGATTTGAAGACCCGACGGTCCGTAAAATGATGCTGACCTGTTTGAGCTTCAAGTTCCGAAGCAAGCATTTTGAGAAACATTTCTTTATGACCCGTTTGAACCGTGCTCTTTAGGCCATTAATTTCTCGCCGGCAACCAGCGCCTGGATGGATAATCAAGTGAAATGTGCAAGGACCGGACGAATGTTGCAAAATGTATCGATTTTATAACTTTAACTGCATCAGGGAATTTAATCATTCAGAAAATAAACACACAAATACGCATGAGTGCTTTTACTCTCTCTATCGCGCACGCACGCACATGCTCTCTCTCTCTCTCTCACACACACCCTTTAGTGATTTTAGAAACATTTTTCATGATAAACCAATATGGATAGTCAATTCCTAGATTTCTCTATTGTCAAGAAGCATTTTTTCAGCGAAGAATCTGAAACTGTGTTTTAAACTGATCGGAACGTGGTGGCGTTTGTTTCTTGATCTCGACAACATTGAGGAAGATTGCATCGGAGACCAACAGGATGACAGTAAAGGCAGCTGAAGCGTGGTGGATAGAAAAAAAAAATGTCTATTTAACTGGGCTCGCGAGGCTTGCCGTCCTGTCCAGGTCCTCTCTAAACATACCAAACAAAGCGGGGCGCCGACGAGAAGACAGAATCAACGCCTAGATGCTTAAGTTTGGGGGAGGAAAGAGAGAAAAATGGAGAGGGAGGAAGGAAGTGGAAGTGGAAATGTTCTGCTTTTGTGGCTTCAGCTTCTGCCGCCAGAGATCTCAGCCGCCTGCCCCTGTCAGACAAGTTAACGAGGTTAGGCGTTTGTAGCGCCAGGGGCTTGGTCAACATTCGCCGCAGGGACAGTGGCGCGCTGTTACTGGATTAACGCGGATAGAGAGAGAGGAAGAGGGACGGAGGGAGAGAGACTTGCTGCAGACACTTACACTTCTAGAGTGGTTTAGCGCGATGCTTCTTACAGCCCCACGCGCTCCGACCGGAAATGTAAATCTCGTAAACTCTCGGAAGGTACCGGCAGTCCTCAGTTCCGCGCGTTAGGAGACATTCGCGCCGTACAACTCAGCCGAGGACACAGGCACATATCTATGTAGAGATAACAGATTTTGCAGAAATCACATCAGGGAATAAAAAAAAGTATTGCGTCAGAAACAAAATACCGTTAGATACGAAAAAGTGATGAACTATTTTTTCCTAAATTTGATCTCATAACAAAGTCGTAGTGACAAGACATAAAAGATAAATAAATAAAAAAGGGGCATAACTACAGCTGTAAGTCGTCAAAGTCCTCACAGACAGCGAGGTTCGCAAAGTTCCCAAAATGAGATCGGAAACTGGATCCCGCCTGAAGTACTGGGCATCGGGACAGCAATCAGACCCTAAGGCCAAGAAGCCGAGGTCGAGGGTCGCCCTGGGACGAGCGAATACGTCAACTGTGATAACAGTTTGTGGTCTGAGATAAACAGTAAGGCAGCATAATGCAGTGCAGGCGAATATAGATTAGTTTACATTGACAGGTAACAAATCATAGTTCTGAGCCGAAAGTAAAAAAATAAAATAATTACATTTTTATGGCTGGGATTTTTGTCTTTGTAATATACTTTAATACTTATATATCTTCCTAAATGAAGACTTATGTGTATAATAGAAATGGTTACGATATCATTTTAGGCATTAGCTTTGACTTGATCGAGAGTTTGCTGTCAGTTCCAAACACCAGACGTGAAAATCCCTCAAAATTATTAGTCTCAGAAGTGACCTTTTGTGAGCAGATTAAACTGGAAAAAATATACTTGGTTCATGCGATGGTTTTGCCATGCAATTCACGACATAGCCATAGATTACAACAAGACTTTGCACGCATAGAATTCTGGGAAATATTTCTGCCTGTCGATGCTATCAAAAATGTATTCTTTGAATACCACAGAGGGCTCCTGCTTAAGACACAACAACACTGTTTGCCAGTACCCTTGTGCAGTTGTAAGAAAATAAATGAATCATGGAGAAGTTATAAGGCCAAACAGTCGAATTAAGCAGGACAACGCTGATAACAGTATTCTCCAAAGAGACAAATCGTTCACATCTTTCAAGGAATCTCGTACACAAACAAATATCCAATAACACGATAGAAAAGAGGCCATGTAATCTTCAATTTAAAAGCAATTGAAAAATAAAACTCAGGATAAGACTGGAACAGATTCAACAAACAATACAATATCTTTATTTACGAGTATTCTCAGCAACACAGAAATATTTCTACAGTGCCAGTCTGACACACGAGTCTTGTCGCAGACCTCATGTAGCATCCTCCTATCCTATTTCTCAATCCTTTCAACGAACTACAATTTATTTGTAACTGTGGATCATGGAAAGGGCATCAACCGGTTTATCCCAGGGTTATGATCATTATTCGGGTGTTATTCCGAACCGGATGACGATGAAAAAGGAGCTACGGTCAAAGGTAGGTTAGGAAGGTGAGATTTTTTTGTGTCGAGCTACGTTTTTGCGAAATTAATTTGCTGGTCCACTGCAAAGCTGTCTGCTCAAAAAACAGCTACCATCGGATTTAGAGCCGGAAGTACAGACTGGAATCAGGATTTTTTTTTTTTTTTTTGGAAACCTGAAACACTCTGGCAAGGGTCGATGTGTGACACCTGAAAGCCGCACACCTCTTCCTGCTCTCGCTGCATGGCTGAGTGAAGAAGTGATGGGGGTTTCAGATGACCATGTTTTTGTTTGCCGGCAGATCCTCCCTGGTGCTGGGCGACAACAATGGGAGATGCAGACCTGCTTCATTCCACGTCATGACTGGGAAATTTCCAGCTTTTGTGTGCTTCGTCCGGCTGCACTCGGAGCAGAGCTCAACAAA
This sequence comes from Pomacea maculata, assembly GCA_004794325.1. Lineage (NCBI taxonomy): Eukaryota > Metazoa > Mollusca > Gastropoda > Architaenioglossa > Ampullariidae > Pomacea > Pomacea maculata. Next base: position 84,328 of record SRHC01001898.1, on the reverse strand, counting down.
TATTGGCTGCGTCCTATGAATTTTCATTCGCTTGTCGATCTAATGAGAAAACTTCACTTCGCGTCTTGATCCCTTAACCGTTTCGACAGCGGCCTTTTTTTTGTGCGGACATACGGGCACTTGTTCGTCAATTGTCGAGGACGGTGACACGGTCGGCTCTGGCAGCGCCCTCAGCATCGTCAGGACATTCGATCTCTCGACAAAGAGGGTCCGACGCTCGACTCTCTAACCTGCCTCTCCTCTCGCACTCCAGTCGCTAAAGCAGACTACAGCATGAAAACAGCCTGCTTCTGGTTTCTGTCATTCTTTTCCCCTCTTTTTCTGGATTTTTTTCTTTCCGTTTACGATTAAATTTATGAGTTGTGTTCACAGGTGATATAAAATGACCGAGACTCCTGTCGGATGCTTTTATTGCAAGGTAGAAGTTTTTTCACAGGTTCCAAAAAAGGGAGCATTTAGTAGTTTTATCAGTCCTAGAAAAAGAGTTTTAGTCTTGCCTTTTTTGTTGTTTCTTTCTGTTTATTATTTTTTTTCCTCCCTGTGGCTTTTTTCGCTGTCTTCTGGTTAAAAAAGTTATTTAGGTTACTGTCAGTTTCTTTTCTAATGGCTTTATCTCTTCCCTTTAAAGTGGCTTAACTTTCTCTGTTTTTACATCTTCTTGTTGCAGGTATTGATTTTGCTAACATTGTAGTGGATAAAGAAAGGATTTGTGTGCTTTGTCATCAAAAGCCGCTGGTAAAGCTATTGGGCTAAGCCGGCGCATGCGCTGTAACAGAACTAGGGGAAGCCAGTCATCTGACCACTCAATGTCACATAAACCAGCATGGAACACGAGCAGATTGACACCAACCTTCTCAGTTTTAGAATGGCTATTTTAGCACAGTCTGCGAGAGTAACAACAATTTACAAATAATCCAGAGGTGGCCCATGGTAGGGCGCCACTGTGCAGGTGTGAAATGTTTTGGTTTAAGTTTGTTTTTTTTCGCTTCCACGGGCAGGCACATCGAAAGAGCAAGACGAGTGGCGAGCTGCTCTCATTCACAAAAGTTTTAATCCAATTCAGCATGCGAGCATATCAGGGATTTGAGGTCTTCATGTTTAAGTGTGTTTCATACTATTTATCATTCCATAAGGTTTCCGTTCTTATTATGGTTTTATTTTCTTTTTTCCTTTTCTTTTTAGTATGCGCTTTGAGCCTGCCTATAATGGTGGAAAAAATGCGCTATACAAATTCAACATATTACATCCGGTCCGCGTCTTCCGGAAGTCGGATAGTCAATCGCTCGCCGAGACTAACAGGAAAGAGGCTGAGCGTTGGTCTCGGCAGACAGACAGCAGTCCACCTATACATGTCCGTGGTGAGATCAGTAATTAAATTACATTAACACTCTGATATGTGTGCTCTGGGTATAGACAACCATTAGATTATCCACTGCTGAGAAACTACATACACCAGTTGTGTTTATAAATAGCTATGTATAAAAGTTCTGTATATTTGTGTTTGGGAACAAAGAGTCTACGCCTACATTAGTAAGTAATGCGGGAATGTTTTGGTAAGTGTGAATCAATGTATGGACGGTGAAATCCAGCGACTTGTTGGTGCATCTACCGGTGTTTAGTCTGCATGCTACGTGCTACAAGATGCTGGCTTCGGTGGCGCCCCGAGGCCGTCTGCTGGTTTGCAGACAGCAGAAGTTTGGGAAATAAATAGCCCGATGTCGCCCTTGTTTTCTTACTTTCATCTTAAAAGGAGCATGTTATTCCAAGGTGATGGTCGTCTTACCAGCCCTAACCGAAATCTGTATTTTTTAGGCTTTTCGAGCGGTCACCGACATTTAGCAAAGTGTATTGCCAAGATGCCTGCAGGGGGGAGAAAAAAGAAGAAAAAGTTTGAAAGAAAAACAGTTAAGTGCCAGTCTGTGTAGGTTGTGTATGTGTGTGTCTTGTGTGCGCGTGTGTGTGCGTTTATGTGTGTGTTTATGGGTGTGTTTATGTGTGTGTTTATGTGTGTGTTTATGTGTGTGTTTATGTGTGTGTTTATATATATATGTGTGTGTGTCGCGAAGCCGTGGATGGCGCGCACGTGCAGACGCTGCCGCAAGGTGTGATGGACCCTCGAGGTCTGCTGCCGGCGTGGTGCTTGGCTTTAACGGCTAGTCGCCACTTTCAGAAACTTTCCACATCTGTGGGTACATTATCAAGTCATCAACAGGAACTTTAATACAGATTATAACCAAGCGGAGATGTCTAAAAGAAAGTAGATATTGTTTTTAGATATACACGTATTAGTCGAATTATAGAAAGACTGCACGGTAAACAACGGATGCACGTAAACATTCATCAATCTATCTGTTTCTTCTTCCTCATAAAGAGAATGAATGAAAAGACACACATGTAACAAAGAAAATAAACCCTGAAAACTTGTTTCATTTTTGTAACTCGTTCACTGCCAGTGACTCCAAACTAGACAGCAGAAAATTGAGTTTTAAATGTTTGTTTCCCCAAGAAAATTGCTCTTGTTGCCAAATGAATTCGTGCGTGAATATTATTTGCAAAATATTTTAGAAAGTAAAATGTGCCTTACACAGTTTTATTTATACAGCGTAAAGAAAGGTATTTGGAACTTTGCGGTTAAAATAAACTGAGAATCCAAGAATGACTTTGACTCGTAAGCGGTACAAAAAAATGCTGAAAAAGTGTATGTATAGTAAAAAACCTCACAAACTTACCCACGCAGCACAAGTTATTGTTCAGGACACAAAACCACACAGACCTTGCAGCTCTGGTATAGGACACATCACACCAACACCTCCCCCGCTTCCATTAATGGGCCGTTTAAAACGACTCCATACTTGGTAATGACATCACTGGGCTTAATGAAGACAATCTCAAAATGGTTATGGATTATTATTCGTGACATTTTTGACATTTGGACTTAACTGATATCGTAATGTAACAGTCTATGCCCGTTAATGAAGAGAAATGAACTCTAAAGTGCGACTGTTAATGCTTCATGCTGATCTCACGTTTCTTCCTTTTCGCTTTTAAACGACGCAGAATCCCGATATAGAAGTAACAAAATGCAACCAAAGTAACAAAATTCACAAAAGATGCGAGAAAGTGTGGTTAACAACAGGAAGTGAGCGAGAAGGACCAGGAACCTCACGCTCGGCAAGGGAGCTATACAAAGGACCTCTGAGTATTCTCGGGGCCAAGGACCACTTCATTCATGCCATGAAAAAAACGAGTCAGCATTGTAGTAGGATGGTAATCAACCGTTGCAATCAAGGAGTTATAAATAACTATACCCCTTAACACAGATTAAACAAAGAGAAAACAGTAAAATTAAGATGGGCCTTTAAACAATAACATCTAAAGGTCTGTGATGATCACGAAGGAACTTTTTTCTGTTGCGATTCAATGCTTGGCGCGTAATAGGAAGATTTAATGCCACATTCTAACTTGAAAATCACTTTAATGATGAGGAGCCCAAAAATATTGGAATATGATCGCATTTGAAACGCCAGAGAAGGCTTGCTAAGCTCTGCAATCGGATCGAGACTTGTTTCCCGAGGATAATGAAATAAAAGTCGCGAGAAGGAGAGAGAGAGAGAGTCGGCATTCTAGGGTAATCTCCCGAGCTCAAACCTTTCTTCTCTGGCATAAAGGAATAAAAAGAGGAATAAAAAGCAAATGAGATTAAGAGTCGGTATTTTAGAGAAAAACACACGCTGCAACACTTGGCATTTCTGATTGAGGAAAAATAATCGCGACCGGCGTTGTTCTTAAAGAGATCATTGTAGTCAATTCTCTATACAATCCTGGCGATGATCATCCTTGGGTAGAATATCCATAAAGGTTTTAAACAAGCAAAAATAGTGATTCGCAAACTTGTAATTGCTATAGAGAAAATAGAAGTTGATGAATGAAAACAAGAATTAAGTTAGTGTCATTTATACCATCTCCAGCACTAACTCTGTTTAAAGAGTCTAGACTAAGCACTGGCAGTAGAAAAGTGAAAAGCAAGCAAGCAAGCAAGCAAGAAAGATATACAGAAAGAAATTTACAAAAAATATAGAAGAAAAGGCATCACCGCAGCAAAAGGTGCTGAGGTGATACGGCAAAGATAACTCCAGACAAAAAAAGTTAACTTTGTAAACTTGAAGAAAAATCCACGTGAGAGAGAGAAAGAGAGAGAGCACAAGCGGATACAGAGCTTATTAATTTTCTTATCGAGACACGACCAGTATTCATTCAGTAATATGGCAAAATAATCGTGTAAAGTAGTATTTTTAACACTATAAGCCCAAGTTCTTGGACATTTTTAATTGAACCATAAAGACACATTTTTACATACCGGATTTACAAATAAATTAAATTGAAAGATGCTCGCGCGGACTGCTTGAATAAAATCCAAGTGAGACACGAAGCAGACGTTTTCAATCATCCACAAGCAAAATCCTGATATGATTGTAACAAGACAGTGATCAACGCCTTAACACAAGCCTGCTTATTAAAATCGGTTCCGTTTGGTGCATATCTACGAAAATAATAGGACATTCTTGAATGAAAATTATATGAAAAGTTGCATTGCGAGGAGATCAGAACCCTTTAAGCTTTTTCTTTGCCTGGTTTGTCTGGAACAAGCAGAATACCATTTGGAGTCCGCAGGATAAAGAAATGATAATAACACGAGACTGGAAGAAGAAGACCATTGGGACAAGCTTTATGTAATGACAGAACGGGATGAAACTCAGACAAAATAAGATGCATTGGACTTGTAAGCTGATTTCGCTGATCTGGCCAAAGCGTTTGATGTCCGTGGACTAGATGATCAGCAAAAGATCCGTTATGATCTGTTCTCGCAGTTCTTCACTTTGACCCGCCATTTGCACTGAGATCAGAGGAGAGAAAAGTGTCTCGGTCCTCAGGATGGCTTAGAGGACTGCATCTCCTCAGCACCAGCTGCCTTCTGCTTTCTTAATTTCATTTGATACAATAGAGGATCTGGCACAAAAAAAGTCCTCAATAGAATAAACCTTTATTTGCTGTCCGTCACTCTACAGCAGCGGAAGGGTGATGGTTGAAGTGGGTGGGTGTGTTGGGGGGAGATGCTGAATACCCATAAACAGCGAGTTTTTCAAAAAAAGTTACTTCCTGTTTCAGACGGGAAGTGGGAGGAAAGAAGATAAAAGCGCGAAAACGGAAGCTGGAACTATCCAGATGCTTCCAAGCCTCAACATCACAGGCCTCAGTCGTAGCTTCAATAACAGACTTGCAGCCTCCAACCCTAGCCCTATAATTATCCTTGCATGGAGAAATACGTAAGAAGACCAGATTCACAACAACATTTAGGCGACATCGCCGTTTCTCTTTAGCAAACCCATTATCTTTGCTTGACGGTGGTGGATTGTCTTCACTATTCTAGGAATGGTGGAAGGGAGTAGAAGGATAATAACACAAGTTGTCTCAGTTATCATAATTTTCTCCCCTGTATGTCTAGATAAATTGACGTGCGCTGCTATGCACAATATTTCACTCAGAACAGTATGTCGATAAATTCATAAATCCTGTTCCTAGAGTATTGACAAATTAAATTATCATTATGAAATATGTTTTCCCAAGACACAGGAAACAACGCACTTACTAAAGATACAAAGCAAAGGTTGAAGTAGTCGCAAAACAAACATAAGAATGAACTGGCAGAACACTCGAGGAGGGTTGCATGGTCCATTGTTACTATTTCGATATCATCTTGCTGCCTGGAGCTGTAGCCATGGATGGGAGGTAGACAACCTCGCTGGTAGCAAACTACCTCAGCCCATGAATGACCGCGGGGTTACGAAAACTACATCTGAAGCATTAGTAAACAAGTCGATGAGAATATAGTCCCCCAGGAACCAAAGGAAATAAAAGTTTAACTAATCTGTGGAAGGAAAGAGACCTACTTTTTTCTTAAAAAAACAGGAGTCATTTGCGTAGGTTTTTCAGACGCTCGTTAACCTTTCCCCGTTACTAGAGTGGAGAGATTACCAACGAAGGTTCTAGAATGGCTGCACTAAAATGGAGCTCACAACCACGCACAACTTTTATGGAGGACCACTAGCAAGTGTGAGCCATATAGTGGTGTTTCGTTACAAGGGCGAAAGGCTATTGGATATTTGTACCGAGCTGTAAATTGTGTAATAAAATTATATTATAGTTATAGTTATATTATAGTTAGCCTAAAATGATCCCCAGAAATAGTATGGGAGTGAGACTGCGTTTACAAAATGGAGGCTATCTTTGGAAGCTGAATTTTCTTTTATGTATTCTGACATGATGTTTGGGCATTAATGGGTAATGTGGAGGGTCTTAGATGATTCAGGATGTGAAGGAGTGTTTTGGTGAGAAGAAAACACTGAAGAAAGGAAAATCAAAGAAATAATTCAATGATGTTGACAGGGTAAATTAAGTTACTTATTTGATTTATGCTTAGCACGAAATGGGAATTTGATGCTCGACACAATAAGACAAAGGCCGATGTTGATGAAGCATAACGACAGCTTTAACATTTCTTAAATTTTAATGCTGTCAAAGTTTCTTCAGAATTAGGCAGAAAATATTATTTGCATGCAGCATTTCAGTTTATATGCTTTAGATGAGACACAACGCAATCACAACGTTTGATAAGAAATAAGTGTCAGGATCCATAACTCTACAGAGAATTTATTTCGCTTTGAAACGCAGAATTTTCTTCTCTAGAAGTAGATATTTATTGAGATAAATATTTTCCCGAATAACTGCATGTCCGGCTGCTGGTAACATACTTTGTCATCTAATAAGCCAGTAGCAGATGCTCAATCCCTACTTAACTTTGCATTTCAGTACAAGTGAGTTTACAGCACTTGTCCCGGATTTCTAGGGCAGCTTGTGCTAAACATTTCTGTGAAGAGATTTGATGGACATATCACATCTCTCGAGAAATCTTTTCTCAGAAAAATGTTGATGCAAACAGCGGGTCACACACAGCGAGGGAATAAACGCAAGCACTTAAAAGACTTGGACATGAAGACCTACCTTGTGGTCTGGTGGCGTGTGACGACTGTCCCGGTCACGTGGTCTAGTGGTGTCAGGCACGAGGGTTGTACGTCCAGCAGTCTTGAAACTGCAACAGAAAAATGGAAAACTTAGACTGTAGCAGAAAGGTCAAAGTTCATATCGTGGATTTGCTTCCTTCCAACAGCCTCCTGGCGCTAACAGCGACTTTATTTTAACAAGACTTCAGCGTGGCAGCCATTTTCAAGACATTTGGTCTCTTAATACGCTTTTGTATTCAGTTCAGTTACACGTACCACATTTTCTAATTTAAAAAAAGTTCAGCTAAAAAATAGAAAACTATCATTTGCTGTACACAAGTCATCGTTATAAAAGTTTTTCTGTGATAATCGTTCGTCCCACTTCAAACACAAAAGTATATATGGCAACGCATGCATTAAACAAGAGTAAAGTAAGTGTTCTTAATCAACAATTAATACGACAATGACTGTCACCTGCTCTGTCCTCCAAGCACTAAAACATCAGATATAGCTCGAAACGGTTCGGAATGTAGATGCAACGATCTCGGTTACACAGACGACAAAAAGTTATTAAATCCTCGACTTCTACCAGGATTTCCAGTTTCTGATAACGGGGAATCACAAAGCACTGAGAGCAAGACATTTCCTTTATAGTTTGGCGACCCCTCCCTCACTTCCTCGCCTCCTGTAAGCTTCTGTACTACTGGACATTTTTTTCACCGGAAACTCAATCTGGCCGTTGGGCGAGCGGCGACAGTCCCCAAGCAAAGTGACTAATAAGGGCCTATCAATCACGTGTCCCAAGGGTAAGGGCTGAGATATGATACGGAAATGAAAATTTCTTCACTTGTTGATTGCCGGTTCGTGATCATACTTTGGCTTTGCCTCTCCGAGGTGCAAAGAACCACGGAGCCCTGCGCCACTGGTCCACCCAGCGGGGAGGCGCTGTGCTTATCTTCACTTCGTGCATGGACTTCGTGCGTGGGTGAGCTGGTGATTAATGAGTCATTTCACCAGCAACAGTCCAGCAACCGACAGTCAATATGCAGTCACCTGGGACAGATGCAGCTGCGCAAACGGTCCATTTCGTAATTGGTCCTAAACACTTGCGGTGCTGAGAAGACGAGCTTTTGTTGATGAGAGAAACTTTTGCACTTTCTTTTTTTGCTATTATTTTGCTTTTCACCTAACGATAACGGCAGATCATATGGCAACGGAAAAATCCCCCGTGTGTCACACATTTGAGTGATAGGCGCTTGCAACAAAATAATCGCCAAAAGCTGTAGAAACTTCCCTTATTGCAAAGCTGACAGTTTATATATAATTTACATCGTTTTATCTTACTATTTCGTTAATTATAAAGTACTATACTATTTATCTTAGGCCCTTTTTATGGTTGAGATAAACGTGAAGAGCATGTTCCGGGCAACAACAAATCAAGCGGAAAATGTCTAGACCTTTCAGGTGTAATGATCAAAGACTTAAAAGTAAGCAATAAGCCCATCAGGCACAAAAGCTTGCAAGCTGAAACCATTGGTCATACTTTGAAATACAATCCCCCCATATAAATATATACAAAGTGACTACAACACGTATGTGATTAATGTCTTCCTGTCTGGAGTGAAATATCTGTGTCCCTGTTTTTAAAGAAAACAACTTCAGACAAAAAAGTTGATGAGTGACATTTGATCTCATTCATGTTAGCGAAACAGCTTTTCCTTCCATTTCTTTGTCGTCTGCTGGCACCCTTGGGTGTCGTGGTGAGATGGAGACGGCGGCTGATGGCTCGGTGTGAAGTCTCGGCGACACTAAGGGCACGTGACGAGAGGGTCTTTGTCGTGGGGTCTGTTGTTTCAATGCTTCATCGACTACTCATCACGAAGAAGAGGAGCATCAAAACAAGTCTCTCTCCTCCACATTCACGTCAGCTCTTGGCTTTGATCGCCATCAGCAGCTGTCTGTAAGAGGCGATCAGTCAGCTGACTAAACCTGATGGAATCCAGGTGTGGACAACTTATCAGGCAGGTGTGTATAAGGGGCTTTGTATGTCTTTAAGGGTGTGCAGGAACACTAATCTTTTGTAAAGCCTTTATAGCACTCGTTTCATGAACACTAACAGAGGAAATGTTAAATAGCTAAATATTATCTTGAACTAGCTAGATAGAAAGAAATACAGAAAATGAATGCAAGGCAAGAACACAGTACCTGATATCTTCGTGCAGTCATCTACTCCTCATTCCGACACAATTTCCCAAAGAACCAAGATGTCAGAGAAACCTTTACTTATTGTAACATAAGTACTGTTCACAGTCCCCTGATTCCGTATTCAAATTGTAACTTTGAAGTTTGATTCTCTACACCAAAAATCAGGGTTTCGCAAGTGAAGCACCCGGCAGTCACTCCTGTGACACGTTTCATGTGCATGTAGAAGGAGGTCATTGTTATGTGCGTGACTGTTATCCCTTATCATTTCACACCTGTCAGCAGTGCGTGTTTACATTCCGAGTTTCTCAAGCCAGGCAACATAAGCATTCAGGTGTCTGTTTATCTGATTGATTGCGCTCGACAGTCGGCTTGTTGCGAGCGAAGGGCTACACGACTCGCACTAGCGTGCAGGAGAGAAAGGAATTTCATTAAAAGTCCTCTTCAATTAGCTGGGATGAAAGACATTTAAGTAGACTTCAAAGAATGGCAACGCGGTCTCGAGCTTCGAACCGCCTTTGTAACCTTCTTTCGACGACACGAATTAGGAAATATAAGAGGCGACGTTGGTTTGCAGGTTTTGTGTCCGTGAGGAAATAACAGACATGGTTGTGGGAAAAGAGAAAAACTTTGTAGAAAACTTGGATCTGGCTTTCTTTGTTCTGCACCGAGGTAGAATGAAATGTTAGCTGTACACGCACAGTCTAGCGAACGTTTGCCACTGATAGGATGCACGGGTACGATTGCAAATAAAACAAAGACTCATTGGCAGCTCGCAAAACACAGGTGACATAGAAGTTTGTGTGAAAAAAGGAATATTCTTCTATGTCGCTGCGTATATACAGAGCGACCATCAGACGAGAGACGAGAGACGACAGACGAGAGTGCAAAATTTGTATAATACTTGAAAAGGTACATATTTATACACAAAATCAGTTTTACATAAGATTTATATGTAGGTATGATCTAGCTTCATTGTTATCTGGATTCTTTAAAGTTAAAATATCTTCTCTGAAAAAAAAAACAACCAAATTCTGTCTGAAGTAAAGCAGAGTGCCTGCCCCTTGTAGCTGATTCACTCGCTGGAGAAATAAAGTGCACTTATCCTTCCGTGACGATGAAGCAGATGGGAGGAAAACAAAATAAACAATGGAAACCTAGTCTTGTGGATCAGCTCAGTGCAGCCAACCAGTGACAATGTTACATTTGAATAGAGTCATCCAATCATGATGCTACAATTCTCAGCTTTGAATACCCGCCGCCCGTAACACCATGGACGAGAGACTGCGTGTGAATGATAGAATGCAGATGTACTTGAGATAGCGCCTGTTCAGAAGTTTCAATGGGCAGGCCTCTTCATTATGGGGAGGATCAATACAGGAGTGATTTCACGCGAACACAGGGCTAAATCTCTAAAGGGGAAATAACTTTGGAGGGAGCCCTTTACTTTGAGTTGCCAGCCCTAGCACCCCAAACAGGACCACACGCATTTTGATGCCCTTTGACTTTAGGACTTCAAGAACTTGTGGGGTGTCTTGTTGGCTTTAGTTCAGACCTTTCTTTCTTGCAGAAGAAACACACGGGCAAAATCTTATCTTGCAAGAAACAAATATTGTGCAGGAGGCAAAATCAATCAATCAATCACGTGATCATGCAAATAATTGTTAGCGTTTGCCATTGTCTATAGCGATCTGGGGATTACATTTAATCCCACGACAGTTACCTTTGCTGCAGGACTATCCCTTGTAACGTGATAGTATATTTATTAAGCCCGCCCACGGTCCCTCACCGATAATAGTTTTTGGTCGATCACTTTCACCAGCTTCCGGCGAAGTAGAGTACAGGTGGAAAGGTTCGCATTACGGTATTAGTATCTCCACTGAGCCACCACGAGACCAAAGCCCTCCCTCCCACCTCTCTCTCTACCAGCCTCCCTTCGTACCGGACAGATTACGGGGAAAGGACGTAATTGCACGTAGTAAGTCGTTTTTGCGCGCTTGACCAGATCTGTGCAGTTGTGCGTGTGTTGATGCATGTTTATGTTTGTTTGCTTATGTATATTTGTTCACGCATACTCACGATCGCCATGCCACCGATTTCCTCGCCGATCTGCGTCGAGAAGCCATCTCATAAAAAACCACGCCCAAAGCTAACAACCGTGAACTTTTCGCAACACCAGTTTCGCAAAGCGGTGGATAATTAAGATATAATTACAAAACTGCGCAATGCTATTCTATACGAAAATTCGATCAGGCGCTGAAACGGAACGTTTGTCCAGCGGTCTGTTTCTTCCTGGCCTCCTCTTGCCACCCTGACTTAAAACACGCACACGACCATGAAATCCTTTTATTCAGCGAAATAACTTTGACTCAAGTTGGCATTCGGGCAGCCCAGGGTAATTTGCTCTTGAAGAGGCGGGCTTTTTCAGATTAGGCTGAGTTCGATAAAGTTATTGTTCCAGGGCTCCATGGGGTCTTAGGGGTCGAAGAATCAATTACACCGCACAGCGGCGCTTGCGTGAAGGTCTTTTTTACTGGCCCTCTTTTAGCCAGCTATTACCAATCTTAAGCGTAGGCAAACAAGAAAACGCTATAGAGCATCCCACACATGCAAACTTCCTTCCGCCCACTTCCATGTTTACTGATAAGAATGTCGTGAAAAAGTCGAAGGAGGACATGGCCTTTTTTGTCTTCTTCGCGCGTCCCGTCTTATTCGATTTGTAATGAGCATTCAAACACGCTGGCCGGATGTAGGCGAGTAAGTGTTCCCCACCTTTATCTTTCTCCCACAGGAGAGTATAGGAGAGGCGGAGAGTGAGAAGGAAAATGAGAACGAGGACGAACAGAAGTAGAGGATGTCAAAGAACAAGGACATGCGAACTTCACGTCAATATTCTTGAAAATGTTTTTAAAGTCATCATTAAATATTTTTTGAGTTGGCCATTTGTTCAGTGATTTACAAAAATTATCAGATGACATAACCATGCAATCATGTCGTCACGGCTGTGAGTTCTTCTCGTGAAATTTAAAACAAAAGCAAAAAAGCAGACTGATCTCAGATTAAAAAAAAAATCTTCGTTACAAACCGTGGATGTTCAGCGTAACTTCAACCTTTTGCTCTTGGAGAGGAGCAAAAATAAAAGGTTTCTGACTGAAAGGTAAAAGGGTAACGAGAACAGCTCGCTCAATATGTCGAGAATGTGCCATTCAGTCAGAACGAAGTCCTTGAACCTTTCACGGTGCATGACGACGTGGGGCCAGGTGCAGAACCTGGTGTTCCGAGTAAGTGGTTAGAGAGATAGGAAAGGGACAGAAGAGGAATAAATAAACAGAGAGAGAGAGATTCAAATTTAAAAGTTGATGCTAGCATTCCTTCTTTGTTTCAAGCTTGTACATATTTATACTGTTAATAACTCGAACGTTGCTTGAGACAGAATCGCTGTGCGAGCGATACATTGAGGTTTAGTAAAGCCTTCTGTTATAGCTTAATTAGAAATAATAGTGATACATGCAAAAAATGTGCTAAGCCAAGCAAAGAAGACTGTAGTGCGACCATTTTTGTCGTATGTTTTGTAGGGACCGACCCTGTCATAAGTATTCAAATAAACATTTAGTTACTCCGTCTAACACAAACACTAATATGATTCTGGGGTCTGATTCTTCACATAAAACCAAACATCTTTTTCTCTACAGAAAAGTCGAGACTTTTATGAGAACAAAATGACCTGGACGTTGCTAAGTGACGCGAAAGTGTTCCAAGGGTGACACTATCAGCAGTGCATTGTTTTGATCCGGGTAAGGACCTGTAAGATTTAAGACACGTTAGAGTCATTCAGTGGTGCCTAGCTAAATGTCTCCCAGTGGGTTTTAAATACTCTCCCAATAAAATTCTGTCTTCATGCCTAGTGACGCATTGTGCACGCGGCTCCAGGACTGGCTGACCTTTAGCACGAGACTTCTCTAGAGTGCACGTCACAGCGTCACGCAGAATTGGAGCACACCCGTGGAACAGCTCGGGTCGTGACGAACGATTTTATGGCAACACCCAACAGTCACTGATGATGTACTTGTCTCGTCCCGGGCCAAGTGCTCAGAAGAACATTCAGACGATACTTAATCGGCCTTCCGCCCCACGTCCAGTTGTTTCTTTTCCTTTTTTTTCCTCTCTCCTTCTAATGCTCTCTCTCTCTCAGCCACTGCAGTAACGAAAGCACGTGAGCTGTCCTTGTTTGCTCGGTGTAAATCGTCCAGGCTTGGCGACGCCTGGTTCCAGACGAACGTGCCTGTTGTCGAGGAGGTCAATGGTTAAAGGGGAAGGGTGGAGGCAAAGAGCGGGAGGAAGGGAGGATGTAGGAGCTGAGAAGTGCTGCTGCACGGCGTCTGTCTGTTAGCTAGCGACAGAGACGACCCGAAGTCGATGATGGGCATGCACCCTGCTGGTAAGCATCGATACCTGCACTCGCAGGGCACCGCCATTTACCCCTTGTCCTGAAACATCTTAGGGTCATCGGACGATCGTGCTAGAAGCATAAACACTTGATCGTCCTCGGGTCGAAGGCTCTACTCACAAATTTGACATTTTCTTTCTCTTTTTTTTTTACTTTCTCTCTCACGGTGACAACTCTCGCCACACGCCGCAGATGTTTGCCGTTTCCAGATGTTTACATCGTCATCGACGACGTTCTATTCATGTTGACAACGTCAACGTAAAGACAAATCGCAGCTGCGTGTAACAATCTTCGAAGATTCGTGAGCACTTTCGATGTCTACCCCTATTTCACCCCATCCCCTGCTTGTACAACCTTTTATATTCAAACAAAGATAAAATAATGTGTGGATGGCAGCGTCCATATAAACATCAGTTTAGGCGTTCAACAGAAATCATCCTGGGCAACAAGGGTTTCTCAATGGAACAGAGGTTAAGCAATTGTCCCCAACTTAGAATCGAGTGTCTTAGGCTCAAATCTCGTCTCCGGCAGACGGTTTATTTGTCTCTAGAAGTGGAGTGGTCGATGTTTACAAGGGCTATGCTGCCAAGACACAGCCTTCGCTGTTAGCTCTGCATTCAACCCTAATTGCCTTCCCACCCTCAAGCCGAAAAAAACACCGAGCAATTAAGACAGACAGGTCTTAGTTTCAAATTGTGACCACCATACTAACTCCCACGCCACCACGCACGCAGTCGTGCATGGACGTGTCTAATATACCATGTAGTAGCTGCGTGTACCCGAAAAACAAACTTTTTTCAAACATAAGTGGAGACTTTTATGAGGGCAAGAACGGCAGGAAGTGTGAAGTGACTCTGTGCTCAGGTTTGATCCGGGTAAAGACCACAAGCAAAAGACATCAATTTTCCTTGCGAAGGTAGGAAAGCCAAGCGAGGTCAGAGAAAAATCTCTAATTATCATGTCATCTTCCTGTTTAGCAGGATGCAAACTAAAGCCCTTCGACCTCTTACTGAGGAGAGACACTGACTAGGGTAGAGGACAAGGGCGAAAATACAAAGGCCTCAGGAGCAAGTACTCAGCAAGGGTGACTGTAGCATATCATTGGCACATACATCATAAGATTATTCAATGTCAGTAAATGTACAGTGAGTCAGTAAATAGGTGTTGGTGGGATAAATAACACAAAGCACAATTTTGGGGCAAACTCTGCAACACATTCACAAATGTATGACCTTGTTGCCAAAGTCTTTTGACTGTTTTCTGGTTGCCCTATTTTAGCCTTAGTAGTTTGTGCTATACTTAGCTGCTACTAAAACTGCTATAATGGAGACTTCACAAGGAAAACTGAGCCCGGCTTAGTCTGGAATGGTCAAGGTTTTTCTGAAATATCTACCTGTGAGCAAGGCAGCCCGGCGTTAAACGAAACCCTGCATTACTTTTTCTCTCATAAAAACTTTGCTGACATTATTATCATTCAGTTACAAAGGAATATTTTTAGATTGAAAAGCAACACCATACAGTGTTGACTTGAATTTATTATCAGTAGCAAGGTAAAAGGAACATTTACTTCCAGTTCTGGCTGTTTGAAAGGCAAAGAATGTAATAAAATGCTTCTGGAAAAGTTACCAGTTTTGGCTTTCTATTTCTGCTTTATGTCTGGTATAGGATCATCGTCAAGCTCCTGATCACTTAATTATGAGTTCATTGTACATCAGTATTATTACCTTACAAAGATAAGATCAAATTCTTCAAAAATAACATTCATTACTTTAAATAATGGAATAAAAAAATAGGTAAAAAATTTAGACAAAGGGCAACTAATTAAGTTAAAAGAAAGGTTAAAAAAATTTCGAACATAAAGGACGTTAAACAATGGGCTGTCTCTGGCTCGGAGTGGCCAGGAATGGCATTTGGGAGTTGCTGCCCATCCCACTTCTGTCGCCTCCGTTTTGTCGTGGCCAATAAATACGCTGGTGTGTAGACAGATGGCTCTTCTCCCCCAGCCACTGGCTTTTCCAGCACTGATCCCATGTTAACTGTTATAGCCAAGCTGCTAGACAGTTTTTCCACGATAAACAAGTACATGAAGTCCTTTATCCATCTGCCCAAAATATTCTTCCATACTATCCCTGTTGTCTCTCTTTCTATATGTAGAAGTACAGTTTCCGACTCAGTTAAACACTTGTGCCGTTGAAGATTGTGTAATAATGATATGCTTGAAAAATGAGCTGATTACATACTATGATCGGCCAAACGTTTAAGACTGGACTTCGACCACGACGACGGACATTTTTTTAGACTTTAAGCAAACGTTTTTGGTCCAAGAGAAAAGCTAACCAGAAAAGATGTTTGACTTGGAGTCGTGTCTGATTGTGTTACTTGGACACGGCTGTCACTGCTCCGGTCGGCTGCATTCCATTCACGCATCATGCCCGAGAAACTTCGTCCTGACAACAAGAAGCGAAGATTGTGAGCGAGGAGGAGCACGAGGCACTCCCCAAAGCAATCAGCTGAATGGTCAGAGCACGCCGCTGTCGCGCTGGCAGCACGTTCCCTCCCAGACCTGAGAGGCGCAGGCGCCATGGGACCAAGGGGGATAATGCAGACCCCAAGTGGAATGTAAACTACTCGTGCGCACAGTTTGTAGAAAGAGATAATTACCAAACTGATTCTAGTCCACGGACGTAAGAAAAAAAATTGGAGGACCAGTACCTCAGTCAGGAACTTTAATCCTTGACGTGAAAGTGGAAATTGGGGTTGAAGTTATCTTTTCCTGTTTAAAGAGGATGAAAACATCCTTTTCACTCTCACTGTAACTGTAATTTCTGTCTGTTCTTTTCTGTCACAATATTTCTCTTGTTTTAAATTTTCTTGTGCACATTGCATTCTGTGAGCATAAAGCCCAGTCACAAGCGCATAGAGTGCGGAAGTGTCAGCCCACAACCTCAAAGTCCCAGTGTACTGGCAAATATATTGGCAAACAATTGTAGACTTTAATAAACATGTTGAAGAATGTTCATGGAAGTGTTTCCCCAAACCATTGGTTTCCTGTGTCACTTACACACAACTTGGCAGAACATGGCCAAACAATGGCAAGCAACCTTTGCCCTGTTCATTTTGAGAACGAAGTTGCAAGTACCCATGATGTCTGCATCAAACAGTCGGTAGCCAAACAGCTGGTCTGTGTCCCCGACAGCAGTTTTCAAAACAAAAGTCACCCCTTCTCCCCAGAGGTCGAATCTTTTTGCCCTGGACGACACTGACAAACAGCAGGACACACCGGTGTTGTGTCAAGAACTAACGATTCACTGTCCACTCTCTGAGTATGAAGGACCAGGGTACTGTTTCCACGATTTTTGCAAACATCGTAAGTGGGTAAAAATCCTACTGTTTCAAGTTTTGAAAAACGCTGTTAAAACGGCAAAGGTATTGGAAAGTAAAACCAGAATCTTTATATTTTGCACAACACTATTGAGCAGGTAAGATCAAATATATTTCAGCAGTAAAATATCTAGAAAATGTCTGTATGCTTGCTGGGGTTAGTCCCTTCTCACCTGTTCCATCCTAATTTGTAGTATCATACAAAAAATACATACAACACTATTTAATTAAACTTCATTCAAAACAATCTTTACATTTACGTTCTTTTGGTGTCTAGGTGTGGAGACATTTTGCTTTAAAATTCATTTAAGAAAACAAAATTATGTTCATTCAGAAAAATAACTGTTACATTTTAAAATGTATTGAAAGTATTTCCTACTAACTGTTCTGATGTAACTGCGTATTAAAATTCAAGCATTTCTGCCAACTATTAGCCAAGAGTAAAAACACAAAACAAAACCAAAAAAGAACCCCTCCCCCCAAAAAAAAACAACAAAAAACCAAACAAAAAACAAACA
>SRHC01001898.1:11382-65885 GCA_004794325.1 Pomacea maculata | reverse complement strand
AAATGATGTGTGTGTGTGTGTGGGGGGGGGGGACTGTTGGGGAGGGGAAGTGACAAAATGGTGGGTTAAGTGGGGAATCAAGAACACATCATGGAATAGTTGGACTCCAGCATCTGTATGCTCAGTGTGTTCCTCAGTAAGAACATATTCAGCATTTGAAACTTTTGATTGTTTTGGACAAGTAGAAGTCAAAGAAAATATTTTCAAAGGGCTAACGCACGCATACACACACACACACACACACGCACACACACACACACACGTTAAACGTTCCTTGACACAAGAACCACGTCACGAGCCTGAGGAACCATCCATGTACGTCCTCAAAGTACGTCTTTCACCAGCTCCATTCCACTTACCAGAATTATTTCATCAACTGTAAACAGAAGGAATTGAGGGCAATTAGCCTTTTTGAGAATCTGTCAGGACGGGAAAGCTGGCCTTGTCAAACTGCGACAAACCCTGTGACGTACAACGACTGCGGTAACCGTTGTCATGCCATTGAATCATCGATTAGAGTTGTCTGTCTTTGTTCTTTCTTTTCCTGTCGCCACCGTTGCGTGTTTTCGCTTAAAGACCTGGCAACCAGTTCAGGCAATTTTCCCAAGGAGTACACGAAAGCAGTTTAAATTAGTCAAGTCGCTTTTCTCTCAGGCAACTCTCTCTCTCTTAAAGGGAGTGGTACCTTTTCAGGGTCATGACCGGAGGACCCCACCCAGCCTTGTCGTTAGGTCGTTAGCTGCTCTCAAGGACTGCAACTCGTCGATGTTGGTGTGTGGCATAGGTAAACACACGAACATCAGGTTAGAGAAGTGGATATTAATCTTTGTGGTCAATTCTATCATCAGCAGGAGGATTTTTTTTTGTTTGACGAACTACTTGCAGAAAATAATTCAGTCGATGTGACTGAAGGTTAAATCACTAAGAGCGTGTCTGGCAGCAGTTATCGCATCTTCCATGGCTGAAACTTATTGTCTGACACCAGGGCTGCTGTGAAAGCTTAGCGAGAGTAGCACTCCATCATCAGCTTCTACAATTTCTCATTTTTATTTTTCAACTTTTTTTTTTCAACGAGTCCTTGACACCAATTTCATATTTACAACTCTGTAACTGCAGACTGAGGCTGAAAGCTTATTATTTGTCTGAAAAATTTTCTTCGACTTTCTCAACTTTTACCTCATATTGATGTAGGCTAGCAACTTTGCAGTGCTATTATTACATGCTTCAAAGATGCTGGAAAAAATACATCTAATAAAGACAGGAGAGTACATAAAAAAATTCTGGTCTTGACGCCATACTTCTCCAAACTATCAGACATCTGACAAGAAGAAACTATTCACGTTTTATATTCTGTGGATGTGATCGTTACAACCTATGTAGGCTGTCTACATAATGAGACATCACATCAGAAGTCTGTCAAGATTCATACAAATCATTCGGAAGGGCAATAGCTGGAATGGAAAGTTTCAAGAATGTAATGACATACACAGGAGTATACTTATTCTATCATTGCTTTCAACATCTGTCCTCTTCTGAACAGAGGTTGATGAGAACTGAGATGGCCACGATGATGAATGTTACAACAATCACTTCAGGAAATCAAAAATTTGTAAGAGAACTCTTCTGACAGATTAAAAGTCACAAGAAATGGTTTTAGACATTGTGAGCGAGAAAGTTGATGACGGCGACGACGACGATGATGATAATGCAATGAAAAAACGACATTGTGATGAAAAAGAGAAAAAGAGAAAAAAAGGGTACCCAATGCAAATCATTACCTAAATGGAGGACAGCACAAACATCTTTCAAGCAGAGATTTAGATGACGGAATAGATGACAGCGCCGTCCATTATCACAGTCCTCGCGTCTTCATGTCCATTTAGTCGAACACGACTTTCTAACAAACCCGCTGAGCTAAATGCGGAAAAAAAGAATCTTGTTTCAAACGAATCGGCCTCGAGAGGTATCGGGTATGACAGGTCCGAGAAATACGGAGCTTAGTCAGGGAGGGGCGTCCCTCCTGTCATCTGTGGGACTCGCTGTAGTCTATGGACTCCATGGCTTGGACACCAAGAGAACAATACTGATACATTGTAACTACAGACCGCAACACGGATGTTAAACTAACAAAACGCAGTTTTTTCTGGTATTTCATTTTCAAATTTGCTTAATCTGTTTGTTTTCTGTACACCTATTTAGAGATTTAATAGAGTAATTTTTGTGACAATGACAAAGACATAACAGTGCGATAAAGTCATACAAACAACGATGAAATATGAATTAGTCGCAAAAAATCTTAAACGAAAATGTTGGACTTGGAGAGAGCAAGCAAGAGGGAGAGAGTGTATGTATGTGTGAAAGAAGGAAAGAGAGGAGGAGGAAGCATATGCAGATGTCTCTGTCATCGTAGTGGATCATTTACGGGAGTGTGGATGCTGTATTCTTGACACCTGCATTGATAGAAGAAGTAATAAAGGAAAAATCCTTACAGATACTTGCATGCATACATGCAGGCAAGCAGGCAGGTAGGCAGACAGATATATATGCATTTCTTCCCTTTCCTTCTTTGTCGTTAATCCATCTTTACTTACTTTCATTTTTCCGAATGAGCTTAACGAATCTTCTGCCTGCTTACGAACGATTAGAATTCTCTGTCTGTGCATGTATATATTCAGAACAGATGTTTTCTATAATTATTCTCTCTTTCTCTTTCGCACGTGCAGAGACACCCCTTCCAAAACGAACGCGCGTGCACACACACACACACAAGCACGCACGCATGCACATGATACCGTACAAGTATCGCGAGAAAATCAGTGTCCGAGATCTGTGGACGCTCGTTTTCCGGCGACACCCGTCACATTAATCTTGAACATTTTCTATTCTGGTGTGGAATCTTTTCCTACTGATTTATGTCTTATACATCTATCAAATAAATCCGCAAATGACTCATGCGCTATTTCATTATTTCTTCTAATATTTCATCTGGTGTACAGGTTCTCTTTCGAAACATTACACACAAAACTGATTACATGTACAGCATTGGTTAGAATGATTGACTAGGTATTACTCTGTGTGTGTGTGTGAGAGAGAGAGAGTTCTCCAGTAACGATACAGTTAGGAGAAAAAATAAACAAAAAATGATTTAGAGAGGAAAGCCATCTTCCAGAGACAGGACAAGAGAGGGGCATTGCTGAATGACGAAACGAGTGAATAACGGTCTTTGGTTTATGTCCAAAGACATTTCTCTCGCTTTGAATGATTTAGTAAACATTCTTATCCGTTTGTCAGAGCTCGTGCGCTACAAACAAAGCAAACTTCTGAAACATTCACTACTCGTACACCATTACGTTCAGCTCACGTGCATTATTACATTTAGTATACATGGACCATTACGTCATTGCACGTGCATCATAACGTTTAGAACATATGCACCTCTACGTTCTGGTTCCAGTCCGCAAGTACCTGATCATTTGAAATGCTACCTGCAAACTGTCGACATCGTAGCTGAGGCATCAGGTCGATCTCTGTGTTACACGTGTCGACAGCGTAGCTCGCTATGGATTGAAGTACGACACTCGTCAGTCACAGAGCTGGGTATGGATTGTCAGGGTTACCGTTTATTCATCTCCGAGACAGCACAGGCTGCACAACTTATTGTCGCCATTTTGATCTTCGAGGTGAATTGTGGGTTTTAGCACGAACTTGTATTACTTGACTGTTGGCAGACGATTTTTCCCCGTTAACTACTAAAACGAGGCAGATGTGTATAAAGCTTCCGGTTTATCCATATTTCCGATTAACTACTAAGACGAGGCAAGTTTGTAGAAAGCTTCCGGTTTAGTCACATTCATTGTTTAGGCTAACCGAGACTAACAGCGGAGAACTTCGCAAGAGGCTAAGCGTTGGTCTTGGCAGACAGACAGCAGTCCACCTAAACACGTCCATAGTTTTAGGAACAGCTGTCTATTCCTGTGTGTGTTAGGTACAGTGGTTGCTCACCTAGGTCAGCAGGATCACGTGACCAAACATTGCTTACTATAAATAACACCGAGCCCACAGAGTTAGTAAAACGCCTTATTTCATTCCTGATGAAAAAATATATATTACTGCCATATATCATTTACAAAAGTTTGATTAATTTAGTTTCTTCAAAAGTACAATGTAGCATTTTATTTTTTCTATTTTCCCCTTAGACGTCAAAGGGAAAAAACTCATGCCCTGAAGGTCCTCAGAAATGGCGTCAATCTCGATAGAGCCATTTTAATTTTCGGAAAATAATCGACGCAGGAACTTCATAATGATAGTTTCCCCCTGGCTAGATTTGCCAAAGATTTTCTGTACACACTGACATTATTTGCAAATGAAGTAGCCAGGAGAGGAAACCAATCGTTCTTGTAAGAATCACATTGAGCTTGAATGTTTGTGGGCCCTTGTCGACGGGGAGGGGACAATCTGCCAACTGACAGATAATTTGCCCCTTGCTCACGATCTCCCTGTGTCTACCAAGAAAAAAGGAGATAATTTAAAACTTGTTTTGATGTGTAGACGTGGGCGCTATGCAGGGACATGTTCTGAAACTCGGTTCAAAAGCCCGAAGAAAAAATGGAACTGGAAGACAAATATGAAAGAATGGATAAACATCTGCCAGTCGTTTTGTCAACTCCCCATATAAAGGCAGGAAAACATGGTGTTTGAACTAACTTGATATTCAAATGACCAGAACACGTTATTAAAATGAAGGTATAAAGAGGATGATTGTGGCATTTATATCTCTTTATTCATACTCTACATATAATTCACCTTCCATTATGTCTCATTTCGAGAAAATACCTGGGAGAAAGGGTTGTTGTAGAGTTCAGGTTCTATCAGAATATCTGTCAGGATCGTGATTTTTCAAGTGAGCAGCAAGGGAAGTAATTATCCTTTACTTCTAAAAATATATTTTTGCTGTGATGTATCATCTTCGGAGCGATCATGAAACGGAAGAAAGCACGCGAAGCAGAAGGGAGGAAGATAAAAGTGAGACGGGCAGTGGCCGAGAGAGAAATAGAGACAGAGGGAGGGGAAAGAGACAAAGAAACAAACACAAAATCAATGGTAGCTCTTTTAGTATTTCTCTCTTTGGTCGTTGCTAAGTTCACATTTTCCTTTGGGCTAATATTAATTTTCGGAATACATTCGACAAACATTTTCGTTCATTTCTTTTCTTTTATTTATCTAGTTATCCAGATTTCCGTTTATCGGCAAAGAAATTATTACTCGGACAGAGTAAACTGGAAGACACGCTAGACAATATGTTTCCAATCAGCGAGTAATGCATACAAATTATCTCTCTGTTCGTTCATGGGGAAATATTTTAGAATAAATACATCATGGCTGCCATCTTAGCAGTTAATAAAATCTCTCAGATTTGTGATTGGTCGGTCACAGCATGCGCAGTTCAATTCCACTGAAACATGATGAAATCTTGAAGACTTCGACGATCATGAAAATTCTATAAATAACTATTCGCAGCCATTGAGAAGTGATATATTCAATAACAGAAGACCAAACCATTTTGTCTCTATTTCTTTTTTCACATGCAAGAAACTAAATAGTTAAGTTGTCTCAAACCAAGACTATCACCAGAGTGTTTGAGCGCAGAGCAAAGAAGAAGATTAACAAAAAGAAAGAAAGAACTACTGAAAAGTAGAAATAAAGTTAGGTCTTCGTCAATGCTTTAAGGCAACGACTATTCTTTCTCTTTGCAGTCCTCCCCTCCTAGGCAAATCAAGGCCCAAATACAAGCATAGTGATGTTATGTAAAGCTGAAACAGTTTCCTGCTCTTGAAACATGAATCAACAATATTTACATAATGCGTAGAGTGAATCCATCAATAAGGAAACGGTTGTAGCAAAAATAACGGACTTTGCTATCTGTTCCCCAAACTTTTCGGAAACGCTGTAAATATTGTCATTCCGTATGAGATCTTTAATTCCATTTTAAAACTCTGACTTGACGGCTACCTCTGTCTCATTACAACTGAACATTGCCGACCAGTTATCAAGATAACAAAGGAAAAATTCTCTTTCAATGGCAAGAGATCGATTGACTGCACCCAGATTTTCTATTTTCTCCACAAGAAAAAAAAGTATTTTTCCATTACCTTCCAATATCAGCGTTTTTATCAAACATATGAAAGTTGTTAGTTTAGGTAGCACAAGCTCTGTGCTGGAAATTGTAAAACGCGACATTAAAATTATCTATTTATTCATCTATTCATCCTTTCTTTAAGAGTTTGTAAAATGCACAAAAGGTGACAAATAAATGGAGACAGACAAATCGTTAGTTGTCTAGCAAACTTTTTACCTCTTTTTCTTCTACGGTGCCGGTCACTGCGCAAAGATTTCGCAGAAATTGAAAAAAAGTACAGGCAATGAGTTATAAGAACCATGTCTAACATTTCCAACAATATTCACTAGAATCTTCACACACAATAACTAGTAATACCCCACCCTCTCTTGCCTTTTTTTTATTCGTGACGGTAGCAGGAAAAAAGAAGAGATGGAAAGAGAAAAAGAGAGAGAGGGAGAGAGGAAGAGAGGAAGAAAAACTTACTTCTATCAAGCACAACGGGCAGCGCAGGTGCGGAGGGTCCTAGTGAAATAACACACTGCTCACTTAGTGACCAAGTTACGCGAGATAAATGGATGAGCGACAGAAGTGGCCGGTTGTGGTTGTGGTTGGTCGTGCTGCGCTATGCTAATCCCCCCTGTGCTTGCTGAGAGACTGATCGGCGGGCCAGCACATCCTTAAATCACCAACCCTCCCGAGCCTACACACCTCCACCGACGCACGCGCAACCCCCGGTGTGGCGATCGCTTACCCACGTGTGCGCGCGTGCGTGCGTGCGCGCTCGTGTGTGTGTGTGTGTTGTGCATGTGTGTGGGTGGGTGCGCCCAGTGTGAACTTTGACCTGCGACGCTACAACGACGTGGTCCGGCTTTTAATCCCAGAATCGACTTGTGGAAAAAAAAAAGTGATCAAAGTGGGCGTGGCCAGAGTCGACGTCAGTCAAGCGAGTCCCACCAATGGAAAGACGCTGTTATTGATTAATGTAGGAGTGGAATTTCTTGTCGGCGAGGCGAGCGGGTGTTGCTCATTAGACACCTTTTGAATCACATGTCGCAGGTAATATTCGACACAGGAACCACTTGGCACCTGCAGACTTGTCTCGTTCGACGAGTGGCCTGAAAAATACACGGTTAACTTGAATAGGTGTAAATACACATCACGGATCGCTTCATCAAGGTGTCTCGCCGAGACTGCAGCGCCCAGTCACTCGTAACCACCTCTCTGTCACCACACAAGTTAAAAAATCACTTATTTTCGAGACAAAAAGCTTAGCCCTCTAGTATGACTAACAGTTCAGCGAAGCATCAAGCCCTGGGACGAACAGGGAATGTTATTTTCCCCTCCATGCTGTAGTGACGTCAGTCACGTGACTGCTGCTTGGCTAAAGAGTCGGGCAGCAACAAAAGGGAAATCCGTTACTTTAGTTTTCCATTTGCTTCTAATGCCAGCAGTGTGTCGACCCTGCCTTCAAACCTCTACTTCCACTCTCAGCACAATGGCTTCTAGTCGTGGTTCCATGCAGTCCACTCCAGTACCGACCATCACATCCCTTTTTTTTTCTTTTTTCTTTTTCTTTTTTTGTCTTTTCAGACTATTCGTCGTCGTTGGTAATCTAAACTTTTCCGTCGTTGTTTGAAAGAAATGGGTGGGGCTGAGAGCTCGATGAGCGAAATCAAAAATCAGACTTTATGAGCACCACGTCAAGGAATAGACTCATAGGTAAGAGGTGAGAAGAACGACTAAAAAACTTTCGTTTCTTGCGATTCACCAGCTCGTGTTCTTCTGAAAGTGCAAAGCGTCATGGCGGTGTCGAGGAAACGGATGCGAGGACAGTCTCGCAGCGAATAGCTGGAGCGATCGAAGATTTATTTTTCAAAAGAATACGGTTGTAGGAAGGAATTCGACTGCTTGTAAGCTTTTCTCTGGCAAGACTCGAATCAAGAAAAAAATGTCTTCCATACTAACGGTCGATACCTTCTATTGATTTCAGTTACTTTCCTCTCTTGGGAGATAAAAGTGTTGCTTTCATCGCCACATTATCTCTGATTTACTGTTCTCCTTGTCTTAAAGATAGAACTGACGAAAGAGACAATTTAAGAACAATTAAGTCGTCGAGGTGTCTTGTGCTGTTAACTTATCACGAACAAGAGACATCGGAGATTGAAAGAAAATGTTGAAATGAAGACAGGTATGTTTACATTGTGATTTGAAGGTAGGTAAATGAAGCGAGAGTTTGCAGGGTGCACGTGCATCTGTTGATTAATGTTGGACCTTGCCTTGTGTGTCTGTCACACCTGTAGAGTTCGACTCTTGGCATAGTAGGGACTAGTCCCAGCTGACCCATCCCTTGACGCGCCCACACACACTAAAGCACGCACACAGGAACTCACACAGCAGCACGCACTGATACACAACCTTCACAAAGGAATTCACACGAGAAAGATCCAGAGGGCTAGGAGAGCCGCTTGAGTGATCTCAAGCCGTGTCATCGACCTTAATGACCTCTGCAAGCGACAAGGGGTGATCTGCCCCTAGTATAACAGTTGCCACATAAAGACAAGGAACGGAGAACCCTAGTGGAGATCTGAACCCAGAACAGCCAATCCTGTGTTAGTGAGCGGTGCTCCGCAGGACTGCCTCCCAACGAGGGCCGTGCCATCTCTCACAATGACGTCACAATGCGGGTCGTGTCATCCCTCATGATGACGTCACGATGAGGTCAGTATTCTCGCTAATCTCTCCATTCCCTGGGCGAAGCACACAATATTGACCGCGAGGCTACACGTGTGGAGTCACGTAGAACGTGGACGGTTCTTCCCGCCTTCCTCTGAACCCTGAACCGTGAATAGTGCTCGTGACTCGAGCGCTCTCTGCCCTCCCCCTGTCTTTGTTCCCTTGAGTCTTATTCACGTGCTTTTTGGATTTTTTATTTATAAAATATTACCGTTTTCTGGTTTAGAGTTTTCTGTGCTTGTTTTTTATCGCGTGCAGAAACCTTTGTGAAAAACAGGCGGTTCTTTGATGATGATGATGATGATGATGATGATGATGATGATGTCGTCGTCGTCGTCGTCGTCACTCGCGTTTGCCGCCAAGTCAGCCTATGATGGCGGATATCAGACCGTTATTTCTGCACGCGTAGCTCTATCCTCTCGCGGAGAAGGCAAGGGAGGGCGGATAGAGGAAAGGGGAGGGGGAATCTTAGGGAAAGTAAGAAATAAAAACCATGGGTGACGTCAGCTGCTCCACAAACTCCAACTCGGTCCCAGGTTGTCTTCAGTGNACATAGTTCCGAGTGGTCTGGGGTGAATCCGCTGCAGACAGTCGCACACAAAAGCTATAAAGCAGTTACCATTGCAATTTGCCAGTCCTGGGAAAGTCATCTTGTTTGTTGCTTATTGCTTTATTGCCTACATTTCCTGTGCTAATCAACTGTCCACACACTCGTGTGTAAGGACACAAGGACATCGCCGGTGTTTCTTCCTGTCTGGAACACAGCCTAAATTGGTGAGGAATGTTACCTATAATTTGAACTGGAAACAAGACTCTTGATAAAATCCTACCCTCATGGTGTAGGAAACCTTACTGTACTAAACTTTCATGTTGTGTGTATGTGCGTTTGAATGTCCATTTGTAGTTGTGTGCATGTATGTGTGTTACAGGAAATATAGTTAGATGTGTTCGATCATATTTCTGTCTTCTGTTGTAAAGACAGAGGAAGAAGCCCCTACTCTCTGCATACTTGTCAGTCCTGAAGTGGAAACATGAATAACCGTCAACAGTATGAATTAATCGCTGAATGTTACGATCTGCGAGGAGTTCCCAAATTACTGAATGAATTTAATTTCATCTCACTTCCTTTCCATCCATTTGTTCGTTAAAAACCTCCAAGTGCCTGTTCTTGGAAACTTAAATCTGTTTTCTATTTATCAGTATTTTTATCACTCATACTACTGACAGGTATGGACACAAAGGACACGTATCAGAATGTGTGTTTCTTAAACGCTTGAGCACTATCACTCGTTGTCAACTGAAATTTGTCCATGTCATAATATTTTTAGTACATTTTAAATGGAAACTGCCAATACTACCCAATCTTGTGTTGCTTCAATGCTGCGAAAAAGATAAGTTTCCGCAACTGTTTCAATAACTTAAACGCGCCTATATATGTCCCAGATGTATTAGGCACGCCTTTCTTGTCATGTAAGGACAAGTAGTTAGGACTGCCATCCTGTCCCTGAAGACTATTTCTAGGACAGTCTCTAGTAGAGTGCAGAGAATCCTGCACAGGCTTCGATTCGCGGTTGGGAAAAGATGGTTCTTTAGGGTCTGCCAAGCCTGGCCCAATGCTTCTCAACCCACTACTGGCCTTGTCTATTGAAAACATGAATTGTCGTACTGTTCTGCTTTTTCCAGCTTCTGCTTCTTCCTTTCCACATCAGCATACGAGTCGTGTATTTCACATCCACAGAAGAATAAGGAGACATAAAGACGCCATCCGGGGCCGACCTTGAGAAAACTGATCGTCTTGCTCTTCCATGACCTCCCGAGCCTTGCCGGATATCCTGAAGTTCACTTCCGCTGCACAGGTGCTTTCCTTGCGGTATAACCGTTACCAGTTATTGGTTATTCATGCATGTCTGATCTAAATTCTTTGTATTTTTTTTCTTGAATATCATCTCTCCCCATCATTCTGCAGTGCATGCATTCTGTCTTGGCGTTGACCGCCCGCAAGTGTTTGTCTATGAGCGAAGACAACAGCGGTTGTGGTAGCGTCTACAACTGTCAGCAACAACAATTGTTGCATCGTCTGAAACAGACAGAAGATGCGTGAACAATTAACTACCCTTAAGTATACTTTGTGAAGGAAAATGTCTTCAGAGAGAATTAAATACAGGTTTAGCACTGACATAGTGGGACAGTGATGTCACACACACTACACACTTCCGCACTGACTAACGACATCTACAAACACGTCAATGGACCTACAGACATACTGTACTATACATAGACACGCAGCAGCACATAAATAAAAATAAAAAATGTGCATACAGAAATACTGCAGAATATACATACCTGTCTGGCATGCTCGTATGCTTCCTATCTTGCTTGATTTGATCGTGTATTCATTTATTAACTTTCGTCCATCATGATTATGTTTCAAAAATTTAGCTTTGATGAAAACAGTCTGTGTTGTTGACATCAGCCGCTTAATGACAAACATTGTGCAGAAATAACTTAGTTAACACTAGACCATGCAGAAATACCCTAGTTATTCCATGATAAACAAATCTGATGCAGAAATGCTCGGGTTATTTCACACTAAACCAACATTATATAGAAATACTCGGGGCATTTTATAGCAGGCAGGAAAAACCAGTCCCGCAATGCCCGAGATATGGCTGTTCTCCCTCATTTCACGCTGTGTTCAGAGGCTTATAACTTGTTCATGGTGCTTGTTTCGACAGCGAGACTGAAAAAACAGACTTAACGCTCTGCACAACAACCAAATCATAGAGAAAGGCATTTCTGCCAGGAATAAAAGCGCCAGGAACCAGACAGACAGCAGAAGGCAGACGAAGCAGGAGGGTGCTGCATAGCCCAAGCCTGTTAACGTGGCCAATTCGATGAACCTTAATGTGCAACACTAGCAGCGCTTCCACGGTTTAATGCAACTGAACAGAAGGGTCGATAACCAGAATCACTTAAGAACGTTTTCTGCACCCTGAGCCTTCCGGCAGAACGGGTAGCCGGCCGCGAAACACGCGTAGCACGCACCGAGGATGAGCAGTGCTCAATGGCGCTGGGCATCGGTGGCTGGAAGGACGCTCCCAGACGAGTCGCGGAGGACAAGCATGGCTGACGTCGTGATCCCTGTCAACGGCCAGTTGTCAAAACAGCAAAGAGCCATTCCAGCAGATGTATTAAAATGTCATGATGAGCGAGCGTGGAAGATTGCTTTGGCTGGCTGGTTGCATGGTTGGTTGATTGGTGCTTGATGTCCTGTCACAAGTGGATGGTCCAGGTCCCACTGCCAGAGGAGAGCTTCAAACTCACACCCTACAATACTCACTGTCTTGTCCCTTACTCAGACATCTCTACTCTGCTCCACTCCCTCTGTTCAATAGAATAGTACTATGTTCAAGCACCTTAACATGACTGAGAATCTGAGTTGTTTCTCTTCATCGCTAGTATAGAAGTAGAGAAAAAAGATAACTAGTAGGCTTAAGAGTACAAATGGAAAACGCGAGTGAAAAACAAAAAAATATTATTATACTAATTTGAACGGCTTTCCGAAATCTAACTTATAATTACTAATTTACCGATATGTCTGTGTTCCTTCCTGTGCTACCTGTGACCTTTCTTTACACCTGTGAAGCCTCAAGATTAGTCTCGATGAGAAGAAATGATGAAATGGCGAGATACCCCAGACAATAAATTGTCTGGAAGCAAAAAAGCGGATTTGATAGGAAAAAAAAACTACCACAAAAATGCCACACATTTAAACAAACACAAGGCCTAGTAAGGACAATTTTAAAATTAAATTAGAACTCTTTGAAATGTAAGTCTGTTGTGTATAGAGAAGCATAAATACAGTTTTACGGACTGTGGCTACGTCCTAAACAAGTATTTATTTGTAGAAGTGTATTCAAAAGCAATTCAGTTTTAGATTAGTTTGATGAATGTGTGTTAAACACTGGACAACTGGTCGGTAGTTGAGACCGACTCTTTCTTTTCATGACTTAAAGACCAACTTAAATGGTTTGCGTTTATTTTTTCAGATCGATAGATATAGAAGATATAAAAACTAATTACCTGCTGTGATGTGCACCTGAGATCAATGAGCGCCGTATCAGTGTACTACGTCACGTTGGTACACCATTAGCAAGGTTGCCAACAGTCAGCACCAATCAGAGAGAGAAAGAGAGAAAGAGAGCCACAGTTCGAATTATTCAGGTGTTGACAGTCTGCATTACTCGTGGTTCTGAAAAACTGCTACTTTAGCAGAGAAACGCAGACTTTCAACGTCCGAATAACCGGAACTGTCGCTCTGATTGGTGTTGACTGCAGGCAATGGTGTGAATGGTGTACCATCGTGACGTAATACACTGTTAGCGGCGCTCGTTGATTGCAGGTGCGAATCACTTACTTTGATAGGGAATAATTAATTAACGGATGGGTTTTGGAAGCTGAAATTTACGTTAGGTTTACATCGCCTATATCTACCGACATCTGCAATAAACGCAAACCATTCAGGTTGGTCTTTAACACTGGGACGTGACAGGTGTCTGACAGGAGCCCCACGACAGCAGTGGTAGCTGTTACAACCATATTTTTCCTGTCACAACGCCAGACATCATCTGACACGACTGCTTCTTCTGCTTTTACGTCCACATCGACATTAACCATTATAAATGGCGATACATTTCCTATTGTTTTACTTCTTGTTGATTCTTTTTTCTAACAATAAATTAGAAAGGTCACAGCAGCAGCAAGAGTAACAGTCACACAAAGACTCAGAGAAGAACCAAAACGCCTTCATAGATACTTTTTAGGACAACAGAAAAAATTAACCTTCCAATACATTCTTTGTAAGTTGTCTAAAGTTTCTATAGGATTAGAATATGGTATTAAAGTAGTTTATTTATTTAATACCGAAATGGCATCGTGGCAGGAATAGTGGCTACAAAAACACTAGATTCACACAAGACTTTGCGAGTGAAAATATATGTAGACTTTAAGTATATTTCCGACATTTTCTACCTGGCTGCTTCCTCTCCTCGCAATAACAATAATTATCTTCCATCCTTAATACGTCTGGTAAAAAAATGAGATGGCTGAAGATAGTCACACGATCGTATTACTGCTAAGCTTGATTACAGTTCCGCCAACTTAGGTGACTAGCATCGTACCATCGGCCACAAGAAGACAGGATATTTGGAATCGATTTTTTCTCTCGATATTTCTGGCTAATTGCCCCGAAGGATCTGTTTGTTCGTTTGATATTTTAGAGGCACCTCGCCAGCCAGGCAGCTTTTGCATGTCAGCATCCCGATGACTAACGCTGGAACAGTTTGTGGGAAATCTTCGCTCCACCCGGTCCGTGGGGTCTCGAGGGTGCGCGCGCTGCTTTACAGTGAGAGAGTGGCGGAGGAAGACAACAGCCTCCAAGGGCCGTCCAGGGAGGATTTCTGTGTGCCCAACGAACAAGGTTGAAGATCGATCGTAAAGGGTGTCTGTCCTATGGTGTGATCGAGTTGGGGCTTGCCTCCATCCCTTGGTCTGTTCCGCCAGACCCGCTCGCTGCTGATAGCTCTCTACTGTTGCGGCCTGAATGTAATTACAGAACTCAAACGCCCAGGAAGAAAAGGCTGTAGAGTCCCCTGCGCATGCCCAGATCTGCTCTGGTCATCGCGTGAGTGACGCAGCGTTCTATTTTTAATCGAGGGCGTAAACAATTTTGGTCTAGTCATCCAGCAGAGTCATCGAGCAGTCGTCATTTCGGCGTCAGAGAAAACTCGAGGGCAAACCATGAACGGAGTTTCTGCGCTTGAAGTTTGCCGTGCCGGGGAGAAAAGTTTGCTTCGTATCAGGTTCCAGAAGTTTGGAAGTGGCTTGGACCGGAACTTGCAGAAGGAGATTTCGGGGGAAGGGAAAAAGTTAAGAAGTGTTGTCGCGGTCCCGTGAGGGCTAAATTGCGAGATAGTCTGCCCTTACCGCTTTTGATAACGGATCAATATGGCTGATTGGTCTCGCTGTGCATACACCCCTTTCTCCACAACTAGTAGTATCTGGCGGAAAACCAAACAGAAGGAGGCATTGAACGTAAATGGACAAGATTTTTACAGTTTATAACTTTATTAGTGTTAGCACGAAGATTCAAAAACCCTTTAAATCTTTCCCCGGTATGTTGTCATTCTCAGCCAGGATGGTGAAAACATCACCTGTGCATTTCAAAACTTTTACCTTTACTTGAAAGAAATAAGACATTGCAGTAAAGTTGAATGATTACTCCCTAGTTCTACCAGATTTCTACTAGTTCTAATTTTGCTCGTGCTACTGTAAGTGCTACAACCTCTTACAGTACTTCTATTACTACGCCACCTACTACTATTACAGCAATAATAATAAAGTGATTAGTTATCATGATGATGTCGTCGATAATAAAGTGAAAAAAGAGAAAAAAAAAACGACGGTTTTGTGTAGAAGACACGCAATGACCCGAACTGTTAACAGAAAATATCTCCAACCTTTCTCTCGCTCTGATGTGTGAAAGAAGACAAAGATTTATTGTTTTTATTATAATTTTCCTTTAAGGGAATTTGAAAGAGTTGTAAAGAGTAGGTTTTCCTAATTAAAATTCACTTTTGACTATCGTCCTGCTAGTGAGCTTTACATTTGACTGTGCAAGACTGTAGAGAATCAGTTACCAACACCCGACCATAAGGATTAGAATAAACGAACTTTACACATAACATTATTATTTCTCCTCCTCTTAAAGAAGACTTACTTTTTCCTTTAATTTTTTTGTTGTAGTCCTTTTCCGCCTGGAATATTTCAAGGAGTTTATCAAACGTCACTCGTATTTTTCCTTTTACTCCTCTGTCTTTCTCGCTGTTTGTTCTGTGTTCTCTTTGAGTTATAGTTGTCTCTTTTCCTCTTCCTGGTCATCTCCACTTTATTGTCTCTCTCAGGAAGTGCATTAGTAGAAACAGGAAGCCAGTCCTACATTAATCATGAAGTCAAATAAGCAGTGGCTTAAGGCACAGAGAGGTGGGGACAGAGGGAGGTACCCGGGCCTGAGAGATGATCGCCGAGCCAGAGTTTGGAACCCATATTCCTCATGTATGTCATGATGATATTGCTTGCTGACATTGAACCTTACATAACGGAAATTGGATGAGAAAGGATGAAAAACTACTTTGCCTAAATGGATTAAAAATTGTAGCAGGCAAAGGAGGAAGCTATGGGGACTACATCGACAATTTTGTAATATATTTTCTGCAACTGAAGATTTTATTTCCTTTGATCCTCCCTCTGTCTCCATGGTCGAGTGTTTATAGTTCTTTTGAGGGATATTAATGCCCAAGGTCCGCACTGTCGCGTCTTCATGGATCCATGTTCCCTAACACTATATGTATATATACAATTATGTATATGTGGACTGAACTGTGTTCCAACTGACGTCTAGAGATCACCCGAGGAATAAGATAATGATGTATAAGATAGTATAAGTACCATTGTACAAGACAGCTTCCGCAACAATCTCAGTGCATACTGGGAACCTTTGCCTAGGAGTTAGAACTGATGTATCTGTATATATATATATGTAAGACTATTGTGTACAGGGAGAAGCCATGCAATACAAACCTTACTAGCCATGCCAACTGACAGTAAAATACTGGAAGACCGTGCCTATTCTGATTTGTTTTATTTTCTATGTTTCCTGCACGAGAGTTCGGAATCAATGAAAATAAATTCGTAAATCCTTGAATTTGGCAAACCGAGTTTGTCAGGTCTGATCTGCAGTCGGAAGAGCGTGTGGGCTGTAATCAACTGTGATGCCATTTTCCCAGCAAAGAAAGACATAACATTCTGTATGACATCACCAGACACCTGAAAAAACGGCTAACCTTTTTTGTCATGGAATGAGGTGTCAAAACGCGATTTTGACTAGTGGCATTACAACATGGAGCTGACAAGGCAAAGGTGTGACATTAGCAATGACACGCAGGTATGCAGCACGAGATGTGACAGTACGAGACACTTTATGTCACGCGCTGCCCTCTCCATCTCTCTCTCCGGACTCTGGAGGATGGGGAGTAGGAGATGAGGACCGGGGTGGACGGAGAGAATGTTAAGGGTGAGTGTTGGTGGGAGGGTGGGAAGGTTTGGGGGTGGTTGGTGAGCACAACGCAAGAGAGCCGAGCGTCGCCCAGTGCATGACAAGAGAAAGTTTGAAAGCCGAGTGATTTGTACTCTGCTCAGTGGACTCTCTCAAAGACGACCTCCTTGCTCCCCGTGGCCTCGCCTTGCCAATCCCCCCTTTTAACCCTCTTGCTCTCGCTCGATCAATTTTCCCCTTCAAAATTAGCGGCACGGCGCGTGGTGTGGAAGGGATGGATGAGGCGGGGAGGTGTGGTGATGGTGGAGGTGATGGGTGGGTGGGTCCGCTTGCCAAAACTGGTTACCAGTTAATTCAGCGCCACACGGCACTTTTTCATCTTTATTTGCCCTTCTTAATGTTTCGTGTACTCAGCCGCCTGGCCAGTTATCTGTGCTAATATTTTACGGGGGGAACTATATTTAGAAAAGGCGGTTCGATCACTTGATACATACTAATTGGTAGCGAGGGAAAAGGGGGGTGGGGCGCGACTCGCAAACTTTCTTGGATAATATCCAACAGTTCTCGAAGTTTGACGCGAGATCGTTGACGAGATTTGCCCAAGGTCCCCGTATGTTTGCATATCACTTTTGCGCTCAATCGAAGTCACGTTTTCCGGCGAGAATCCCCCTTCCCCTTTACCCCTGAATAACCCTTAACTTTCGTCCCACAGCGATAAAGACGATGTAAGGAAATATGAAAGGACTGACACATGTACATCTATCTTCGCCCAACCATTAAGGATTTTGCCAACTGAGTTTCAAACTGTCCGCTGAAGATCTGGAGAGGAATCAGTTATGTTTTTTTTCATTAAAAAAAAGTTTGCTCAAAGTATTCAGCAAGGACTCTGTGTAGGCACACAAAAGACAGATGAGATAACAGAAAAACAAGAGAGCAAGTGGCTGGGACTCGAAATCCCTTTCTCGCCGATAATGAACTACTTGGCGAGGGTATTTGATCAACTCCAAGAAAAAACCGTTGAACAGTAGAGCAAGGAGACGCAGGATTTCAAATAAACAAACAGGTAGGAGAAAGAGTTACTCCCGAAGTAGCGTGGGAGGTATAATTCCAGACAGAAAAAGAAGCAACACATTCGTCACAGAGCCCATAACTCGAACCACAGCCCCTGGCAAGAAAACATTCTCTCTGATAAGTTCAAAAGTGTAGTTATCTCTCATCCAGAATATTAACCGTCATCGGTGTCATAAAAAGAAACGTATTTTCTTTATATATTTTTTCTGAACTATTTTCTTTCTCTGTTGTAATCTGGAAAAGCGCTCTATCATCTAAAGGGACACTCCATACTTTGGACAATCCTGCTCTCGCTGGAAATGTCAGAAGGACTTCACACGAGCAACTGTACAGCTACGTCATCAACACGATTCGTTGTTTTTTCGGGTGGGGAGGAAAGTGTTTAAGAATGCAAAGTGTTTTCCAGATAAGAACCTGCCATTTATTTTCATACGGGCACTCTCATGCTGTCTTCTGATCTTAAACTGGATGTCTGTAAATTTTACACCTCCTACGCTCAGAGGGTGAGAGAATGCTATCTTCTTGTCCGCTTCGTCTTTCTCGGTTATTTTCAGTGTCCTAACCTGTGAGGTTAAAAGTTTTTTGTTTGTTTTGTTCAGGCGTTCTAAGAAAATAGTCGTTTTGGAGAGAAATATTTTTGTCTCTTTGGCATCGAAATTTGTAGTTAGATGTTTGAGAATTTTTCTTGGCTCTTGTCAGTTCCTATACTTTTATTTTTTTTCTTTCAGAAATTTCTTTCAGGATATGCACATCTTCCTCACCAAGATCCGGCTGAGTTCCACCTTGCCACCTCGCCAGCACAAACATCGGAATCAGCGCCTCCGGTCACATCAAATCATCATACACCCAACCTGAAGCCTCTGAGGCCAAATAAAAATTTAATGAAATCAGAAGAATCCAGGTTTTTGCTTCTCCTTTCCTTCCTTCGTCCATTTTTGCAGGCCCGCTTTTCACTTGCCTGTGAACGCAACTATCTTGTCGATGGCCGTTGTATGTGACAAACATGCAACTTATCATCAAACACCTTAGTGACGTCATCAGAACAAGAGGACATAGGTAATCCTTTATTTTCCCAGTATCTTTCATCTAAAAAAATTTTAGACAACGTAAATCACTTGCAAGTCAGGAAGGCTTCCAAGTACTTCAAGCTGTTCACCTCCTCGAGATGTTCTCCGCTCATGATTGTCGCTATAACCGTCGACGTTAACCGTGACTTTGCTCTTGTCAGCCCTGGCTTCCGTTTGATGCGCAGTCAGATTGTCTGTCAGACTGTTGGTAATGTCTGGCAGCTGGTTGCTGGTGCGTGTCATCAGATCGATGTCGTCTGCAAAGCGCAAGTTGGATATGGACCTCCCACGATGAGATGGATTGTGATTTCATGAAAGGTTTTTTGCATGATGTTTACCAGATAAATAGTTCTCTTCATAGGTGGCACTATTGACTACACTACTAACGGACACCAGCTGGTTTAATCATGTAGTTCTTTCCTATTTCCTGACGGAGGAACTGAAACACGTGATCTACACTCTTGTGAGTTCTTGACTCGCTGGAGCACCATTTATTACACTATTTTTCAGTACTACTAGACTTACCCTGCAGATTGTTTCGAAGAACAATAAAGCCTTCGACCTGTGAACATTGAAAGCTTACTTTTGTTAAGCCGAAGAAGTATGCAGGAAGGTTTGCCCAAGCTTAGCAAAGTTTTACATCAAATTTTACACAAACTTCTATAAAAACATTGTCAAACTATTGTCAAACACACACTTAGTTCTGTCTGGTTAATAAAAGGCCTGTATAAAATAACCCGTAGAAGAATGCAAGTTAGGGCTAGAACAACAAGCAAGAGCATTCGCAAGAAATAATAATTAAAAAAAACCACAATCGTACAGAAGAAAATACATTAATATACTCCATATAGTTAGAGTGAGAGACTGAGAGCTTTTGCGATCAGTGTGGCAATAACCACGTGAAGAAGAAAATTTTGAAGTTTAAAATAATTGAAGATTTTATAAAGACAGAAAGAAAGAACGAAAGAAAGAAAATATCTGAAAAGTCAAAGATAAAATCAGCTGAAACACACGGCCGAATGAGAAAGGAAGGGCAGACAGAAAGAAACAGTTGATACCCGAGTACGACTGCACTAACATTAACAGATTATGTAACAATTAGTTTGGTGCTGGCTGTTCCACTAAATGATAAAAATATCAGACGAACACTCCCCACCATCCCTCCAATAGAAAAAAAAAAGCGACGGGTGGTAGGAAAACCTAGAGAAGGAGGGGCTGCTGCTGGGTGTGGGAGACGACGGGAATTTTATGCTAGGCCGTGTGAAATGGATGCCTGAATGGCATGACGTCTGCGTGAGGATGGTCCGCTGCAAGCAGCCTTCTGGGTCAGTTCCGGTATATTGGCTCTTTGATCGCCCCCGACTGGATGTGAGCCCTCCGATTTGCGCACCAATCTGATGGCCGGAAACAGGCCGACGACGTGAACCTTGGTTTCTGTAAACACAGACAGCGGCTAACACAGCCACCAGCAGACGGGTGGGCAAGCCGGGTATAGCGACGAGCTGCCACGTGCAGGCGGCCTCACTCCATCCCGGCATCCCCCGGCGGTTGGGACTCCAGTTACCAAGCGAAGACGTCAGCCAGCAAACTTTCTCGGGCTCCAAACGGTTTTCAGTCGGGTTGCACATCTTAGTAGTGTTGCGCGGTCCTTGCGAGCTATTTCTGCCCATAGTCTCACGTGTGTTGTATTAGCGTTGGTGGGTCGATGGGTAGGTGCGGGGGAGGGACAACTTGCTGATTGACGTCATTTCCTGTGCTACTCTCAGATGGCAAGTGATGGGCTGGCAGCGACCGTTCATTCTTCTTTCGACTCAGAAAGATTCCGATTTACAATACCTTTATCTGGCACCGATGAAACTCATGTTTGATGCTGATGTAATGCATTTCTTGCGTTGGTGTAACATATTTGGGGTTCGAGTCGACGAAACGCATTTCTGAAGAAGATAATTGTATTTTGGCTCCAATGAAACGCGTTTCTGGCTCTGACGTCACGCATTTGTGGTCCCCAAGAGCCGTTAGTTTGGCACTGATGTAACGCAGATACCTGTCGCCGAGGTAACGCGTGTTGCTGGTACCCACGCTCAGCCTCCATAGCTAGGCTATGACTAAGTAGATTTGATGGCGTACTGCACGGTTCATTATCAGCAGCATGCACGATCCCTTGAAATTTCCCCGGCAGTTTTTGGGCAATCAGTTTTCCAGCTACGATGGGCCTGCAATGTGTCCTAGATAGGACTATGATGTTTTGCAGGGTGGGCATGCGATGTGGGGAGGGTAGTGGTGCCCAGCAGATGTCCATTACTAGCTATTACCGCAGGAAGCGACATTAAAATTTTACGACTGTTCGGTTAATGAATCTGCTGTATTCCCAGTCTTACAGAACAATGCTCAATATCATGTTTGTCGAAATTGATATATATTCATACAAAAACTATGAGCAAATGATGTTGTATTTTTTATAAAGAAGAGTAGCCTCTCCCGAAAAATTGTTCTATGGAAGAGGAGAGTTTTCAATCCAGTGGCTGCAAGAGCGATCAAGAGTGAGAAAGGACGCTGCTTTAGATAAAATAGTGGTCACTAAAAATGTCATTGGACTGAATACCAAATGATCAGAAGACACGAACGAGCTGGATATTATAAAAACAATTTTTACTAAAAGAGCATTTTAATTACGGTTTGATCCTTGTAGGAGACAACTCTTAGCGGGTTACATCTCGTTTCCGGTACAGAAAATTGCTGATAGGAGACCGGTGAAATTGTAGGAATCTGAATACAGACTACACTGACGCATGCAACACAGGTTTGCTAGCTTTTCACAAGTCTTCACTTGAAAATTTTACTCGAGGATGTGATCAACCTTGGTAAGAAGATACAAAGCGACTCTGGTTTCACTAGGACCTGGGAAATCCGACACGGATCGCATCGTGAAGGGACAAAACTATCGAGGACAGAGGCAAGGATGGTTGGCAAAGTAATATGCAAGCACACAGGCCTATGGTAATCAGGAAACAAATCTTTCTCGCTAACCCAGGGACAG
Organism: Pomacea maculata; assembly: GCA_004794325.1. Taxonomy (NCBI): domain Eukaryota; kingdom Metazoa; phylum Mollusca; class Gastropoda; order Architaenioglossa; family Ampullariidae; genus Pomacea; species Pomacea maculata. The sequence goes on along the minus strand of SRHC01001898.1, from coordinate 43,746 downwards.
CCTTTATCAGCTGACCGGTTATCAGACGGTCGCTGCGATAATATAGTTTGTGATACCCCCCGCACTTGGCAGGCGGCAAAAAAAAAAAAGAAAAAAAAACAACAACAACAACAATCGGTCATCGATTTGAATTTGCTCTTTCTGCGTAACGACTATCTGTGGCTTCCCTCCCACTGCAGGGGGTGATGAGCAATAATGCCCCCTTGTCTTGTTATCATTCTCGCACCTGGTTCCTGTCACTTCCCAGTCCGTCAAGGCCTACGAACAATGGTTCGCCTCACTGACGACAATGGATGTTCACGTGCTTTTACTGAGATCCTCTTGTGAGCCATTCGGAATTCGCTAATGAACCATTACAAAATTCGCTGGTAAATCGACCGAGAAGTCTTTGAGGTATCCGACATGATCTTCTGTTAGCATTTTAAATATCACACGTTGGAATATTTTCTAGAAACATTTTGGTTTTTTTGGTATCCTCTAGTGTGTTCTTACTATTCTTTTGTAACTTCTGGGCTTTTCTGATCAAAAAAAGTTCTAATGCATTTTCTAAATTCTTCTCATGCATTTGTTATCCTTTATTATTTCTCTTGTATGGTTTTAAGATCATTTTGTATATTTTATGCGATCTTGCGATGTTGTTGCTATGATTGCTCTGGGATATTTGTCGAATTTTTGACTGAAGCTGAGGTAGAAACGTTTCAGTGATGGGGAAGTGAGGTGGCCAGTTTTCTTTATAGAGGGGGGCGCCAAACCTCTTTCCCTCGCTACATTTCCTTTTCCAGCTGTCCAATGGGGGATGTAGCTACAGGGCCAGTTGTACCACGTGGGTATGGAACTGTACAGTGTGCGTGAGTCCAGCATGATCACATTTTTGCCAGCTAAGTTTCATATTCATTATTTTTATACTCAGCAGTTAAGTCGCCTACAAGCCGGCTAAAAAAATTCGTTCAATCATGATTGTTGAAGTTAAAGAGTGATGGCGATGGTAACAAAATTTTAGATTGAGTTTTGTTGGTAAATTTGATGAGATAATATCTAAATATAGGTTGTTGTTCAGCGTACTAAATAAAACTTTTACAAAATGTTAATGGCAGATTTTACGTTATACCTGCTAGCTGCTATAGTTAATAAATGACTGGACATGCTACAATCATACCACCCAAACTGTTATACACTGTCATGCTTAGCTGATTTCAGTTACACCCGGTTTGAATTTGAATTATTTGCCCACTCGTTACAAAATCCCCAGCTCGATTTCAATTCCGACAATATCAGCCAGAGACCGCGGCCATATTAATAGAGGTTTCCACAATCTCATTGCGACAGAGTCAAAGTTAAACAAAGTCTGTTGATCAAAATTCCAAACAGCAAACTGTTCCCTGTCAAACCTCGTGTATCCACAACGCTCGTGACACGCCTAAAATATCTCCTTCTCTAACACTGAAATCAAATACCATTTCTACCATGACTGCAAACTGCATGCTGGGTGGTACATGGAAAGTGCTCGTGACCATGCGGAATAACCTCGTGATGTCATGGAAACAAGCAACTTTTAATCCACACCGGAGCGGAGCAAAGTCAACAGACTGGCGCATGCATGTAATATTTTCTGCCTGTCGAGTAGTCAATACGATTGGAGTGTGTGTCAATGATAAATGTACTGTCCAGGAGAGACAGAGACGTGTAGAGCTACTTGGTATGAATCAGGCCATCCTCTACATCGGCTGACACGTGTGAACGTGCATCTAAAAGCAAGTCATTCACGCCCACCTGGTACAGCATTCGCGAAGCATAAAGTTTGCTAAAGTAAGAAACTTTGGTTTTTGTCCTAAGGTCCATTTTTTTGTCATCAGAATCCTCTTCATTGCCTCTTATTTCAGTTCTTTAACATCGGATTTCGATTATTCCAATTTTTTTAAATTATTATTACAGGCGGTATACCTGTTTGCATGGTTGTGAGGACGCAAGGTAAGCTTGACGAAAAAAACTTTTTGTTTAAGTTAAAAAGATGAAATAAGCTAAAACAAAATAATACATTGTTTTCTGAATACTGCACACACCAGAACTATGCAGTCTAGAATATAGGTAAAAAAATAAAATAAATCAGTCCATTGTGGTTCTACATCTCAAATCTGGGTCAAGGCAGGTTCAGCAGCAGATAAGTAGGTTACGAAATATACACAAACACGAATCATTTACAGAAACAACATCATGACTCAGATTACTTTCTCTGTTTTCTCAAATTGCATCCTCATTATGGCTTCACGCCTGACTGAACTTTGCTGCTGTTTCACAGACCCTTCCTGTGGTCGATGTCAACGACCTGAGATTGCGGACAAGAGCAGAGCAAACATTTCGCGCTCTGCTGAAGCGAACTCGCTTTCCAGCTCGTTGTTTCATTTTGTTTTCTGTTTCTTTCTAGAACAGCCCATTTTATCTTAAAGAAGTATCGTGTTTTTTAAGCGAAGATCAAAGCTGAAATAAGAGTCGTAAAGAAGACCACTTACTGTCACATGGAAGTTTTTATCGAGTACAGGAGACCTCCAGGGTGTTTAAATAATCAAGAACACTCAAGCGGAACGATCAGACATGCATGAAAACATAGACACAATCCTTCACGAAATAAAAAGAAAATTTTCGTGTGGGTAGGTACTTTTGTTCAACTTGCAAAGACGAAGTGAACTCAAGCAAAATGATATACACCTTGTCTATACAATCGATGTGAATATTTTGCTGTACTTAAGTTTCTTCTTACAATAACTTGTCAGGTATGTTCTGCCATGAAAGAGGACCTGAACTGAATGAATTTTATCATTTCTTTGGAATGGCATGAGAATATTCTCATGTCCCCTGTGAGGGAAGTCCTTGCGGCCGGTTTAGAAATCGTTGCCGATCACCGTGACACTGATTTAGTCCAACTCGAGACTTACCTGTCTGCACCTGTAATCTCCAAGTCCAGCATCGGTTTCAGTGTCTTGGATGTCATTTGACGACAAGATTAATCAGTAAGTGAAGCCAAATGCTCGAGTTTACTTATCTGGATGAACTTTACAGAAAAGTCAATTTTTTAAAAAAGAAACATTCTTTTGCTTTGTTTGATGGTGAACATGAAACGTGGACTTGTTGCTGCCAAAAAATTGTCAAAAGTTTAAAATAAATACTTATTTCGAAGACCATTACAGAAAAGGCGAGAGCAAAACATTCTGTTACTTTATTTCAAGTCAAACATGAATATTAAAGGACTTTTGGTGCTGAATATTGTTAAATGCTTTGTCTTTGAAGTGAGATCACGATGTCAGTATGTTAGGTCTGTTGTATGCATGTAGACATTGTCTTATTACTGATTCCAACGTACATACATTGACATTTCTTCTCAATACCATCATTCTAAATTCCTCTACATGAGAAATGCTATTTTATATTCAGTATTTCCTGAATATTTAATGATATAATCGTCTCAGACTAAGGACATCGGTTTATTTCTCACATCAAATAACATCTAACCCCCAAAATATTTAGATGACTTTTTTTATACGTAAACAAGCAATACAAACGAAAGACATTTTATATATAGATAGACTTTATTTTCCTCTGAGAAATAAGCTCGCGTGTGTTTAGTGGATTTTAAGTCAGAAAAGATGGATTTTTTGGGTGGTTTACGACAGCAAATGTTTACTGCTGTTGTTAACAGCGACAGTTTTATTACGAATAAAATGAATAAAAGTGTTTATTATGAATGCAAATTTGCTTTCCAGACAGAAGCATTGGTGCATAAACTAGAATTTATAGTTTGGTTGTCTTCGGCGACACCCATTAGTCTTCTTCCTCCAACCACCCTCAGGAGTAGTGGCCTCCCTTTAGAGACTCATCAGCACGAGGTCAACAGCTGACCCCAGGTCAAGGCTTTGTTTCATCCAGTCAGAAAGGACGTGATCTGTGGTTGGTTCTGAGCTGCTGACGAAGGAAACTCAGCTTCAAAGTCGGTTACTCAATATCGGAGAGGAAATTCAAGTCCCAGTCGCCGCTTTTATATCGTTAGGTCTAGCTTTGATAGTGATACCTTGCCTTTTCTTTGTACAGCTAATGTCCTTTCATGAACATGATAAAATAACAGATTAGTCCTTTTTCTGTTTGTGGGGAGTACATAATTATTTGGTGCGAGATAGAGACAGAAAAAGAAAGAAAGCGATCACATATGATCATGCACGTGAACCAAAGAGTCATGTGAGAGTAAAGAGAAAATCAGAAACCNTAGTTTATTTAATACCAGATGATCTACTGGACAGTGGGCTGTTCATCTGCAATCTACCCTATTTTTCATAGAAGATCAAAAAAGAGAAACTGAAAGGAACTTTAATGATAACAAACAGAAATCAAGCACCTTGAGGAAAAAACACTAATAAATTAATGTGGTGTTTTGTGGGCAAGTGGTAGAAGGAGATAATATTTTACATCTAATTAGCAACTAATGCTTTAATAAGGTCCTGTAACTAGGTGCCACATGCAGAGAAAGAAGAGCGTCAAGACGAGATCTGAACCCAGGACAGTCGATCTTCACGGTATTGTTGACTAGCACTTAATTGCTGCGCCACGATAAAGCCCTGCTTTCCTGGACATCATCATCTCTCTCTCTCCCTACCATATCTCCTACGCGCGCAGAGTTTATTTTCGGGTGCACAGACACCCGTAGTAATTAATTACCGCAATATTTCATAGCCTCATTCACGAACATTTGCTCAGAGGTACAAAATTTCCGGACATCAGGTTGGCAGTTCGTGCAGCCGCAGTGAAAACACTTTCTTCATTTGCTACACTCTGTGATCAGTATACGCCGACCGGTGATTCAAAGCAAGCTCCAGTCCGTTTCCATCCAGAAATATTTGGCACCAGAAATGGTTTTCGCAAGGTACATAACTCGCAACTAAACTAAACACACTGATCAATGTTGATGCGAAAACGGTTCGTGATGCATGCAGATACCTTCTGCTTATTTTTTGTCCAGAAAGTTTAAATATTTGCTTTTAGACAAGGTCCGCTTTTACAAATCCCAACCAGGTTTCCTTCCCATAATTCAAAATATGATCCAGATGTTCACATATGTTCTATTTTTACATTTGTACAGTTATTACAAGAAATTCTGATGCAGTTTATTGATATTGTTACCGACTTCTCTACAATCACATGAGTAATTGGACTTGATTCTTTGAAACGAAGACAACTTATGTAAAAGTCATAAACTTTAATTTGGAGTGCGCGAGGAGTGGTTGGCACTGACCAGGAAGATGTTTTGATGCGACATTTTGAAGTTACCGAATGTTAGGAAACCTGATAAACTCTGCCACGTCAGCACACAGGTAAGTAACTGTCATCTAACGACTGTTCGTGCTGATTTAAAGTCCGAGTTGCACTATCAGAGAAATTTGAACTGCTGAAGTCGTTAAAAAAGTCTTGTAAACAGTTACTTTAAGTTATAATTCGAAATTATTTACGAACTTATTATGATGCCAGTTACTGAATATCGTTTACTCCATCATGTACTGCTAGAATGTTTTAAGTTATTTCCTAATTCAGCTGAGGATATTTTCTTTCTTTTTATCTACCTATCAATCTATCTCAGTCTGTGCTCTTGTCATTTTGTCTGCCATTTCCACGACTTACTGTGTATGTGCTTACAAAATAAGAACATAAATATAAGAAAATTAACATCTCCACTTTGCCAGCCATTTCTGTTTTTAATGTGTTTAGCTTTGTTTACTCCTCTTCCATTCTCCAGTTTCCTCCTCCTTGCAAGCCTCCCTCCTTCCTTGTTTGTTTTATGTCGAATGTTTCTGTAAGCCTATCTTTTCCAAAACAAAAGTCCTCAAGATCCAATTGTTGTAACTTTGTGTTTTGTAAATCTCAGAAACTCGCATTATCTTTTCCATATCCGGCTGATGTTTTTCTGTCTTCATTATCGAAGCTCCTGTTTGTTTAGTATTCCGGTATTTAGACAATGCTTTCTTTGAAAGAAGATGAATTACCACATGACGCACAACACCATTCAGTTTTATTTTTCTCCATAGCTTTAACACTTGTTATTCCAACATTTTTTTATTTACCTGCATTTTAGATAAACTCCTTCCTAAAGGACAACTTTAATCCAATAATCCTTTAAATGCCATTTGCTTAGGAAACCAATGTGCTTTCTTTGGTGTGTTATTGAAATAATATGTGCATGTGGGTGTGTGTGCCAGTGAGTGAAAAATTGACTGAAAAGTTTTCATGTGCAGAAATAAGAGGAACTTACAGAGGATGTTGCTGTCCAGTAGGACAAAGAGAACTGACAAAGATAATAATTGTTCTGAGATCTTAGTTTTTCCTTGCAGTAAGAACAAGACTAAGGAAAATTTTCCAACCAAAAGTGGAATCAAATCTTCGGACCTGCTGGGTCAGAGGTCGCTAGAAGCTCATGGCCAGCTGATTCTCTCGACTTCGAGAATCCGTGCTTCCTTTAATTTTTAATTGTGAAATTTGGACAAACCATTTCTGTATAAGATCACTACATATTTCTTTTCAATACAAATATTGCACATTTCCTCTTCTGTTTTTTAATTTACAATATAGACATTACTGTTCGGTGCAAACGACATTAAGAAGATTATTACTAATCCTTTTTGAGTAATAAAGTTTAGATTAATACTGTCTCAACAAATATCTTTTTTGAACTATTGCTGATTAGAGCGAATCGACACAATTTTAAGAGGACTTAATAGTATTTTTTATCTTCCAACACGCTCCTAAATGTTTCTGGCTCAGGTTTCAAGAAGATTAACTTTATTTTATTTTATTTCAAAACATGATTCCACCAATTTTTACTTTTACAAGATTTCAAGTGACCTCAGATTTACAAATATAGTGATTAGGGGCTTATGGCATCTAAACCTCTTTAATACCTCTTCGCAAACGCATACATCTCTTGACATTGTCTTCTGTCTGAAAGAAGTCGGGAAGCCATGATGAGTTAGGAGCTCTCGCCTTGAGGTCCAAAGCCAAAAGTTGGATAAAAATTCACTCTTGAGGTCCAGAATTGGGCCAAGGACATGTTTTCATGTCCAGGATGGGCATCAGGCCAATTTGAGATAAAAAGATTGGTCGAATCTGTACAGTTGTGGGTTGACCAGAGCTCATTTCACTCGACAGTTCAGTTAACAGCTACTGATTCTCCAAATCCCAAAGAACGTGTTGACAATCTCATGAGGTACAAGCCTTTGACATGAATAGGGAAAGGTAAACAAGTGACGTCATTGCAAAATACTTTATTTGGTTAACAACATCAACAACAAAAGCTAACTTTATAACTTTTCGCCAGGGAGATTAAACTAAAAGGGATTGAAACAGAAAGATATTCTTCAGACTCGTTGCTTCTTGTCTCGCTGAGGAAGCATTATTAATTTATCTTTTAAAGGAAAAAGTATTTAAAATTGTCAAAGAAAATACTATTTAAAGTTGCTGAAAAGAATGGTAAAACTTTTATTGTCTAGTAATTTTCTGCTATCAACATATTGACATTGATATCTTTCAGTACAAAGGAAACTAACTTTTCACGGTCGGGAATTTCGGGAACTTTCTCTTAGAAAATACTATTAGTCAGAGCCTGAATTCTAAATATTGTGCCAAATGGTGTTTGTATTTGATGGAAATTGTTTGCTTTAGTCCTGATGAGCTAACTAACATAAACTTCATATCTGCAGTCTGCATCGGCAGTGAAAAGAGTTGAAAGAGGTAGGTAGGACTTTTACAATGAGGATTTTAAAGGATGAACACACTCGTATCTTCATTGTATCGAGGCTTGAGGCCAGTTGCACAACTTTTCTTAACTTAAAACTGTTCTAAATAAGAACGAAAGTCGGGCTGAAACAGTTTTATCTTAGTTCAAACAGATTTCGCTGAAAAGTTTCAAACATTTTGTTGCACAGTATGTTTTTATAAAACTGAATATCTCTGTAGATTTTAAGCCTAAAAGTGTTTAAAATTAGAAAAGTGTTGTGCGACTGGCTTCTGGAATTGAAATCACAGGTAACCGGAACAGCAATACCAGTTACAAACGCCGGGTAATCATTCGGGAAGCGGTTTACCCAGAAGGCCGCGTTGCCATGGATCTGCAGTTTAGTAGCTCAGCAAAAGCATTTAGGATGCACGACCCATAAATAATTTTTTTATTTTTGAAGTCGTGATCAGTGGACCTGCCTCTCCGGCATTGATTTTGGATAGACACTGGCTTTTTGGGTCAAACGAATAACAATGTTGGATGTCTGTTTACTCGCAGCTTCCCTGCTATTGATGGAGTTAGTAACGGTCGAGTGGATGTGTTTTGTGTGGTCGAAGAACTTGCTGCGTACATTGTGACATAGCTTTCAGTATTGTCGACATTCATAATCTATTCCCTACCCACGTCTCCTTATTATTAACAGATTAGGGAGTAAGCGACTCTGTTACCTTCTCTAACCACATTTACACACTCTCTCCTTTCGTTCCTTCTCTGTCTGTCCCTACGTGCCTCACTCATTCATTCTCCTTGACAACAACCACACATTTCCCACCAAAGTCCCACCCATCTACCCCACAGCCGCCACACGCCCTCGTACGAACATCGACGCACGTGCGGTGGAGAGAGAGTTTGTCTGTGATCTCGTTGAGTTCTCATTCAGAGATCGATACCACATTCGGTTTTCGATGTTTGGTTTCCACTTTCCTTTCATTTGGCTTTTTAAAATTCATGTATAATTCTCTTTCCGAATAGTTTTCTGTGTGCTATTCACTGTTCGTGACAAGAAGTGTTTCGCTTTTATGGAGAGTCATCTGTTGTTTTTAATCATCCTGTGCCTGCAGCACGTGTTCTCCTCAATATCTTGCAGCACGCCTTCTATAAATCAGACCTCATTGCATTCCTGTTCGCCGGCTACACACTGTTAGACTGCAAACTGTTTAAAAAATCAGCTTACTAAAGAGAAACAAATACAGCATTTAACCTCTGAAGTTATTATTTAGAGATACATTTAAAAAAAATTAATTTATGGGTCTTTTCTCCACCCACGAACCATCTACACACAGTTTAAAACAAAGGTGTTCTAGTTATGAATACGTTTCTTGCACGTAAACCATTTTTATATGTGAATGTGTTTACAGTGTTTTAATGTCCTAATCAAGACTTATATAATAGAAATTTGAAAACACTAATTTCTACAGATATATTTATATTGGGACTCCTCCTTTGAGCTCATTTCGCTTTAAAACACATTCAAGTTCCGGTTTGGTAACAGGAAAATTTGCACGAATAAAACACTTTTGGCTTAGAGTGTGTGACTATTTTTCCAGAAGAAAGAGTGATTGGGAAAGGATCTGAAGTAGTGTCTGAAAGTGAAAAACTGTTTGAAAGTAAGAGACAGTTTGAAACCGAGAAACAGTGTCAGTGTGAGAGTAAGTGTCTCAAAGTGAGAGAGGGTGTCTGAAAAAGTAGTGTCTGAAGTGAGAAATCGAAAAAACAGTATCTAAAACCTGAAAGTGTGTGAAGGTGAGAGAAGGTGCGTGAAAAATAACAATCTCTGAAACTGTGAGGCAGTCTGTGAAAGTGAGAGCAGGTGTCTTAATGAGAGGGAAGGTCTGAAATTGAGATAGAGAGTCAGGATGCAGTTTTCAGGAGATGAGGCCAACTTTGCCGCCATCTAGCCACTGCTAGTAACACATAAAACAACTTTTAAGAACCACAAGAAGAGCTAAAAATAGTTGTTTTTTCCACGAAGTATTTTAAGCAGAATCATATGTCATGCTATTGACTCACCAGGGCGCAATTTCCGGGTCATGAGGGATGGGTGACCACGTGACCTTGTTACTCCTGTCTGTAAGTGATGCCAGAAGACACTGGGGATGATATAGTTTCTGGTAATTACAGATGCTCAGTACAGGTGTAGTTTAACTTTAAAATATCCTTCAGCCATAATTATGTCCACATAAATGTAAACGGAAAGCGGTAAATATTAAAATGACTACTAGTACCGATAGTTGTATGCCTCTGAGTCAGATGTATGCAGTAAAGAACTCATTAGCTCGTTATTGATCTCGGGTTTAGGCTTCGGAAACAGAGAATTTACACAAAGGTTTTGATCGCCAACAGTCGTTTGGAAAATACTCAACGATGGACACTTAGGTAATCATTTTATTGCATGAGTACACAGTGGCAATTCACAGGGAGCTATGCCGGCTTATTGTAGGCAAATATTAACACAAACCATGTTTGTCGTAATAAAAGTTACCCTGGCGATGGCGGGCTGTGTTCTTTACAACTCTCTAGCCGGCAGATAAGAGTGAGTGGTGCGACCGGAAAACAAGGGAAGGACAGTAGCTGCGAGCTAAACTGTGGCAACTAAACTTACAGTCTTTATGTTTTTCAACAAGAACAGTGTGAAATAAAAGTCCATCCTTCTCCTTCATTCCTTAGATGATGGCACACGTTTTGGGATTTTATCTGACTTAAGTCTACATTACTTCAAGTATATTTATCTCTCTTTTGATTTTTCTCTTGGTCTTGTTTGTTTACCTGGAGTGAGTGATTGATTTAGTGTGTGACGGAAGTCGAAGAGGGAAGGAATTAGAGATAACGAAAGATGACCCTAAGAGTGAGAGAGAGAGAAACCCAGCGAGCTTGAAGCCACATTCAACAGGAAGCAGACAGAATGACAATCAAATGAGCGAACGGTTACAATATGAGATAGAAAGTCTACAGACACTCAAACTTGTTGGCAAAATCGAGTCCCAATCAATCTACAAAGAAAGAAAGACGGAAAGGAAGGAAGAAAGAAAGAAAAGAAATAATGTCTGAATGCTGTTTGTAATGACAGTCATGGATTAAAGCGTTGAACATGTTTCGAAAATTTGAGCCAAAAATTCTGACATATTAGATTGCTTTCAGCTGTTCTGATGATACCATAGGGATTTTGTTACTGTGATTGATACAAACCTCTAAACAAGAGTGCACAGAAACTGAGCGAGTTACCCAACGCCAAGGTCCACCAAAGGGAGGAGTTAGAATCATTTCCTGGGAGGAGGAGAGAGGTCTGTGGGAACCGGAAGCTTCTGAGTGCAAATCCCGGCACTGCCTTACCTCAAGCGTGGCGAGCAGCTGGCCGTCTGCTTTTGTTCTAAGTGAAAATATATATATTTTATGACATAATGAGCGCAGAGCGGAAGGTACCTGCAAATGAATGCGTGCAATCGGTTTAGAGCAGAGGCTGAAAAAAATTAATGGGGAATGAAGCTTGGGCGGTAGAGCCAAACGGTAGAGCCAGCCATGTGGTCGAACTGAGCCTGTCTGAATTTCATCTAAAGCCATATCTCTGTCAAGGACTTTCAAACTGTTTTGTCTGCATTTATTATGTTGTTCACTTGCTTGTCCGCGTGGAGTATCCATGCCACTTCTCCATTCCGTTCTTGTGTTTCAGGGGTGAAAAAAAAAAGAGCAGAACTATTGTGGAGAAAAAAAAAACGAGACTATATCTCCGGTGGTCTGTGACAAGTATTTGTTAACTGGACTCCAAACAGCAATCAATCTATTGTAGTTCTTCTACAGGTTCGCCAGTTGCATGATACAAAGCATCATGGTCTGACGGGAAACAACAAAACCGCCATTGACCTTCTCAAGTAGTGTCGTCTGGTTATACTGGAGTGTTTGTGAGCAAAGTGAACTGTTAACATGTTTGGTTGAGCATGAATAGTCGAAAAGACCCACTTATTTGCAAGTTGAGCACAAAGTTTCAAACTGTAAAAAGCCAATTAATAAGCACTACTCCTAGGTTATCCTCAGTGCTGAAGAGCAGAGTTTCTCATACAGAGGTGATGTCCCTTGTTCTCTGATGTGAAATAATAACATGTCACCACAGGCTCAAGGAGATTAAACTGTTAAAGAATCATGGCCCTGGTTTTATTAGCATTTCTTCGGCTAAAGCACATCGTCAAAAAAGAGGCAACTCTCTCTCCCCAGTAAATACTTCTTTTATCTCTCTTTCCTCCAACCGGATTATAAGCTGGTAGCCCTTTGACGTTTGTATTGTCTGTCTGTCGTCCTTTTCTTCCTCCCAATGAACACACCTCTTCCCCCTGTTCTCGCCCTTTCCCCCCTCGATGATAGCAGAATATTAGCTTGAACTTCTCCACACGTGGGCCTCTGTCCATGTCTCGGAGATCCGTAGACAAATAACATTCCGCAAAGCAAACCCGATTCATGGCTGGATTTGCATGAAAGGAGAGAGGAGGTTTGGTGTCTGCTTCCTGTGTGCAAGTGGATTCCATTTATGCAAGAGGACATTTGTCTGGCTGTATCTTCACCCCATTCATCAAACTAGTTGTTACTTCACTTACGAGACTGTTGAAACTGCAGCTGTCCCTCCTCTAGGCTGTAGATAGGAGGATCGAGCCCAGCGCTGTCGCTACAGATAAGTGAGTCAGCTGAAGCTAACAGTTTCCACCACCACCACCACCACCACCACCACCACCACCTACCTTTACCTTTCCTTCTTCTCTCATTCTTCTACATGTTCCCTTCATGCACACGGAAATACACACTCACAAACATTTATGAACTTCACAACAATACGTTATCATATAGGTGTCTTGATAGTCTATAATTAAAAAAATAATAATAATTTCATACACACAATGTCTCATTCTGTAACAACACAGTAGAGGGAACTTTTAACCCCTCCTGTATCCCCCTAGACGAGAATGAGCGCATTTGTCTTCAGATGGCGCGCTTCTACAAACGGCGATGACACCAAATGGTTTTCCATTATCGGCCCATGATAGCCGACTTCCTACTCGAAGTACTTAATTTATCTCTGGTGGTAAATGACTTCTGTGGGTGATAAATACCAGAACAGCTTTATTCTGTTATGAAGCTGGAGCTTCATTTGCAAGGCTCGACCTGAGAGAGAACAAATATCACGTGATTACAGGTGTTTAAAGACATTTGTTTCGATTTGGGGAAATTTGTTTAAGTACCACGATGTCTGCATTAACTAAATCCCAAAGTAATTGAGGATGAAGCTAGTTTCTGTGATGATCGGAGACTGGGAAGTATTCGCAGCTCATTTTTGCAGGTAATAATGTTTTCATATAACAGAAAGTTGTTAGTGGATATGACAGCTTGTATGCCAATAAAATAAAATACTAGTCAGGCAAAATGTTTCGGTGCGTTGTGTATGAACAAAACTGCATAGAGGATTTCAATATTGTTTACTGGAGAAAGAAAAAGAAAACGATTAACAACTGCAAGAATTCATATTACAGTTATGCCCTTCTGAGATATTGTCAAATAAATGAAGAATGTCGAAGGCAGAGAGTTCTGTATTTCAGAACTGATTTTATTTTGTTCCCAAACATGTATTGATTCTCCAGAAAAAGAGGCAATCGGAGTCCGCTTCAATGACTAGAGAAGGAATGAGAGAAAAATGAAGTTGGGGTAGAGGGATTGGGTCGGGGGGCTGATACGTAGGCAGACTTTCAAGGAGAATGAGCTGTCAAGCAGCGGGAATCAAACATTACTTTATGGGAAACCAAAATACGACACCAACACAAAATTGCCTGCTTAGAATAAAAGCTGGGCAATTGGGAGGAATCTTACTTGTCATTTTACTGCACGCTCTTGGGAAAATATTACAGAGTAAAAAAGCTCGAAAGAAACTTATGTATCAAGGAGAGAAGTGACGATTCCATCTCTTCCCACGGCCAAATAAGGAAAGAGAAGAGAGTACAGAATGGAAAGGAGAAACAGAAAGGAAAGTTCAGGAAGGAAATAAAAGTTGACGGAGGCGGGTGGCAGAGAGAAGGATATGATGTTATTGAGATGAGTACACTGCAAGTGTAAAGCCGTGGGCTGCAGACTCAACATAAATGAGAGAAATAAAATCGTCTTTAACAGAATCACAAGACAAAAATCAAGAAGAATGTTAGTCTTTTTTCCTTCTGCTTCTGAAATACAATACGGTATTTAGCTTCTGTTGACAACATTAGAAACTGATATGAATGTAAACAGCGTCCAATTTTGTCATTCTTTATTTTAGATACAGATACCGACAAAGAAACCAGTCACATTTTTCTTTACCAGATCCATTTCTTTACCATATTTCATTTACGAAACACAAAGATATCACTGACAAATTATTATAGACAAGGCTTCAAGCGGCTTACACACTCGATGACCCTTGCTATTGTAGCCTAGAGGCGCGGTATCATAGTGGTTAACGCCCTCGACTGCAGGTGCAAAGATCCATGGTTCGAGGCTCGGTCCTGTGGGTGGAAAACTTTCACTGCCCGTTCGGTAAATGGAATGGTTACCTGATTTATCAGGGGAGGTAATGACGGCGGAAGTAGAGACCAGGTTTCCATTGTCGACGTGGCCTATTGCAGAATTGCAATGCAACGGGGCAGGTCAGGACAACACCTGCACACCTGAGTGCATCATGAGTAATGTGGTATTGTGCTCGCATCCAGACGAGCGCCATGATGATAGTGACGTCATCAAACACTCCATTGTCCTTTCTTCCTTTCTAGCCGTTAATCAAAACTCATTTAAATCGCTTCAACGACTTTTTTTTGCATGTTGCACAAACAAGTCGACGTGCGTCTAGGTATTGTGTTTCCTCATCTAGCGGGACACACTAAAAAGGATTTACATGATCGATGTGGAAGCCTGTCGTGTGTGAGCACTATCAGCAGTGCATGTTTCATATATATGTTGATAGACCAAGAAGAGGATAGGCATGATAATGTTTCACGCAATAACTTTGTTGTAAAACAATCTCGCATGCACACATATGATTCAGTTTGAAATTCTAAAAAAAAATGTGGCTTATGTTTGCAGTCGTTCTAAAAGAACATTCAATGGTTCTCTGTCTTCTTTATTTTTCTACTTTTGTAAGTTTGAAACGTAAGTAATCAGAATAAAACTTTAAGAAAGATTTTACTTAATATAACCGTCTATATAATTTATGTATATGTAATTACATCTGTATATTTTTAGAACAATGTTTTGTAGGTCGCAGGGTATGTCAAAAGGCATCTATTTGCACAGATCGCAGAAAATATCTCATTCTTTCTTCGACTCTGAGCCGCCAAACCCTGCATTACCAAAAGTTTTGGTTCAATTTGAAACAAAGTAAATGTCTGTGGTCATTAGGCTATTATTATCTTCTTGACTGTTTTCCTTTCAGATTCTGGATTCTCTGTCTAAAACATGAAGTCATTGAAGAAACTGAGTTTTTTTAACGTTAGAATCTGGAACAAAAAATTTACATTTTTGCACTCGGTTTCAGAACACAGACTTCAGTGCCGCAGGTTACCGACGATTACAAGGCTAGATCGCAGAGTATTGTATTTTACTGTGATGTCATGTGAAGTCAGTGTCAGAGAGTGAATAAATACATGAAATGTATTGGCCTTGACTGCTCGCTATGGAAGCAAATTCATTTATTGAACTTGGCAATAGTAAAATGGCGCTAAATACTTTGAATATCTTACAGAACTAAACTTCTTTCTTTAAAAGTTACAGGCCAATACAGTAAGTGGTTTGTATGTATCAACACATCGTTAAGCAAAGTCTGTGTGTGTGTGTGTGTGTGTGTGTGTGTGTGTGTGTGTGTGTGTGTGTGTGTTTGTGTGTGTGTTCCTTACTGAATGACCAATCAGTTCTGACAGCAGCAACATCAAGTTATCAATTCTCCAGGGAACACAAACAAAGCGGCAGGAGGTGTCACTTAGACTTTGATACTGAAGTTAGGTTAACTGATGCACCCAGAAATTCCTTGATTTCTTTTCCTTTGATAAGAGTGTAACCCTGTTCATCCATGAGATCTGAGAGAAGCTATATTTAAAGTTGTGGAGGTGTATAGACCACGAACTTGTATTACTGGACTGCTTTAAAAACAGGAATTATTCACCAGGATTTTCCAAAATATCTGAACTCATCTCCAAAAAAAAAATTACTGCTTGTTTCATTAAAATTCCAAGTATAAATTCCTCCTTTCTTCACTTACCATCTTACACTCATCCTTGGGTATACCCAGACTGCGCTAGCGAAGAAAAATGCACACGACACTCTTTGTATTGACGTCATTTCCGCTGTTTCCTCTCTTGCTACGCGTGCATGAATCTGCTTATCGATAATAAATCGGCTCTCGTCTATGAAACCAGGACGCGACGATGAGCTGTTACTCAGATGTAACGAATGTCTCCTTGTGTTGCCCACAACGAAAATAGTCCTCAAAAGGTCGCGGTTGATTTTCTTGTCATTCCTGTCAATCCAGGGCAATTTAAATTGCGGGATTCATTCTTCCGAAGCTGTCGTGCGCGACACCTGATACCGTTAGTATTGATCTCAACAGGATGCAGGGAACATGTCTTGTATCGCCCTCTTCACTCGTATACTGGAGTTCCACTCCTTTCCGCCTGTTCCGAACTCCGTCCAATTCGCTGTGTTCCTTCTTTAGATAGCCGCAGTTTCGTAAAAAAAGAGAGATTTAGTTTGAAACCAAAGTTCTGACAATTTTGAAAATACCACGGTTATTTTCTTATATTGCCAGGTGTGAACAAATCAATTGGGTGTTTCTCTCTTCTTCTTCAAAAGGACATTCGCACCAGTATATCCAATGTTTGAGACAGACCTCCCAAACAAATATAAAATAATATGGTGGACCTTTTCTATTTCGTGCTGTATATATATTTTAGTTTTATCCACAAAGAGGCAAAAATCAAATGTCAGACATCTGCCGATGAACGTATATCATACGTTATTTTTTGCATGTTTGCATTCTTTTGCATTTTACTACTTTATTTTGCAATATTACTACTGTTATGAAGTCCATAATCGTCAAATTCCCAGTGTCCCAAAATTCCTTTGTCTTGGCAATACCTTGGGAAAAAAGTGTGTACATCAACATCCTATATCCTTTGCATAACAATGAAGTCACTTTAGGATGCATCTTTTAGAACGTCTCTGATCTTATAATTGTATAAACTACTATTGTGTTTAGCCACATAGGGCCGACCACGTGATCATGCGTTGACTGGTCGGTTAGCGGATTGAAGGGCGAGCACTCCAAAGTCAACACCCTGAATGTGTAAAAACAAAATAGAGGAAACATGATGCTCACTCTTTTCAGCAGGTCCCCTTTTTTCCATTCTAAAAGGACAGAGACAGCCCCACGTACTGAAGGCAGGTCAGTGGTAAACCTGTTAGTCTGACTGTTCGTTATTAGTGCTGTTATTAAAGGGTTTTTAAGCTTAGTTGTGTGTTGCCTCTACATGACTGCACTTAAATTTGAATTTTAGTCATCTTGCCTAGCTTTAACACCAGGACAGGTACGACCGCATCAATAGGAATCTTTGATTACACTCAGACAGGACACAAATAAGCATTTTAAAATTTAGTGTTAAAATGATGCAATAGTTTCAAAGCTGATGAAAGATATTTTCAAAGCGATTTACAAAACGATGGCAAATAAGCGATAATTGTTATGGTATAGTTGTCATTAAATCAAACATACGACCAGACAACATTCAGAATGATAATGCAGGTACAAAGCTACATAAAATGTTATACTAGCCTTACATAGCAACAACACATGCAATTACTATCATAACAAAATACATGCTAACCAACCATACATACACACTAGGTCTATATGAAGAGTAAGAGGGCTGGATGTGCTGTGTGAGCAATGAGCGAAAGAAGGATAAACGGGATGTGTTATCATCTAATGATAACGGGATCAGTCAGCAAGTGTACAAAGAGATTCTACGGCGGTTGCTCCGAGAAGACGCGAGAAGACACGAGAGTTGTTTCAGGAAAAGTCGTGGCTGCTTCACCACAATGCAGCTTCTCCCAAAGCCCGGGTATCCGGCAGTTCCTGGCCGAGAAGAACATCTTCGTACTGGAACAACCTCCCTAGTCACCTGACCCTGTTCCGTGTGACTTTTTTCTGTCCCTCAAACTCTAGGTTATCGTCAAGGGAACCTGTTCTGAAGGCGAGGAGGCCATCACGAGGGCCGTAAAGACGGAGATGAGGGGAATCCCTGAAGAATCCTTCCAGCAGCGCATAGAAGCATGGCAGAGAAAATGGAAAAGTGTATTAGACTCGAGGCTCATTCCTTTGAAGGGAAAATAATGTAGTTTATTGTTTGCAATTGGAAGAAATGGCTTGTGACACCAGTTCCGCTGCTTTTCTGAAAGGCCTCATATATATATATACACTCTCTTTTATATATATTCGCTCGCTCTCTCTCTCTCACACACGTCAACGATACATGGTTTATATGGACTATAAGTTCCTCCTGATGAGATGAGCATTCAGGGGTAAACGATAGAGCTTGCTGGCTGGAGTACTCTTGAGACATACTGGTAATACAGTCCGTATGGTAGATGAAGCAAAAAGAGAGAAGTTTTCCTAAGGATTTATCTTTGTAGAACAGCAAGAGCTGAATTATCTCCTGAAATTTAGAGTGTTTTGGCTGGATATATATATAATGCTATATTAGTGTGACAAATATTGAAGACCGGTTCGGTGAACAGCACCATACGACAACATGCAAGCTTCTGGATTCAGCTGGAAGCCAATTCAAGAAACAGAGATGAGAAGTAATGTGTTCAGACTCGCAAATTTGAAAGACTAAGCCTACAGCATTATTTTGCAGTTTCTGAAGACGATATAACAAATTCTGAGAACATCTGTAAGCAAATCCTTACAATAAAAGCCTGGACAGAATGAAGGCCGAAAACAGTCTCCGCTTGGCCTGTTACATCGGTTTGATGTTAACAACACGAATGATACAAAAAACGAGTATTGCTAGATGACAGTCGAACGTAGCGCTGAGGTCGTTCATAGTCTCAGAAGTAGACCTAGCTAGTCCTGTATTGGTGGTCAAGTACATAGCTACTCCTGTATTGGTGGTCAAGTACATACCTACTCCTATATTAGTGGTCAAGTACCTAGCTAGTCCTGTATTAGTAGTCAAGTACCTAGCTAGCCCTGTATTAGTGGTCAAGTACATAGCTAGTCCTGTATTAGTGGTCAAGTACCTAGCTAGTCCTGTATTAGTGGTCAAGTACATAGCTAGTCCTGTATTAGTGGTCAAGTACCTAGCTACTCCTATATTAGTGGTCAAGTATGCAGCTAGTTATTAACATACCATTCTTAATATACTAGCAGAAGTACTCGCCATTGGCAAACTGCATCATTTCCTAAAAGATCGGCAGTAACAGTTGTCGTTTAGCTTCCAGTGGCATGGATGCTGCTAAAATATTTCTTCTTTTAGAACCCACGCAGAAAGCAATCCCCGTGTGGGTTGGTTATCAGTTATTTTGCTGATGCTCGTGATTCCAAACACTACAAAGTGAATCTTCAAAGCAAGCAGCCCTGGAATGGTCTGTGGTACCGGGTATAGACAAACTTACTGGCACTAAATGTACGACTGCTGTACAGAGGGAAAGGTCAAAGGTTGTCAATCGTCTATCACAAGCAAACATCCTTGTACTTATATTCAATAGTCATAGTGTATGGAGCGAGTGTGTGTGAGCGTGTGTTTACTTACCCATATTGTATTTGTGTCTACGTGTGTTTGTGTGGAGGTGTGAGGTAGGTGTCCGTTTATGTCTCTGTGCGTTTGTTTACAAATACCAGCACTGATTATTGCCGAATGATCACTTTCTGGTAATTCTCACCATTAGCGTTATTTTTTTTCTCTAACACGAGATGGAGAACCTTGACTTGACAAGAAACATTCTGCTGATCGACAGTTTGTAACTGGCAGAACTTCGTCATTGTCTTAATTTTCTTCCGTCTCTCAGTTTCCATATGACGTAGTCTCCAGTTCCACACAGTACTTTCTGTCACTCCACTTGTAAACTATCCTCCAATCAGAGCTAATCCCTAATCCTGTGAGAATCGCGAACGTTTTCTCAAAGACCAACAAACTTGATCCTGTAATTTTATAAACATCTCTTTGTATTCCACAAAGATGTTGTGTTATGAACTGCGATTGTTCTTATGTTTTGTATTATTCCGTTGAATTGCTCTCTTATGATAATTTATTGTGTGATTTTAGTTTCTGGTGTCTACATTCTTAGTCACTCTAATTAATAATTAATTAAGATCAAATTTATAAAAAAAAGAATTACTTTGTCTCTGCGTTTCGGAAAAAAGAATAATGCTTATGCAATCTTCAGGCAAGTAATTCGTTTTAAACGAACCAGCAGTTAATTAACATAGAACATGGCTTTCAACACACGTCTACATTTTTAAACCTTCTCTCTATCTCTGTCTCTTGAGCTTTGTTTTCAATTGCCGCCGAACAATTTTCTTTCCCAATCGAGATGCGTTTCTCCCTTAATACAGAAATATTTCATTCTTTATTTGGTGATAATCACTACAAATTTTTTGCTATCATTTTCCAGATTAAATGTGTTATTCTGAAAAGGAAAGCTGTATCGGGTTTAGAAATCTCTCGTCTGCAAATATTGAGAGGGTAAGTAGGGAGAATAGTTAGCCATAAACGCGAAATTGCACATTTGATTACTTGAGAATAGTGCGACTAGCAAGAAATTAAAAAAGGTCTGAGAAGTTATTAAATTTATAAAAAAAATGCATCAGACACTCTAACAGGCTGATTCTTATGTCGTATCTTGACCTTTTGGACAGATTTTTAAATTGTCTGAAATCACTTTTAGTGACTTTGAATTCGATGAAGCCTTGTGGACTACATCACACCAAAAATCAAAGTAGGAGACGGAAATTAATAGCAGTAATTAAACTTAAAATTAATATTTGTTGGAAAAAGTCAAGAGAACAAAACTCTGGTTGGTTGGTTATGTTTTACGCCGTACCTGCAGTAAAGACTATATCACGGTGAAGAAAGAAGAAAAGTGATAAGGTAAGAAGTAGTATTAAATACAATGAACACACTCTATGGATACTGACTATCCTATGAAAGAAAGCTCCCTCACTTGAGTCAGATACCCATTACCAACAGCAAAGTCGATGAGAAAAGTTCGCTACACCACACGGGTATCGAACCATAAAGCCTTTGAATTATGATGCGAGTGTTCTAATCACTTCGACATAAACTCCCTCAGGGACCAAGGATACTGATGAAGGAGCAAGTGATGGAAAATCAACACGTCCCTCGACAAATGACTTGGCCGAAGACGCGTTTCCTACAATTTCCGGAACTGTAAATTGGTGAGAAAAATTACATCACCAACACCGAATTGAAATAGGGAAAGATAGTTCAGAAAGTTACATTTGTTTTCGGGCGAACATCCCCTAAGGTTTCGCAGCCAATCTAATGTTTATGACTAAGTTGTATAAAACAAACTTTGTTTATTTCCGGTATTGAAATGAACAAAATAGCTATTTCTGACTTATAAATATGTAAAGAGGACATTGAACGCAGAGACAGAGGCTATGACTGATAGAGACTTTCTTTTTATGAACGAAGATGACATGACACTCTGTGGAACACTGTCCTTCAGGGTACCCCGGAGGTCAACGCCGTGGTCGTCAGAGGACCAACTGGCCTACAAACCTAAAGGACTGGATTGGTCCTCCCGTTCAGGACCTTCTCACCATCGTGACAGGCCCAAATGGCGGGTCTTGTCAGCCGTCCGTCCATGTTCTTCTCCCAATGATCAATACAATTCAAGGAACGAATAATGTAATAAATGACTGAACTGTCAGAGAACCAATGAAGACTCTGAAAGAACTGGATGAAGAATGTCCCAGAAGATGTGAACACCACTGCTCAGTACATCTTGGAGTTACAGGCGTGGGAGCCGGTTGTTCTTTGACCCCGAGCAATGTTAGCCAAAGCCCTCAGCATTCTTCTGCGGCTTACAGTCCATATACTAAACGTCGATATTTTCCAAACTTCTGTTTGCTTCTGCTAACAAAACCAAATACACTGGAGACTGTAAGGCGAGAGAAAGTAAATGACATGATCCAGGTAGGCGATAAACTCATCTGTATCATGCTACCCCTTTAAAGGTTTACAAGAAGAAAGAACGCAGCCGTTTGAGAACTCTAGTCGCTTGCTATAAAAGCAGTAGGAAAGGCAGAGTAATCGTGGAGAGGAAGGGAGATGATCATTAATTAGAGCAAGCCCTACAAATGGAGATTTCTCTACCGTCGCTAACCTCTGAAAAGGGGCCTGACGATGTTGAATTTGGAAAAGGACAGGCTGAAGAATGGAAGAGGCAACTGAATGAGATTTACCATAATCATGACTACTGTCCTTCTGACCAACCGGGATGCACAGATTAGGAGCAATTTACACTTATTCTGTAGAATAGTCAGTCTGTTTGTGTAAAACCTCGCTCTGTAGCGCATTCTTAGCTGGAAAACATCAAACAAGAATTAGGGTTCATGATGAAAATGGGTGTTATTGAAAAACACACTATACCTTCACTATGCGCTCAATGAGTTGCTGGCAGTAAGCAAGAAAAACAGACAAATGAGGCTTTGTTTAGACTACATACATTTCACCGTAATCACTGCTTTTGAGGCTGTCAGGAACTGTATGCTTAGTCGACTGGTTGAGGCAAAATGATTAGCAAAGATTGATCTGTCCAAGGGATATTGGCAGACGCCAGTCCACGCTGATGACAAATCAAAACTTGCCTTCACGACACCTTAGGGGGCTTCACACCTGGCGAGCTATGCCCGATGGGCTAAAGACTGTTGTCGGAGTTGTCATTCAAATGATGCCACCATTGTTGGAGCAACTAAGCTGTACAGACATCATAAACATGAGAGGGACTCATGTTAACAACACCTAGAGTATGAGCAGAGCTTTTGGTAGTTTAGAGCAAGACAGCAGAATAACTCACCCAATGTTTGAGATGTAAATAACTGAATTATATGGGTCATAAGGTTGGTAACGGGAAAATGTGATCAAAGGAATCCAAAAAAAAAAAAAAAAAATACAGGATGTACGTGCCTCAAAAAATAAGCATACAGTGTGAGAGCACTCTAGGGACTTGAGGGTTTCTTTCATGGACATTTTTCCACGTCTTGCTGAAATTGTTTCATCACACATATCTGACCAGGAAGACCAACCGAGTTCAATTGACTCCAACTTGTAAAAAATATCAGCAAACCCTCAAAGATAAGCTCGAAATTGTTGGCTTGTAAGATCGGCTCTCTTATTGCAACGTTTTGCGCGTGTTGTTAAGGCTATTCTTGGTGAAAATAATAGAATAATAATCCGTAATATTTTTGCTTTCTATAGATATTTATACACCACCAAGACAGGTGGGCAGAGGAAGAGTAATTTGCGTGGGTGTGTGCTTCTCACGACAACTGTATTTTCTTTCATGCAAAGGTGGTCATTGGTGTGATTTATCTAGAGTAGTCTAACCCTTGACCTGGTAGAGGAATCCGAGACTTCTATGTCCTCATCGTGGTGTCAAATGCTATCCAGGCTTGCTGGAATATTTTAGTTTAGTCATATGAAAACTTGTTGATATTTAACTTTCCTTCTGTTAATGGTGTGCTAGGTCTTGCTGGGACAGAGCAGCAACCCAGAGAAAGACTGTTGTCTGTTCATTTTCATATTGAAGCTCGGGTCTGAGGACGGGGACCTTCAGGACAACACACAACGCAAGAACAAGAGACTGCAACTAATAGAAACTTCCTCTTATGAGAAATTATGATTTAAATCTGCCTGAATATTTATTTTTAATTTACCTTAATCATTTTAGCTCGCTAAAGAATGTATTTCATTATCTTTATTTCTTGATTAAATTGATGGTGTTTTATCTCGTCCGCAAGCAACTGCAGAACACGCATGTGACAATCTGAATCTCACTTCATTTAAGAAATGTCAAAGTGCACGGAAAACAAAGCAGCAATGAAGGAAGGAAAAAGAAAAATAATGAAAAAGGGATGATCCGAAAGGAACGAAGAAATGATAAGAAGTTGTATTTCATCAGCAGGTAGCAACATGCAGTTTCGTTTTAATCGCTTTTCAGGGAGAGATAGATTACACTGCTTGCACAAAACAAAACACATCAACTGCAATTGTCATGCGACTTGAAACTAGCTCTTCTCTGTCTCCCCCTCCTTCTAGATAAACAATTCTTTCCATCAAACAAAGTCCAAATAACATACTACATAAAAAAGAACTGCCTGGGATTGTTTTTGGTTTTTTTTTGCACGTAGGGTCGTTTTCTCCCTTGTTTTTTTTTTTTTTTTTCTCATTCGTAATGTCCATGACCATAAAAGTAAGTGCTTAGAACACAGAGCTGTCAAGGCAAACCAGGCAAAACAAAACATTTTTCTGCATTTCAGACTCTTGACAGATAAATTATTCTAATTTTTAAATAGAACAGAAGACTGCAGTAGCAATGTTTGTAAGATGCTGTAAGACTAAAAACCCTTCGGTTAAAGACCGGCGAACAAAGTAAACTGAATTACTGTCCAAGGTCCGAGGGCAAGCTGATGACAGAAGGACATTCTCGAAGCAAGTGAGCTGAATAAGGGAACTCTGATACTTTTAAGAATTTATGTAAAACCAATCACTTTGTACTGGTGCAAAACACTTTACAAGCCACACCCTGCAAAACCCTTCTATTTTAAATTTGCTCAGTTTTCTTGATAATGTGTTTTTCTAGCATTGAGCTGCTCTGAACGCTTTTGAAGAGATGGTCATCACAGGAAAAGCGTGCGGGAAGCAATTTGGGCATCGAAGTTTTGATGTTAACTAATGGAAAATTAAACTAGCTGAAAACACATTCATATTCGAAATATTGAAGTTGGTGGCCTAGTAAAATCAGCTCCAGTCTCGGCATGCGTGCTGGAAAAAAAAAATCGGTGCCACGTGACCTTGTTCTCCACCAATAAAAGAAGCTGTTAGAAAAGAAATAAAAAGCGGGTATCATGTAGGATCATCAATCTAGACGCGGACTTCAGTTTGACCCTGTATTTACTCACCCCCTACTCCTAAAATGCATCCTTCTCTCCCCCTACCCACCAACCTCTCCCCCATCACTGACATGACATCCCTGCCCCTCCGCTTGGATTGTATGGCAATGTGGACCGAATATTTCACACGAGTATCAATCATCGTGATTTCTGGACGCGCGGGTCCCGACAGGCAGATACGAGGTTTAAACAAGCATGACAGAAACTTGCCTCCACTGACATCTCGGATGTGTCTGTGTGCTGACCGAGTTCTTACCCTGAAGGCTCTCTGCATCATTAATTGTCAACCACGCCAGGTGTGATAGAAAAGCAGAGTTTTCTCGCTCAAAAAAAAAAAAAAAAGCCCAAGATGATCCTCGTAATTAAAATCTGTTTGTGATATGTTAGCACCTTCCGTTCGTGTTTCGTTTTCCTCCCTTACTGAATATGACATTGCTGTCACGGATGGGAACACAAAAATGAATTGGATCGGTCTGCTAGGTTCCTTTAGGAAGAAGCGGGTGGTTTGGAAGCTGGGTGCCGTGTACAATGAGCGCTTCACCAAAAGCCAGTCCAAATGAATTCCTCGCACAGAAGGGCGAGTGGCTGAGCATGTGGAAACACGATATCGTGTGATGCTGTCTATGCATCGACAAACAAGTCTGGTGATTGGGACACACCGATGGCAACGCACAAAAGCAGATTTCCGCTTGGGAGGACTTCGCCAACAACACATGAAAACGATGCAATCAACTTTCACGCGCACGCGTGTGCACGCATGCTGTCCCCAACCCCACACGCATGCACACACACACACACACACACACATCGAACGAAAGGAAATTGATGTTTTTGAGCTGTTATTTGTCAAGCCTGGTATGTAC
This sequence comes from Pomacea maculata, assembly GCA_004794325.1. Lineage (NCBI taxonomy): Eukaryota > Metazoa > Mollusca > Gastropoda > Architaenioglossa > Ampullariidae > Pomacea > Pomacea maculata. Next base: position 17,882 of record SRHC01001898.1, on the reverse strand, counting down.
TTGGTTGGTGTGAGTTTATTACCCGTTCATCATTTGTCTGTTCCCATCTATCCATGTCTTCCTTTCTGCTTGACAATTTATTTTGTTCGTTTTTTCCTTCACGCAGGAAGATTAAGCTCACGATTTACAAAAAGCTTTCTCTCGTGAGCACAAGAAAGACGTCGTTGAGGATAATAATGACGATGAGGAGGAAGACGATGATGGCGACAATGTCTTATGGCCGCAAGCCCTGTAACGGCACACACAGGAATAACACAAAGAGTTATCCCCCTTTTATTGGTTGGCGTGGGCTTGAGAAGAAACATTGATAACAACCTCCCCGTCTTGCTGAGCCCTGCAGTCATCTTTCTTACAATGGACCACGCAGGCGGCAATAATTCATAATAAGAATTGAATTTATCGTGCACACTTCCCCGTGTGGAGGCGAGCTCGATGTGCTATGGATAAAACGAAAAACAAAACAAAACAAAAGAAAAGAAAAGAAAAAAGGAACAAACGAACAATCGAAACTGATAGTTTATACGACAAATAACAACAGCAGCCAAGTGGCAATCATCAGCATTGTTTGTAGTTGTAGTCGTTCTCGTGTCGTTTCGTACATGAGTGGTGTCCTGCGCCTAACGTCTTTCTGTGCGTTATTCGGACTACGTCACTGCTCATAGAGAGGCAGCTGGACATGAAGCCGCAAAAATCATCATCATCATCATTCTGATCATCATCCTCATCGCAAAAAGAATTTCTAGAGCACATTTGTTCGTGTAGCGGCGAGTGGAAAGTTTTAAACGTAGGCACAGTTCGAAGAGCAAAGGGATAGAGAAACAGTAAGTTTTGAAAAGAAAAGAAGTATCTACTAAGTTTCTCCTGCCTGTCACGTGTCACACAAGCAGACCAAAGGCCGACTCACTTGGTCAGGCGTCAGTAGGTCAGACAGGAATGGTGGGACTAGGCCGCGGCGACTAAGGTAGCACACTGTGGCCATCTCACCATCAGTACAAGATCCGACTGGCAGGTGAGAGAAGGGGTGTAGTAGGGTCTTGCCACTTAAGAATGACAAAGTGAGCGGGATTAGTCTTAGCCCTTTGAACTTTGTCCGGTAGGCGATCAGTGAGATCGACGAGTAGATAGAGTTTTTCCGATGCTGCGGAGTCCTTACGAATTATTAAGAAAAGACAAAGATCAAGCTAGAAAGAAATAACGATACAAAAGAAAGAAAAAAAATGAAACGAATAAAATTAAGCATGTAAAAAGAACAGAAAAAATAAAAACAAACAAAAGGAAAATGAAAAAAAGTAAAAAGAAGTTAAAAGGCTTTTGGATAAGAAAAGGAGGAAACAAGGGATTGAAGAACAAACAAGAAAGAATCGTAAAAATTACTACCCATCATAATGTTTCAGGAAAACGCCTTTTTTCTCTTCCGCTTGGCAAACCTCTTGGTGGTTTTCGATCATAAAAATTCTCTCCCATCGTGTTTCTAGTTTACGAAAGACGATCCCGAGCAGCAGTTTGGTGTGCTTCAGACGAGTTCTCAGTTTGTGCACGATGGAGCGAAACAACCGCCATTCTTGGCAGTTCCTCGCCCCTTGTTTGATCTGCAAGAATCAATTGCTCTTGTTTGGTGGTACTGAGCAATCAATGGCCTTGTTTGGTATTAAAATATCAGCCACAACAGTGTCCTCCAGTGTTTCTAAGATTTCACACATGCTCAGACTTGCACTAACCTCTTTTAAGGTTTCCGGATCATGAAACAAAGCGGCGCAACTCTTTGATTGACTCCAAAAATGTCAGGTGGAATGGCGGGATCGCGAGGCTTGCAGGATGAGCCGGTCTTTGTGAGAAGTTGATACGGATTTACAAACTTCTTGGTTTATTACCCTAGAGTCACAGGCGAGCTCGGCTTTACAGAGAGAGAGAAAGAGGGTTTGATAGTGGATACTGTCTGTGGTGGAATATACGGCAATTTTTGTTGCATGGCAATGTCTGAAAGTCGAAACACAGAACAAGGGTTGTGTCTGTCCTTCATGTCTTTTATATAAAGAAATTGATTGCTTATTTCGGATCTGCACGTGCACATGTGCGTGCTTTGGTTCACGGCAACGACGACAATGCCGGTCCTCGCAGCGGTGAGGGATGGTGAGGTGTACGGAGAGGAGGGAAACAAATGGTTCATGACGAATACAGTGGTAATGACTAGTAATGAAGGAGGTGATGATGCGATGGATGCACACTGAGGTGGAAGCATGTCAAGATAATGTTACATGTACACGAATGGCCTCATATCATTACATGTAACTTCTCATTATTCATCTTCTCAGTTCTTCCGTTAGCTGCGGCCTTCAAAACATAACGAACATCCCTGACTTCCCTTTGCGTTTTCTATATTTGTATTTTGTTACTTATCAGTACTATGGTTTTTCGTCCGTCCTTCCTATGTTGTCCATGTGTTGTTCTAGTGTCAAGCGCTAAAGAAATGCTCCTTCAGAGTGTTAATGTGCGCTATGCAAATCATACATAGACAACAACAACAACAACAACAACAACAACAACAACAATATCTCTTCATGTCTTAGATAATTTATTGATTCTTTTTATGCATTAAGATGTTTGTAAGCGCATATATCGACAACGGAAGGATGTTATTAACTCAGGTTTGGGGAGAAGCCTCTGGCAAAGTCTGCTCCACACTAACTCTTTAAAGTGATTTTGATCTGATGAGACACACCTGTTGTGATAAGGCAACAAGAAAACAGCATTTCGATTTGAATTACGACGAATGAAAACTCCCTGAGACAGAAAAAAAAGAAAGGAGAAACGTCAGAGTGCAAGGAGTTTGTGCAGCAATGTCTGTAATTAACTCACGCACACACCTACACACACACCCACACACACACATACACACCCACACACACACACCCACACACACACACCTACATGAGTGTCCTCGTATCAGACTAGAATGTTGTCAAGTTTCAAGTTTTCAAGCTCACTAGCAATATACAGAAGTCGTAGTGAGGTTTGCTTGGTGTACTGATGATGATGGACGAGCTAAAGGTTTAGCAATAGTTTAGTTTATAGTTATGTGTTTATCGTATTGTTTCTTTTTCTTCATTTACTTGTTCTCAGGTTCACACTCATCCATTAAGTCCTCGCTCCATCACGTGGCGTCGTTATTTCAATTTCATGTTTTATATTTGGAAACGGAGGCGACTTCACTGTTCCCACCAAGGTAGGCTACGCTTGCAGTCATCTACTGTCCTTAAATTTTGTAATAAGCTTTTAATACAAACCTGACAACTCTTATTTGCCCTAAGCTAACACGACATTAAACTTTATGATCTAATGAGCTATTAATAATACTGATGATGACTACAATAATTACTATCATATACGAAGACATACACAGCAACCAAGCGAAGAAAGAAACAAAACTTTAGACGCGTGTTAAAACGAGAATCACTTGTTATCACTTCACTACAGAAGATGTAACATAAACTGAACAAATTTACAACTGGATAGTCATCGGAAAATTGTCTGAAAAACATTTCTTAACATGGAGTAGGCGTCCTTGACCGGTGTGGTCGTTCTCTTTTCGTATGCAGTGACGTCATTGTAACCCCTTTATTCACTTCCTTCCCTCGTTGGAGCCCTCCGTCGACGCTCCACGACACACATCCATTCTTCCATTCACCCACCCGCTCACTTATTCAGGCATGCATCCATCCTCCTCTCCCACGTCACTCCATCATTTCATAGTCTGCTAACCGCTAATGTACTATGCTCGCTCGCGCACTAGACTTGGTTTAAAGGTCAGACTCAAGGCCAGGGACAATCTCACAAGTAAAAGTGTAATATGATAAGTGACTTGCACCTGAGGCCACGACACTAGTTAATGAAATCGCAGCTTGGGGTTAAGGTCTCTGACGGCGAAGTGTAATCCCGTTACGGCAACAGGGAGGGCGTTGGTGAGTGTAGTCCTCCTGCTGGCCTGTGAGTCACTGTCTTCGCTCTTGGAGAAAGGGAAGGTCAGTTTAGCTACTGGAGATTGTATTTTTATATCTGGAGACTGTCAGGTCCATGTGTCTGTGAGATGTATTCTTGGCCCTTCTCCAACAACCATGTGACAGCTAGTGAGGCCCTCTCACTCTTCCATCTGTTATAGTTATCGTTCTCTATACAACGTATCAGGTGAGAGAAATTCGGTGGACGACCACTATCTCCAGTCCTCCTTCTTAACCGGACACATAAGGCAGAATGTTCGACCAAGTCGGGCAGTTTATTTTTTGTTTAACGGTCACATAAAAACGTCGTCATTCTCAAGATCAGTTCCCTAGAAAAAGCTCCTAAACTCAAAATTTAAACACTCCTCAATTACTTAAAAACAAGCTCTACAGCTTACTTGAAGATCACTTTTCCTTTCATTTCCCTTTAAATCAAAAAACTTTTCCTCTTTAAAAGGATTCTGTTTATGTTGATTTATCTCTGCTTGATTCTTACAAACCCTTCGCCTTAATGAAAAAAACCCCACATATTTATCTAAAATATTTATCAGACTTATCGTCTCAATAATAAGGTCATAAACTACATAGCTTTGCTCCCACACCACCTGTGCCCTTTTCTCCAGCAGTAAATAATCAGTCTGAACCTGAGAGAAGGTGTTTCACAGAGCTGGGCAGTGATTAGGGACTTGGCCGTCTAATAGCGAAGCAACAAGAAGGAATGATAAAGACCCGAGAAGAAGGAGAGAACATAAATAACGCGATACATTCATCACCGCCGACGCGTCAAACCTTTGCTCGCTCTCTGGTCATCCCCCGCGAGATCACGTGACAGCTGACGTCCTCTTACAACCAGCATGCTGACGCCCCCTTGACGCTGGGCACGTCAGACCCCGGGCCAGTGGATGACAGTGATAATTATAAAGGCGTCCGAAGCGAAGACCTTAAAAAAAAGAAGGTAATATCGATAGCTGTAGCACCGCTTTGCCCTCTGACCCCATTATCGGGAAGCTGAGGTTAATGTGTGGGTGGTTATTTGGTTAGTTGACCGAGGGCCGCCTGATCCTGTGAAAATGTTTCGTTCAAAGTACGTGAGCTTTCAAGATGAGACCTGAACTTTGAACCTAACCAAGAACCTTGGACCTAACCAAGAACCCTGAACATCATCCCGAACCCTGGACCTAAGCCTCATCGACAGCAAGCGTTATAACTGTACATCTCGGTCTTCAGGAACTAACAAACTACTGGTGACTTTTAAGGGGCTTACCTGGTCTGAAAAAAATTGTATCACAATATACTACTTTTACAACAAATGCTTAAGAATCCTTAAAAGACGAACACCAAAACAAAGAACAAGGCAAAGTAAACAACAAAGTAAGTACCAACAAAGTTCAGTTCCCTAACCCCGCATCGTCATCTGTTGTCTGTCCTGCACCGCCATGTCTGAAATGTTTGATCGAAGAAGGGAAGAAAATTCACTCATGGTAGGACAATCAGAGTAGGAGGCCAGTCGACGAAAACACACAAGTAGATGTCTAGCGAGGGCGGGAAAGCAAAATGCACACGTCAACATCGGAGCAAAGGGAAGATTGAATCACACACGAGATAGACCATAAATGAAGAGCCGGAGGAGTGTCATACCCAAAAGCTGCATACAGACAGCGGCAATAACTTCCCCGCCTTTTATTGCCTATTCCACTCACAATGTTTAATGCTGGTGATCAAAGGACTGGAAGAGAAGAACTGCCCGCGGGTCTGTGGTCAGCGGTGGCCGAAATTCATTTTGCATAAAGGAGAAGTCGTTGTGAACAAGTGGAGGGGACTGCTGGCCTCAGCTGCACTGCTGCCAAACGAGTGGGATGGAGGATAGAAGTCCTGGTCGGGAGAGAAAATGTGAGAGGTCACGATGAACGATGACCAGACAAAGAGGAAACATTGTGTCAAAGATGAGTGACTGCAAGCACTTGAGAGAAAGCCAGGTGTTTGTGACAACTAACTGCCTTTCTGTCTTTTTTTTTTTTTTTTAAAAACAACAACAACCAATGATTCGTTAAGCTCTTTCATTGTTGCGGCGTATTTGTTGTTCTGTGTAGTCCGTTGTAAGCAGTGTGTGTCTTTGTGTTTGTGTGTGGATGCATGTGAGTGTTCCTTGCATGTTTTAATTGAAGAAATAGTCTTTGTCAATTAACATGTGTGGCCAGACGCCGGTCCTGCTGATACAAATAATATCTGCTAGTCTTCCGTTCACGTCTTCAAAAACTAAATAAAGTACAACCAGTCTGCTTGTAATGAATGGAATTACACTTGCGTCTACGACTGTATAGCAGTCAACAAACAAGAATGAAAACAGGCAAATAAAAAATGTCACCAAAATTGTAAGCACCATACCACCCTCCACCACTCTGATGGAGCGTTGGATCAAAGCCTTCGTAATATTAATGAAGGTAATATCTCCCTAAAGAGTTTCGTCAATCGCAGTCCTATCAGACCCACTCAAGTTAATAAAAA
>SRHC01001898.1:0-10797 GCA_004794325.1 Pomacea maculata | reverse complement strand
GATTCGTTAAGCTCTTTCATTGTTGCGGCGTATTTGTTGTTCTGTGTAGTCCGTTGTAAGCAGTGTGTGTCTTTGTGGATGTGTGTGTGGATGCATGTGAGTGTTCCTTGCATGCTTTAATTTAAGAAATAGTCTCTGTCAGTTAACATGTGTGGCCAGACACCGGTCCTGCTGATACAAAAAATATCTCCTAGTCTTCCTTTCACTTCTTCCAAAACTAAATAAAGTACAACTACTTTTGCTGCCCCTGCCAGTCTGCTTGTAATGAATGGAATTACACTTGCGCCTATGTCTGTAAAGCAGTCAACAAACAAGAATGAAAACAGGCAAATAAAAACATGTCAACAAAATTGTAAGCACCATACCACCCTCACCACTCTGATGGAGCGTTGGATCAAAGCCTTCGTACTATTAATGAAGCTAATATCTCCCAAAAGTTTCGTCAATCGCAGTCCTATCAGACCCACTCAAGTTAATAAAAATAATATAGTTCCATGCTGAGCGCTAATCAAGTAAAAAAAAGGAGAAAACAATAATTAACAGTAATAATTGTACAACAAATGAACAAAGTGAAAGGTTCAGATGGCATAAACAATCGTCAGACTGAGACTTGTGGCATAAAACCTCAGTTGTTTCTTGAATAATTGTGTTTTGATGGCACATTTAAAAGATTCTATCCTCACAAAAGGGAGGAAGTTCCACTAAATTGATGCTGAACAGGAAAATACACCTACACTGAAAGTTTTTTTGGGGAATAGAAAGGAGGTAAGTATCTGCAGAATTCCGGGGATGCCAGTTTGGAATGTCGTGAGTTAGTAGGTCAGAGAAGTAAGAAGAGACAGAACCTACAAAGAGCCTGAAGCAGATTGTAGCAAATGTATAATTTTATGGGAGCCCAGACAGGAAGACTTCGGAGAAGACGGAGACGAGGTTATGTGTCCTCCAGTCTGTGGGGGAGGATGATGAGCCGGGCTTCAGAATGTAGGAGCTAGTGTAATTTAACATATAATAGTCCTGTAAATACTGTAATTTAACGGATTGTGTAAGTTCTTACTGGGGTCACTCAGTTCGGCGTTTAGACACGACTTGCTGAATGGTCTCAGAAAAATGAGACATGACAGAACATTTCAGTGTACTCTCTGTGATGTGGCAGCTCAACAGAAATGATTTATTTTACTTGACTCGGGTCTTTCAGATCCAACAGGGAAAAATAAACAAGAAAAATACCATTACGTGGAATGACTTGTAGATGGATCTTTTTACCTGTATGAGGAAACTTTAAGAAAAAATATGTATTACCAATTTAGGACTAGGAACATGTAGTTTTTTGAGATACTGTTTAGTGAGCTGATACAGGATAGTCTAGACAGCGCAAAGGCATCATTATCTCCTCTTATTTCTATAAATAAAATTCTCCAAGAAATATTTTCACATTTATAATTATAACAGCTACAATTTACAAAAGCAGTTAGTTCGGTACTTAACACATGTGCGGCATAATGACTCATAACTCTACAATATGGTTTATTGATTGAAAACGGTGTTCTGAAATGTTTTCGCTTTCAAAGAAATGAGAAGAAATAAAATTATTTATATACGACTAGAGCACTGTTGTGTATAAATCTAATTTGTATATACGAGTTAAGAAGATGCCAAAATGAAGACTATGTCGTCTACTGGATGGTGAGTTCAACTGTGAAGCAGAAAGTAGATTTTTCGAGGCTGGAACCACCTCTCCCCCCACCCCAACAACAACAGCAACTGTCCTTGGCTGTATAGATAAAGGGGATGGAGTACGTTTTCCGCGTGCCAAGATCACACACAGTGGACGAGAGTAGTTTTCTCTTTGTTGTCTGCATCACATGTTACGAATACTTACAACAATGTTTTAAATATGTATTTTTAATGTCCACAACAAAGGCTGTCCTGTTTGTTTTGAAAGCCGGTAGTGTTTAGCCTGCAGCGCCCCCTTGTTGTGGCTAGCTAACATGGTGGAGGATGCCGCTGGCGTCATTAAAATTGTCGGCCTTAATTGCTAGTTATCTGCCCCTGTTGAGTTTTGTTGTTAGCGACGGCCTTGTCATGCGTGCAGCACGAGGCATTCTCCAGAAAGGGAGGGAGGAAAAGAGATGGGAGGAAGAGAGAAAGAGAAGCTCTCTGTCCTTCTGTTAAAATAGCTTTTATAACACGACCATAGGTTTTACATTCTTGCCGACCATGACCTGTTCTTGTGAATTGTTATTCATGTATTGTCGTCGCTCGTGGGACCGGCGTAATTGAAGGACGACCTCTGCATCCCATCCTCATCAAGTTTGCATCGATTATTTCACGATCTGAAACAGTAACTATATTCCAACATTGTGTTCATCGAATTGTTCCAAATCTAGGTGTTTCGCTTTGTTTTCTAAAGAATAGAGTTATTTGAAAATGGACAAGTTTTCAAGGTAAAAGTCAATTATTTAGCTTTTTTGCGTTAAAAATGTATTTCACCAACATGATATTATCTCCAAGCGAGTTCTTAAAAGCTTAGTTGATTCTGACACACATTATGACCCTCCCCCCTTTCTTTCTTTTTTTTTTTATCTTGATCTTTTGTCCTCAGCTAGCACGCAAACACGTTACGAACATGAGAATGACAAGCACAAAAATAAAATTCAAAATTGGATCCTAGTATCATCGTGGGAATATATGCCTGATCTTGATGTTGCAGATGTGAACTAGTGCATGACGAGGGGTTTTCAAATGTCACCTGATGATCTTCCCGACCACATGTATTGTTGTAATTTTTTTTAGGAAATATTGGAAAAAAATCTGAAACTCGCCACAAACACAAATTGAATAAAAAACCGTTATATTGACGTAGTTAAATATATGTCACAAGCTATTGCAAGAGAAAGCTAAACTACACACACACACACAAACCACAAACGATCACATCTGTGTCAGATTTTCCGCAAAATATAGCAAAAGACTTTGGGCTTTTCGTAAATATACAACATGAAAAGATATGATAGATACGATCCAAAGTAAGGATTCCTTGTTAAATCCGTGTTTTCCTTGCAAGCAGCAGTCTGTGAAATAAATCATCTCGTTAAGAGGTATGTCGCTAAGGCAGACAGATTAATCAAGCAGAGAGAAATGAGAGGACCGTAAGCTTCATGATTCGGACCCCTAGCATATTGGCACGCGGCGCCAAAGATTCGAGGCAACACTTTTGGTGTGGTTTGGCCAAGTCCATTAGCTGAAGCGTAGCGAAGAAAGAGGAAGAAGACGCCAGCATTAAGGGGAGAGAACGCTGGCATTAGTCCGAGGCGGATGACGCGCCCTGAGGTCAGATGTGGGCGTGCGAAGGCCAAGAAGGTTCGAGCATCACCTCATTCGCTCAAGCCGCAGCATGGCCAACTTCTCCGCGATGTACTCCCGCTCGCAATAATGGCCCAAGATGGCGGCGCTCCCAGAGCGTCCTGTCCTCCAGACAGTGCGTCTCCCCGGGAGAGGCGCTGGTTTCGCGGGTTTGCCTCAAACTCCATTACCCACTGGCGGCCATCTTCCCCCATCGACTTATCATTCTGGGACATCTTGGTGTCCAAAACCAACAAAAATAAAGATAAAAAAGGAAACAAACATTTAATGATCGGTTGGGGGAGGTAAGGGCGTTGATGTTGCTGCAGCTTCCTCGCCGCGATGCAGCCACCACCGACTCGACCATCCAAACGACCGCTGCTGTTTGTTTGCACCACATTACTGAAATGAAACTTAGAAACCCTCCATCCTCCTCTTGCGAGTGGTATCTCCTCACCCTCTTCACCGGGTGCACCTCAGGCGGTGCCGAGTCTAGACAATCAAGCTGTGACAGTGGCTAACAGGATTGTTCGTTAAGTCGCCAAGGAGTTTTTCCATTCATGTAGTAGTACTAACACTTTATTCTTAGTCCCGAAGGTATGATTGCATTTTTTGAGGAAAAGTGTCGGGTAGCATGTTGTAATCAAATTTCCTTATTTCAAGTCTGATCATGTTAAGGTACATGGTTGCAGCAACGAAAAATTGAGGAAAAGGACAAAGAAAATAAAAAAAGCATAGTTTAAAAAAAGCATTATTAATACGCGGACTCTAAGAAGAAGTACACATACTGTGAACTTACAGTGAGATTGCGCATGCGTGATACATAAGATATCTTTAATTCGTCGACCCAGTGCTTGGAAAAAAAAACATAAATAAAGTACATAAATAACGACTTGCATATTTAAACGCCCACTGAATACGGCTGAAAAATGAGAAGAAATAAAATTTAAAAAAAGGAGGAAAAGAAGGAGTTGGAAAAAGACGTTATCATTAAAGAGTTTTGTGAGGATCTGTAGTTGGGTCCTATATCGTTTCTAGGCGAGGTGTTCTGGATAATTATCGGCTTGGGGAGACATGTAAGGAGTGCCACGACCAAAGTACATGTGTAGGGTGGGGGATGGAGTAGAGGGGCCCGGATGAAAGAATTGTGTAGCTGCTCTGATGCACCGATCACATGATTGGGCGTCCAGCGTGCCGTCCGGCTGTAATGTAGTCGGCATGTTTGGCTGCCTGCACGAGTGCTGCGCGGAGACCGAACAAAAAAATAAATAAATAAAATTAAATAAAAAAGCGCTGAGACCGACGCTATCAAAGATGAAGGTCTGACCCCAGTGCGAGTGATGTGTATGACGAACTCTGTCAGCGTCTTGTTTATGCCTTCACACAGATTACTTTCTGTCTTGATGCAAGAAAGGGCCAGCATTCCTCTCGATTATAGAGTTACTTCCCTTTCAGACATCAAACGCACGGCTAACATTATGGTCCACGCATCATTGTCAACAAGATGGCTTGCCATCTGCGCTAAAATAAGCTTTATGTGTCATGTTACCCTAATCCTGACTCCTTAAGGCGAAATGTGCGTTATTCGCTACACAGTATCCTCACAGGAAGGTCTCTGTCTCTCTCTGTCCCTTAATTGCGACTGGTCGTGGGGAAGATATGATGAGACGCAGCAATGCTAAAGATCTCTCAGTAGGTCTCTCATCCAGCGCCCTGTCCACTCCTTAATGTTTGTCAGCCATCCTTTATTCTGCTTACCCCGTCAACATCCTCCTTCTACACAGGACTGTACAGGGTAGAGTGTCTTGTCGAGCGACGTTTCCGGACGAAACCTGTTTTTTCCCCGCTTGACTTAACGAGCAGGTTACTGAGGATCGACAAAGGCGGCAACTACACTTGGAATAAATTTATTTTTCTTTTTTCTGTTTCTTGCAGGAGATTCGGAGCAGTCGACGGAAGCATTTCGTCTCGAAAGCCTGAATCGTCGTCTTCCTTTCTATCAAGGGGGTCTACTAGAGCATGATGGGAACGACGAAGGTACTTGTATAGCTTAAATTTCTCTTCGAGGCCCATGGTCCTGTTGTCCCACATCTTGTTCAGCAAAAGACTGCAAAATATCAATCAGAGTGTGAAACTTAAAAGGGGCTTTATGATAGACAGAGGAATAGACAAGTTGGGATGTGGGAAATAGAGAGGTTTACGAATTAGCCGTAGTCACGATCTTGATTAATTAAGGGCTCTAGATAAGTGAAATACAATTGAAAACTAACAATAAAATAATAAAAATGCTCATGGATAAAAAGGTATCGAAGCACCTAAAAGAACTGCAAATCCTAATTCGTTTTCATGGTGGTTTTGGTGGAGTTTATCCACTTGATAAAAGGGAAAGAGGTACAAAGCTTAATTGATTTCTTTTTTTCTTTGGTTGCTCACATGGCACAAATAGCAAAAGTTTCGTAAACGAGTCAGTAATAGATTTCTCATAGACAAGCAATGGCTGCCCTCACGTTGTATCGATCTTCATACCAAAGGTCACGGCGGTTAACATCTCCCGTAGGTGAACAAATCAAACTGAACAGTCACGAGAGAACGCAAATAATTCCTGGCCAGTTGCTTTAATTTCACTGTTATTCCTTTCGTCTCATCGTCATTGGACTCTCTGGGCCCTGTGGGCCCCGGTGGCCCACCTAAAGCGAGGAGGTAGACGTATGCGTAACCTTGTTGTACGTGGGACGTAATGGCTGGAGAGAGAAGTTTGACAGGCTGTCGCGGATGAAAAATATGAAGAGAGAGAGAGGAGGAAAAGCTACGTGTACAGATGCTAGATGATAAGGCTAGTTCCGGCTGTAGCAATAACAAGACCATACAATGAATTCAGACAGATGACGGCAGATAGGAGGGTAAGTGGATGGGTCTGAGTGGCTTAGTGAGTCTGTGAGTGTGTGTGTGTGAGTGTTTGCGCATACATGCTCGTGCGTGTGATTTTTATAGGTTTGTGTATACATGCATGCACAATAGTTCTGAATAAATGCAATCAAAATACAGAGCCAGCTAACTGTTTTATTTAATTACATCGATTAAAGATTATCTTGATAGCCTTGATTTTTGTCTACATGATAGTTTGCTTGCTTGTTAACATTTGCTGAAGCTTGCTAATAAAAGGCCGCTCCCTCCTTCTAAAATGGCATGGTCGAAGATTGCAGGCCTTGGAGAGTTATCTCGCCTGCCCATCCATTTCCTCCCGCTCCGGCCTTGGAAGGTTAACAGGCCTTCCCCTCGATCTCCCCTTGTCCAGCAGCGCTGTCGTGGCCAAGCTCTTCAATCCACGGCGTACTTTAACGTCCTCCCAGAAAAATTACTCACCATTCATGACAAACTATTAGTTCCTTGGCGGCAGAGACTGAAAAGCAAGGAAGTTTGCTGAAACCTGGGTTCTGGTCTTGTTGGTGGAGCCAAAGCTTGGAGTTCCACGTCCCATCGGCTGCCTCAAAGGAGTCTGGGCATTAGTGATGCCGCTAAGAAGAACCTGACAGACGACCTACAAATCTGTGTAAATGTGTATGATTTTCTTTCTGAATGTCAACTCGCGGCGTCTGACCGAGGCTCTGATATTCATTACAGCACGGACAAATTATGGAGCTGGATAAGCACAACGATTTGCGTGGATTTCCAGCCGAGGCAAGCAGACGATCTTCAAAGATGAGGTCGTCTCTACATAAACTTTCTGACAAATCGGATTCAGGAAAACGTCAGTGCTGCTTCTTTCACTAATAACGTGTCTTTAGTCTTAAAATGAATAAACGAAAGAAGGAAATAAAAGAAAAAGAATGAATAAAAGAATAAACACATGCGAAGAAGCGAGAAAGTAACAAGAGGAGAGAGGAACAGAGGAATAAAGGGGGAAGGAGAGAAGAAATGGTTGGTAGATGCGAAGAAGGATGAAAGAAAAAAATCAGACAAGCAGGTAAAGGAGGAATAGAGGAAGAAAGGAAGAATAAAGGAATGTATGAGGAATGGATGGAGGGAAAAACAAAACAAATGAAGAAAGAAGCAGGCAAGCGATGTTTCCACACGACGTAACAGAATAGAGAAATAGAGGCAGAATGGTACAGAAAGAAGGATGGATAAAAAGAATAAAGAACAAAGAGATAAAGAACAAAGAAATTAAGAAAGAGAGGAAGAAACGGGAGGGAAGATAAAGAAAGAAAAATGAAATGATATATGGCAAAAATGATGACACAAATCGGCAAGGGAAAAAAGGACAACAAGTAAATAAAGAAATAAGTAATATTTATTGAAGAAATTTACACCTTTTCAGGGTGCTCAGACATCAAGCATTCACTCCCTCCAGTTTAAAAGAAATTCTCATCCTGCACTAAGAGCCTGAAACTATTTCTTGTTATCTTCATTTGAGCTGGACATAGGTAAAGAGATGATATTTATTCAAATGCAACGATGTGTCCATTGCTTCAGCAGGTCGCCATCTTTGACCCGCTTACGGACAAATCGTGAGCAACAATTCGTGCCGCCCTGAAAATGAGAGCGCAGTTCAAAATTTCCTTCCATTATTTGCATCAGCTTTCATCTCCAAGACACTTTAAAAAAGTACCCAAGGAGTATTGAAAAGTTCCACGCCCAAGAAGGTATGAAAATTGCAGCGAGTTTAATGCCAGCGAATTAAAAACTTCTATGGTTGTGATCAATGGAGAACTTTCCCAGGGGTGGGAGTGTGAGAAGAGGAAAAAATAAGTGGAGGAACAAGTCTTGTACGTCCAAGAAAGTACAAGCCCTGCACAGTCATGAGAGACCATCGATGGAAAATAAATCTGCAATTTCTGGGGTTGACACATTAATACCTACTAATGAGCGGAACCATTGGTCGGGAGAGGAAAAAGGATGAAGGAAGTCTAAACTGAGACTAAACCATCTCTGAGAGATAATAAAGTGATGGTGAAGCCATGCCACAGCAGTCATCGAAAATGGCAGCGAAAACATCACAGACTTCAACACTGGGAACAAAGAGAGTCGAGACAACAATCACCTCTTGCCAGACAGAAGCACTACTCTTGTCTAAAAGAGTTTCAAAGCTTGCAAACGTTAGAAAAAAAAAAAAGATTAGAAAGGTTGAGCAAGTATTTGAAAGCTAGAAAAGTTATCTTTACACCAATCTGTTTAGGTGGCCTTTATCAACGTGGCACGAGGAGTAATGACGATTGAGCTTCGAACGCAGTGTCAGATGATTTGTGTCAAAGAAACACAATAGTCGTCTGCAGCATTCCTAATCAAAGGGGGAAGTGCCAAACTGCCAGAAACTGTTTGAAAGTTAGCCGAGTTAGTCTTCCAGTAAAAATGTCTGTTGGCTTAATATCAAATACCTGTAGACTGTAAAACCTGGTCTTAAGTTCTTCAAGAGCATCTCCAAATCTTCTACTTCTACCATTTCCTTTAACCATTTTATCTCTGGACATATAAAAAGCGAGTTAATGATTTAACAATTATGTCTTTCTTTTAACTTCACAGATTTGAAAAAGGTGTTTGACAAACAGCGTGGTGCAAGTTTGAAATGTCAACTGGAAGCCGCATGTAACATCTGAACATTGTACCGTTCTTACCCTCACTTCGTTTAACATTTCCGTTAACAACAAGAAGAGACCCAGGATGATAATCAACAGCAGCAATAGAACAAAGCAAGAATAATGCCATGAAGCATGTAACTGTGTTAGCAACTGATAGCATAATCTTCAATGGTAAAACCACCAGCCACCACCTGTGTGCATCAGAGAGAAATACTGGGTTTCTGTGCGCGTGCGTGCGTGCATGTGTGTTTTCGTGTGGGTAATTGCTAGTATCTTTGCACCATAACCTCTCCCCTCACTCTTTTTGTGCTGCTTCTTCCATCCTTGGAATACTCTGTAACCACTAATTCAAACTGAAGTTTTCGTAGTCTGACGATGCTCGAGAGAATACAAAAAGATGCTCCAGCAATGAACTTCCTTTTAACCCTCAAGAAGCCTATTAGAGAGTGCAGGAGCGAACGAGCTAAGTGGAGGACGACTGCTGCTATTAATAGAGAAAGAAACCTCCTTGATTCCATCTCTTCAAGCTGCATCATGCATGGTGCTTATGGTAACAAACATCTTTTTTTGACCCCTATCTCAATATCTTCCTCTTTTTCTCACTCTGTCCAATGATGGCACAAACTCGCATGCATGGTGAAAACCTCAGAAATCAGAGTTCCCCAAAGCCCCAGAGAAATTTTTACCTACATGGTTTTTCCATGGTATGTTAGATCCCACCCCTTTGTTCATTGTCCACTGGGTAAAACAAGGAACCAAGTAACCGGTCATAGTGTGAGTACACACAGAAGAAACACTTCTCTATAGCGTAGAAACGCTGCGCCATCATGTGGAAACTGCTCAGTCGTGTGTAAACATTGCTAGGTCATGTGGAAAATTTCTATCTCGTGGAAACATTTATCATGTGGAAACAGCCATGTACATTGTGGAAGCATAATTTATTTTATCATGAAACACAGCTCTGTCTTGTGGAAGCATCTATGCATCACGGGATAACGGATCGCTGTCATGTGGAAACAACAATAATGTAAGTTGCTCTAGACAGACAGAAACACCATTCTGTGATGTGGAAACACGATTTTTAATATGGAAGTGTTGAAATTCAGAAGTGTGTGTAACCACACGGGTTTCGAACCTGTGCCTTATTACTTAGTTATCCGCCACCCAAACAGGAACAGGAGGAAAACATTAGAGAAAACGATGAGCAAGAATAAACTTAAAAACTCATGAAATAAAGAATTAAAAAATAACAAATTAACTGATTGCTGAGAAAAAAAAAAGAGCTGAGTGATTGAGTGACGCACTACAGCAATCTTTGCCCTATTCGTTAAAGCGTTTTATATCCAGCAGACAGTTGTTGGTGGGCGGAACGATGGGGGTGTCGACTGTACGCATCGGTTTCTAGGAGCGCTGCAACCGTTGATAATCACGTAATTATCACCGCTAGGGGCGCGCGGCGCGTTGAGGAACCTCCACGTGCCACGTAGTCACGGGAACACCTTGACGTCATCGTCCTCCGCAGGACCCTGAAGTCGTCCTCGCATTTCTAATGAGAGAGAAGAAACAATAGTGAAGTTATCCTCTCTCTTTTTCTTCTCTCAATCTCTCTTTTCAGGAGAAACACATTACATGCGTATTTTATTTAGTAATACAACGCTGCTAGTTCGTTTTCTATCAACGTATCGACTTAAACTACTCATCAACTCAAACAATTGACTCGGAGTAATATCATTGCTTGTATTACATATTTTGAACGGAAAATCATCAACTAAATAAAGTTCAAAGTTATAGATATATATAAATCCAGATCTATGTATAGATCACTTTTTTCATATCTTTCTCGACCTCTAAGTACGTGCGCGTGTATATAATATTATAT
>SRHC01001897.1:93960-130908 GCA_004794325.1 Pomacea maculata | reverse complement strand
ATCATATTATTTTAAAATATAAAATTATATTTATTTTTCAAACCTCATACAAAGTGTATCTTATAAAGCTAGCAGAAGGAACATCTCTGATTTAAATAACCAGGGGAAGTAAACAGAAGAGAGATTTTGTTTGCCATTACATCCCTTGGAGGACTTTATTCTTATTTATACAAGTATTATCAACAAACAAAATATGCACTGACATCCTAACATTGCCTTCTCTTAATAACATGAATGTTTATTCTTGTCAGAGAAGGAAAAGAAAGTGTTAGCTGTCTCAGTACATCCACACCTGAAAGAATTTTACTTAAAATGTAGTGTTTTAAGCATGTGAATTCTTAAACAATTTATGCACATATCTCATTTAGCCCTGAAGTTTAAATTTGAATTTTACTATTATATGTTTGTTATTAATCTATACTAAATCATTTTTAATTTTGAGAAATGTAAATTATGCTATCATTTATTTGGCAGATTTATACCGACACTAAAAGGCACAGATTTTTCTTTCAATTTCTTTTAAAGCAAATCTAGAAATTATGCTTTCCTTGTCATCAAGAAAAATTATAAAACCTCAAACATACAAAAACAACTTCCCATCAGTTTCTTTTAAAACCCCTGTTGTTATATTGTGCTTGATAATCAATGCTGTCTCTTTTCAATAATTGAAACTCTCCTACTTATTCTTATTCCTGCACTATTATAGTTGATGCTAAAATTAAGCCTGCTAAGCAGATGCTGACTTAAAACGCAAGCACATCAGGTAAAAGGCTTGTGACACCATATGTCTTATGTTTGAAGCTGAACTTCCCAAAATGTGTGAAATGCAAGCTCTGCTGGTAAGACATGGCATTTCTTTTAGCAACATGCTTTTACACCATGTCATTTTATAAGACTGTATTTAATTCTCAAAGAAACAGGTTAAGGGAAAACAGCTGCTTCAATTCAAATTAACATAAACCCCATGAGTGCAGATGAACTACATTGTGAGATATGTTTTTGTGATTTTGCTTAAGTCAATTTAAATTCATTGTTACATGGAAACAATGTCCTAGTATGCTACTCAAGTTTTTATTTATTCTAAATGTTAACCAATCAGCAACAAGCTTAAAACTTTTGTTAAACAAGTCTGTTGGCCTTAGTACTAAAGACTATATTTTGTGGAGCCATCTTTCTCAAAACTGATGATAAACAAAAATCATATATAGTATATATGCACATGCTTTTTCTGCTGTCAACCACAAGGCTGTATAATGCCAAGAACTTGTTCTTCCTTTGATTCAGTGCTTGAGAAGAAAAAACGAGGCGGAAGCACAAAGGTTACTGGAAAGAAAACATAGCAAAAGACACCACCCTTGATGCAGAGCTAAATCACTGGCAACTGCTTTCACTTCTGACATTTCATGTGTTCTGCTCTGCTCCTAGACAAAAAGTGTGTCAGAATGTTCCCTACTTTTTTTCTGCACCACTTTATTTATCAAAAGCTGAGAAAGTATGTCTAGTCTAAAAGATATAAAATGACCACAAGATTTATTGCTGTAACTAAAAGTAGTTATTTTAATCACAATCTTTTCAATGATTCTTAAACTGGATCATTTTATCAGATTGCAATTTCAGAGGCAAATAATCCGTTCTGCAATAGAGAGAAAAAGAATAAAGAGACCCTAATTCTAGTAGTAATACAGGGAGTCTCCAGGTTATAAACAAGTTACATTTTTAAGTCCATTAAATTGATGTTGTAAGCCAGAAGACATGTATCATAAGTTACTTCCTATGCACATGAAACATTTAAAAATACCATAAAACACAAGAATAGTAGTGTTTTTTTTACAATAAACTACTGTCTATAATTTAAGACTTCTAATAATAGGCCTTATTACAGCCTTTCATAAGCACCAAGGTCAATAACTGGGACTGTTAACTAGGGAATGCTTGTAGCAATAACATTCATTTTTCACTCTTCACACTGAAGCCAATTTATCTTTCCCTCTATCTCTCCAACCTATTACAGTTACCTACTGATTATCATTAACAAGGTCAATTTATTATAATTTAGTGAAGCTGAAAAGTTTTGTGTTCATATTTGTCACAGGTTATCTAATGCTAAAGATGTGTCCCATTGCCATTAAAATAAACAGTCAAACTTATACAGATTTTCCTACACTCACACAAAAACATAAATATATATAGATATTTAAGGTCTAGTCTTCTTCCCAGTCTTTCATTGGAAGTGGGGAGGGGAGGGAAAAGTTAACTCTATAGATTTCTTTTGTGACTGAAAAAAGAAAAAGAAAAACAAATTGCCCAGCACTGAATGTACATAATCCTGTGTTGAAAGGTGGACACTAGGTTTGAGTAGTGTAACTTAGCATGTTAAATCATCTGGGATACAATGTCTGCATCTGTGTACTTATAATACCATTTATTTTTAGAAGACAAATGCATCCGAGTTTGTCTTGCCATAGTTTAGCTGCTACTCTGCTAGTGTTAACGAGCTAACTATCCGTTTTCCTAGTTTAAACCTTTCTAAATGTATTTAAAAACAAGACTGGGGCAACAGGAAACAAGCCTACATTTGTAAACTGACATTGGATGTACAGCTTACTATTTTTCATAGCAATTAGCAAAAAAAAAAAAATAAATAAATAAAAACTGATTTCAATTAAATGAACCTAAATGTGGACATAACATATGCAATAATTTTAAAACACATAACACAGACATGCAGGGACACACATGACCACTACTTATGCTCGGTCTCACATGTAAGTACATGCACACTCTCATCTACACACATTCATCTACAGATACATATGTGCACACCAACACACACCCTAATATCACCTGAGTGATGTGGCAGCATGAACATTGACACCATTGACGTTAACGCTGCCAACTGCCGAGGACAGGTATCTCCCATCATCTTTGCTCTGATGTCGTCGTGTTATTGCAAACTTGAAAAACTCATAGACTGACCATGAAATGGCTGTGGAAGGCATCTGGTATATCACTCGTGCCTGGAGACCTCGGAAATAACCCTGTATGCCACAAAACTCGTAAACCGTCCTGAAAGCTGCAGCCATGCCATTGATGTATGACAAATGAGTCCTTGCACATGCTTCTTGAGTGTTCAGAAGAGTCTTGCAAACGTCCAGAGGCATTGTAACTGCTGCAGCCACAGCCCCTGCCATTCCTCCAGAGCACATGTGGGAAAATGGGTCGTAATGCCGATCTTTGTTTAAAAAGTCCTGCATGGCTTCATAGACAACAAACTGAATGCTCTGGAAGGGCACATTCATGAAAAGCTGTGTGGTGTAGCTGCGATAAAATGCTCTCACACCTTCTTCCTTGAGGACTGCATTAGCACAATGCAGACACGTCCTATAGCTGCTGTTGAACATTTGCATTCGTTGCTTCACCACTGCACAGACGATTAAATCCCAGAGAAGCATTAACAATAGGAGAATTTTGTGTAATATGTTGTTGTGATTTATTTTTCAAGCCCATATTATTTATGAAGTAAGACATCCAACATTGCAGTGGAACAGATGTTACACGTATGAAAGCATTTCCACATTCCCAAAGTTTGAAGTCATCACAAGTAGTGTGATTCAATCCAAGGCAAAGGTTATTGGAAGACACCCATGGAGAAGGACATGCAAGAAAGAAAACAAGATTTTATACATTTCAAAAAAAAAAAAAGAGCTAAATACAATGAATATCTAAAATATTCTTTAAGAAAGAGAAGTGGAATAGTAGAGAGTTTAAGTGGGTGAGTATGTGTATGTCTGTAAAATGACCATCAAGAATCTTTTCTTAATTTCTCAGTTAAAAATATTTTTACATCATTTCCCAAAGTGAAACAGATTTTTTTTTAAAAAATGCATATTAAAAATTAAACAAGAAAACAAACCATCAGCAGGATTCATGACAGCATCATGAAGAAGGGTGGCTGCGCATCCTGCCATACCTTAAAAAAAGTAAAAAGATTTATATAGCATACTTTCAAATTTTGTTCCAATAATCAGTTTCACCACATTTCAGTTCACTGCAAAGTTTATCATTCATAGAGATGAAATGTCAAAATTAATGAAAATGCTATGCTGGGTTATTATCACACAGCTTTGTTCTTACATCAGCTTGATTTTGAGTACAATCAACAATCTCTATATGAGGGAAAAAGACGTCCCATAGCCATAGCCATAGAACTGCAAAACCTTACCAACTAGCAGACTGAATGCTTATGTAATGGAAACCAAAACTGACAATAGTAAAGTCGTGGCTGCTGGTGATGGCAAAAGAAATATCTACATGAACAATGGTACAGCTCAAAGAGCTTCAAGTAATTGGCAACCACCTTCTCTAAAGATAGCAGTTCCCCAATAGATCTTTGCATCAGGATTATGACAGCAACAAGATCTGGTGCAACCATAACATCTGGTTTACTAGAAAGTATAGTCTGTACATGTTACTTGCAGTACCGATCCTGCTTTATGGACTTTGACTGCTGTTACAAAGAGGAAAATCCTGGCATTCAAGAAAAAGTGCCTGAGGCTGCTCCAATTACTGAGGGCATAAAACCAATGTCTTTGTACAAAGCATGGTTGCCGCTGTCAAAGGACACCAGAAATTCCTAGTTCCAACAGTCAAGCAATGTAAGCTGGTTTGGTTTGGCCATGTGACCTGGCAAAACAATTTGTTGAAGACTGTGCTTCAAGGTGACTTGGAATGTGAAGAAGTGGACTGATCATTCTGTGCAGGAATTACTCACTATTGCCCAAGACAGGCGGGAGAAGTTGGTCTTATCAGCTGCTGCGTTTATCTATGTGATCCCAAAGACTGGCAGTAGTCAAGGGATAAATTAATGAGCGAATGACAGAATAACACAAATCAACATACAGCTATCAAACTTCAAACAGACATGACTTGTTATAAGCAACAGTACTGAAAACAAATGGAGGAGCAAGGCATAGTGATTCACACTATTCTTTCCCTGAGCTAAAAGTAGAATGAATGGGTTGAGATTCAGTGAGACTTAACACTGCTTGATGGATTTAGTTCACAATTCAAAATGTGAAGTAAATCTGCATTTGTGTCTGTGTATCATGGGGCTTAATGTATTACCAGAAACAGTACTTACCATTAGCTAAATGATTTCCCTGCTGTCCGTTGCTGAGTCTGTGTTTGACCTCTTCATAGCAAGCGAAATACATGGCATGAGCAGGACCTGCACCTGTTACCATTGCCCCGAATCCTCGCATAGTGCTACGAAGACCCTCATAACGCATGATTTTATGGGCTGCATCTAGTAAGCTGCGGTAGTCAGCTCTGGGATCAGGTACCAATGCTTGCATTCTGGTCTGAAACATCATATGATGATGCAAGTTTAATGCAATTAAAAAACTACTAGGCACTTCTAACATATTTTATAAAAGTTCCAATTACATGACAAAAATGTATGCTAAAACTTTAAGTCGTTAAGTGTTTGAGGTATCAATCTTTCAAACACATTTAATATAGTGTATAAATACAAAAATATACCATTTCTATTTCGTGGATTTTCAGTTATAGCGGGTGGTTCTGGAAAGCATCTCCCGCGATAAACGAGGGATTACTGTATTAGATTATGAATGAGCAAACTGGTTTGCTAAAGAACCCCAGAAAACAATAACAACCTATAATAGGGGGCATCCTAAACTTCTTTTGTAAAGTCTTCTACAAAAAGTGATGGAAAATTGTAATCTTAGCCCACGTTTTTTCAGATCTTGTTAACTCTGCATGTTGTCTGTTCTAACATTAGTTATGTTTTGCAAAATACAGGCATGCTAGATTGTGCATGAATAGTAAAACTAGATTTCTATCTTTTGACACATCATCAAATTCTGCTTTACATGAATCCGATTACTGTGATGACATATTGCCATTCTGATGTCACTTGGGTCGTGGATTTTTATATGCCTTAAGTTCCTCCCCTACCAGTTAGATCTGTCTGGGCAAAGCTACATTTTCTAACCTCTGGCTTGGTCTTGATACAAATCCCTCTTATTTTCAATGGCATGAGTATGAAGATGAATAATAGGCAGACGTTGTATCAGTATATGGAAGGAAGAAAAAAAACATTAAACACTAACCCGCTTCTGCCACCTTCCATTTCCATCGCATGGACAGATAAAACACTAGTATCAAAACCCTAAAAGCAGTAAATACAAGATAGCAAGGTCACAACAGTAATTTCTAAACTTGACAAAAGATCTGAAAAAAAATTTTTAGAACATTTTTTCGAAGAACCACACCTCATGTCATATCACTTTTGTAAAGGTCAATGCTACGTACTAGGTATCTTCAGACGATATAAGTGAAGTTACACGTACCTTTACGCAATCCACTGGGTACATCACGCTGTGCTCCATAACTCCAGCTGCGGCACCCGCAATCATATGTGTCGTCATTGTAGTTGATGGCGGCAGGCTTTCATAGGGATTTTCGTCCTCCATAATTTTTCGTAAGGACACGAAAGCAATATGTATTTAACAACTCACACTAATCCCATACATAAACTTCGGCCCTCATGTGCCTTAGGACACGACCACAGTCGCCATGTTGGCCTAAGGGTGTTGTTCAGCCAATGAGAGCGGGCGTTTTTTCGGGAGGGTCCACTGCAGCGGAAGGGTAGTTTTTCAGACATCGATTTTGTGGGCACGAAAAGCTAAAACAAAAAGCAAATGTGCATTACACGTCTGGAAAACATTTCAGCACTGAGAATAAATGCATCTCCATTTTATATTTATCATAGTTATTCAATAGGACAGCCACATCGAATTTTGACTTTGACAATAATTAAAGCTCGTGCAGGTGATTTATATACATAGTCTTGAAATGATGACTCGACACTTTACTTATCGGTTGATCGACGTATATATATATATGACCTGTACCTTTCCTTCTAATATTAAATGGATAACAAATAATTTTAATGATGTGCCAAAGAATTTTGATCAATTTCTACGTACACGCGAGCTGTGTGTGTGTGTGTTTTGTTTGTTTTTTTCATCGAAATGGCGCATAAGATGATCGCATATATATATATAATGGATAAAGTGGACATGGAAATGGTTGGGAAACTTTAAATTTATTATAACCACGGACGAGGTATAAAATTAAGTCCGTGTTATAACTTTGAGCACGATCGTACATGTACACGTACACACACTCGCGCCTGCACGCACGCGCGCGCGTTTTAATTCACTTCGAGTTGAGGAAGTGTCATTTATATTCCAGTCAGCGTGCGATGGTAGCTGGAGGGTGAATCGTGGTGACAATAGAGTGTTGGTGGAACATTAACAATAAAATATGGCATATGTATATTTAGTCTTGACTGTGACATCTTCGGGTACATTGCTGGCAAATAAGTTTAAAATAATGACTTTTTTTCTCATAGGTTTAAAGACAACGTCGCGATGTCAGATTATTTCCACAAACCATGGTCAGGCAGTCATGTATAGATAAATGGGAAGCAGAGAACACACAGATCTTGCGGGGCTACGACAAGCAGTCAGAGGTGCGTTGACACCGTCAAAGCCCTCAACCACATACGGTCCAAACATTTATGCGTAGGGCGTAACATTCTGTCATGTTTATAGGCCATATATAACCCATAATTGCAGAAGAAGCATCACGAATAATACTTGAAACGATTGACCATTAAATTTGCGAAAAACTTGAACATAAAAGAACAATTAGCCAGCATCCGTTCCTTCCAACAGGATAGTTTTCATCATAGCTTTCAATCATGATCATCATCCACCCTCCCTTAGCCGGTATTAGGAGTTCCAGAAGCAGACCGGCCCACCTGAGGGGCTAACCTTTTCTTCTTTTTCCCAAAAGTAGGTGCAGTGTATGTATGTATGCACGTGTATAATCTATAGCTGTTACCCACAACCTGTAAACTCCGAATTGTCGTCTGGGATAAAAAAAAGTGTTATCTTATCTAAAACCCACTAATACACAAACCCTTTTCAAGTCTGCGTGATTATAGAGTACATTGCTCCATTATTCGACCTCACCTCCATCTGTTTGATCACTAATGGTCACCGGTCGATTCGACCATTTACTGAATCGTCCACGTACAACTCAATTCGACCACACGGTTCTCACACTGAGAGAGAAGCGCAGACCACCCAGAGGATTTTTGTTTGTTTTTGTTTTGTTTTGTTTTGTTTTGTTTTTTTGGAAGGGAAAGTGCTACAACCTCGCGATGATTACTCACTGTGAGGGATAGTGATCTTTGGGGAATGTGATTATGGGGGTGGAGGTGTGTGGGGGAAGGTAAGGAGGGGTGTGTTTAGGGGGTGGTGGTCGATGTTCTGATGCGCAACAGGTGTTGTCTACTCTTGCTCTTGCCATCTTTTTCTGTTGATGTCCATGTTTGCTGAGATTGCATTGGTGGTGAACTGTGTTTTTGCCCTCTTTAATTGCCTGTTGCTAGTCTATGAGATCTGCTAAGCTTGCATCGGTGGTATACTGTGTTGGTGCCCTCTTTTCCCGCTGCTGTTACTCGCTGTCTGTGCCTAAGAGGCCTGTCGAGTCCCCCATGGTGGGGAGCTAATGGTTACCGCATTTCTGTGCTCTGTTTTATTTGTATTTCTTGGTTTAATGTGTTTGTCAAGATGGTATACTCCTAATCCAGTTGTGTTTGTCTCTGGATCATGGGATCCATCAGTGAAGATTTGTGCATGGTCTTTGTGTATTTCACTTAGCTTGAGCTTTGTTCCATCAGTGATTTGGTTTTGATGTTGTTCTTTGTTATATTTTGTGGGGGCAATGTACGTGGTTGTGGGAGTGTCCAGGGTGGCGTTTGCATGTTGTTGAGCGTGTAAGGGACTGCATATTATGTATATTTCTGCCCCCTTTGTGTTTTCTATATATTGGATGTGTATCGTGTATTGTGGGGTGGGGCAGTCTGTTCTGTACGTGTCTGTGGGGTTGTAAATGATCATGTCGGACTGGTTGGTCTGGTAGGAGACACTGCTTCTTGTAGTAGTAATTGGTTTTCCTTTCCTTGATGATTAATTCTTTTTCTGACAATACTGCAAGGTTTGGTGTGTACCAAGGTACTCCAAATATTTATAAGTATACTTAATTTTAAAGTCCTGCGCTGACTGAAGTTTATCTATCTGGTTTGATCTAAATGGGTTAGCAGTGGAGATGCCTATAGTAGTTTAGACATCAAGTGGGGCTGGTAAAGAGAAAGATGAGACTTTGGACTTGTCCCCCCGAGGAGTCACCATGCACGGACTTATATATAGCAGAAATATATATACGACCGTGATGTCACGATTTCTACGTACCAAGGTTCCTTTAAATTTTATTGGGTTCACACCCAATGAAACTGTCGTCACGGCTGCGTTTCAGGTCACTTTCTAAAAGAAGTGCACATATACTCTTTTGAACAAGCACGTAACCGGAATTCATATTAAAAAAGCAAAGAACATTCAAAAAGCACCATTAAAAAGCGAATTAAGCGTGAACTGCAGATATATATATATGTGATTTATATATTAGCTGAATCCACACGAGCAACCACACACACACACGTACGCACGCACAGACCGCAAAACCTTACAGTGTGTCTTCAGACTAGTTATGAAAGCGCACCTTGACCTATAAAATTGTGGCTCTACCTGTCGACCGTGCCTCGCGTAACATGCGCGTCATGCGATGCGGACAGCAAACACAGAGGAACCGCATGCAGAACGATCCTGTTGCCCCTACGTCTTGAAATGAACTATACTGTTGACCTCAATATTCAAAGTGAGGCTACAGTAGAAAATGGCGGCGCCCTTAGACGAATAAATGTGTAATGTAGGAAATTACATCAGTCATTCATCATGACGAGCTCTGGAACCACTCCAGTTCAAGATGTGGACGAAGAAACGACTAAAATGGTCCAAGAGACCATCAACAAAATTAAATCTCAGGGTCTGTTTGATCAGTTCCGCCGAGATTGTCTCATTGACGTCGATACAAAGGTAAACAATTGTCAAGATCATTTTGGCAGTCAAAACAGATGATTCGATAGAAGCTCAAAGAATGAAAAATGAGTCTTGCAGTATCTATTGCTGTGAGATTTTCGCACCAAGATGTCATTCAGTGCATCTGTTTTCATAATATTTCTTACGCTTGTGATATAGAATCAATAATGAATATTCCCTTCTTATAGCTTGGTTATTAAGTGAATTATATAATACTTTATGCAGAAAAATTTGTTAAATACATAGTATGATTAACTGTTTTATAAATGATTTCAGCCTGCTGCACAAAATCTTCGTCAGCGAGTTGAAGGCTTTGTGACACGCTTCCTTTCCAATTGTCAATGGAGCCCAAACTTGAATAAAAACCAGCTTCGGGATTCCTTGCGCAAGCAGATTAATCAGTAATCTGTTTTTATGTTTATATCATTAATTTAACATTTACGTGCATGAGTCAGAGAGTGTGTTTATAAGGAAAGAGAAAGTTGAATTTCTTGATTGCTTGTACTTCATAGCTTTAATCTCAATATAATCTGCATTTGTGCAGGTCAGGGATGCTGACACAAGGTGTGGAGCGTATAATTGACCAAGTGGTAAACCCCAAAATTTTCCAGGTTATCAAGCCAAAGATTGATGAGATTGTTTGCTCTCAGCTGAGACTTGACTATCGAGAATGGCAGGCTGAAACTACTCGCCGCAAAGCTGAAGCCCTTCGTATACATCAGCTCCAACAGCAACAAAAAATCCAAGCGGTAGTAAATAGCATACAGCAGAAACAGCAGCAACAGCAAGCTGCAAACAGTGCCAGTGCAACAGCCATGTCTAGTAAGGAATCTTTTTCTGCCTATTTAGTCATGTCTTTTGCACACTTTGTTAAATATGATACTATACAAATCATTAATAATAATGATAATGATCAAAGTGTTGTAGTCTTAATATGCCTTATTTATGGAATTATACTGTAATAATAATTCATTTATGTATCATAATTTCATATATATTCTCATAGCAATTTACAATTCTAAATGGAAAAACAGAGAAGTCACACAAAGGCCAGCTAGCTTCATGCACAACGCACACACATGAATACACACACACATATGAATGCACACACACACACATGAATGCACACTAGACACATACCTGGTGGAGGAAACCAGAGTACCTGGAGAAAACTACTAAGTGTCAGCCCTGTAAACAGGTTTCATTTCTAGAGAGAGGAATGTCAGAGTATTGACTGTCATGAAACAATGTTTGGAGTTGTTACTAATAAAGTCTGCTGGCATAAATTATTGTCCCCCTATATTTTGTTGCAGCTGTTGGGGCAGGGTTCAACATTCCTCCCCCTGGCATGTTTCCAGGTCCAGATGCAACATGGCAAACTGCAGGAGGGATGTTCGGTGGTGGCCTTTTCCCACAGATGCCGTTTGGCAATCCTTACAGCTTTGGTGTCATGGGGCAGCAGCCATTGCCACCTTACATGCAAGGCTGGGGTGGTGGTGGAGTGGACATATTTCCACAACTTCAGCAGCAGCTTCTACAGCAAGCAACCTCGACCTCACAGTCAGCAACCAGCACACCTGCACTTCAGCCACCACCTGTGCAGCCCATTCCCCCAGTCCAGCCCCCACCACCACAGCAGCCTCCACATGTGATTCCTCCTCCACCATCCTTTGCAGCAATACCTGCTCCAGCTACACCAGCACCACCTATAGCCCCACCCCCTGGCACCATAATCCCACCACCACCACTCCCTTCCACTGCTCCGCCATTATTGCCTGACCTGTCAAAGCCCCCACCTGCAGACATCCCCATGCTGCCAGCATCATCTGCTGGCATCTCTTCAGCTCATGACATCTCAATTCCCCCGCCTCCTCTTTTTGGACTTAGTGCATTGCCTTCTATCCCTTCTGATCCCCCACCTCCAGGAACAGAACTTGCTCTACCTACAATTCCCATGATATCTTCAGTGAGTGGAAGCCCCAGAGTCATACCCAAAGTAGAACAGGTAGTATCATCACACTCATTTCTTTCACCTCGTCTTCTTGCTGAGGCCATGATTGAGTCTCCATCACCCAGCAAGACACCAGCGAAGGATAACAGTGGCAGAAAGTCTGGAAAGCTAAGTCAAGAGAAAGAGGTGAAAAAAGAAGAAAGTGTGGAAACAGTCTCAGAAACCAAGCCATCCCCTACCATTGCGGCTTCTACAAAAATGGTCAGGAATTTATTTGGCACAGATAAACTGGAAGAAACACCAGCTTGCAAAAAATCTGGGGAAACTGCTATATTACAGCCACAACCAGTCAAAGATGAGAAGGAGACGGAAAAGGAAGTGATAAAAGAGAAACAGAAAGATGCGGAGGCAGATGTGAAAGAAAGCAAACGCCATTACCAGTTTGCATGGAACAAAAGTGATGATGAAGATGACAAGCATAGTGATATTACCATCAGTTCTGTGCATACAAGTGATCTGTCTTCTTTCAGCCATTCTTCAGAGAGCAGTGAAGAAGGGGAGATATCTGACAGAGATGAAGGCAAGTCCCAGTCTTATTGTTAATCAGTCTAAATTTTTATGTGATTCTACATTCCATTCTTTTATTTATACAGTTGTAGAAACAAGTAATATGCAGGAAGGGACAGACAGAATGCTTAAACAGAAACTGCAGTGTATGAAAGGCAGAATTTTATTTATTTTTTTTTTTTTATCAGTTTGAGCTGAGTTGAAGATACAGAAAATAATAGTGTTTGGTCCTTCATGTTTTTCAGTGTTCATTTTGATTTTGCTTTCATTTACAGAAGAAGTTTCCAAAAAAGACTCAGAAGACGTGTCGAGCACTATAACTGAACTTAGTCACAAACCGGTTGCCTTGGATAAAGAAGTGTTGCCTGCGAAGGTGAGGGCTTCATCGAAGACAGGAGCAACAAATGATGGCAAACCAAGAAAACTAGTAGCGTTGTCTTATAACTACAGTGATAGTGAAGATGAGGAGACCAGAGAAGAGCGAAAGGCGCGTTTGGTAAGTATGTACTTAATTGGGTTTCCAAAACGTCTGAGGCTTACTTGTATGCATGACACATCACCCACACTGATTATCCCCACATGCACATGTTTACACAGAGCTAGATTTTCAGCCTTAGTCCTTGAGTTAGGGATAAAACTTTTACTCACAAGGAGGAGTTGGAGGGAGACTGTGTTATTGCAAGTCGTGCCTTTTTGTTGGTTGTCAGGCAAAAGAGAAAGAAGAACGATACTTGAAAAGGCAAGCAAGACGAGCAGAGATGGAGGTGAAGAGGAAAGAGAGAGAAGAAGAGAAAGCAAGAATGCGGGAAAAAAGGAAAAAGATGCTGCCCAGTGAGCTGTCGGCATCAGATGGAGGGACACCAGTCAAAGATGAAAAGCCATGCAGTGGTTTGTAAAAGCATTGGCACACTTTTTAAAATTTAACATCTGTGTGTCTGTTTTATGGAGAAAGAGGATGTGCAGATGTGAGTACAATTTAAGTAGCTTACTTTGCTAACTCTTTACTGTTTTTCTGCTTACACTGATTTACATATATATTGGGTTTTATGGTGAATAGCAAAGTCTGTGCAAGAAGAGGAAAGAGGAAGAACTAAGGTACTTGTGTCAGCAGCAAGCAGCTCAGTTGTGACATCATTAATTCGGACAAGCATAGCTCAAGAGGAACAGCAGAATACTCCTCGCAAGAAACGTCGAACAAAGGCTGAGATGAAAGAGGAACTAATGCAGCAGAAAGTGAGTTTTCCTGGATATATGGTGCCTACAGTATTCGGATTTGTAGAACACAGTGGTGACACTTTCTTGTCTTCCAGTATGAAGTGCATTCTTTCATTATAATTGCAGCATGAGCAGATCTTAGGGATTAAATTTGTTTAAAATGGCTTGAAAGTGTAATGAAACATGTAGGTCCCTGGAAAGAAGAATGTAATGTCTACATGCTATGTAGACCCTGAGGATGGACTTTATTCCTTTAATTAACAGATGTTTACCAAGAAAGAAACTCTGTGCTTAAAGTTTATAGCAAAATATTATTGATGTCTCAGTTGAAATAAAAATGAGAAGAAGGGAAGAATAATGGAGAAAAGAGAGTTTTTATTCCTTCTTCTGTTGCTTTAGTATTTCTTGATCATTCACCAGAAAGCCATTGACAACATCAATTTGGTAGTTTCGATTTCTTGTTTGAAAATCATCTAAAGGTCTTAGATTCATGTATGTAGCAACATAGATGACAGATTTAAGCACCTTTTTTCAGAATAATATTGCTAAAAAATTTTCAGGTTGAACAAAGAAGAGCCATGCGCAGGCAGCGCACCCTCAATCGGCGATATGCATCTGAGGAGTTCACATCAATTTTTAGTGAAAAACGTGAGCTGGCACCTCATCTGGGAATCTGTAGCCAGAGTCTGCAAGAACAGGATGTTGTTGAGGAAACGGTGGAAGTGGATACAACAGTGGACATGGATGCCAGTGGCATCATTGAGCAAGAGTTGGTGGTGGGAGAGTTTGTTGTTACAACTGAGTCTGTAGAAGAAGAAACTACCACCGTAGATGTTGCAAGCAGTGAGCTGCCATCAGCATCTGGAGTTATTGAAGTTGCATATGATCCCCTTCCAAGTAACAGCAAAGCTTCGGTCGCATCATCAGAAAAGCATAGTACTCAGTCAAGTCGTGCTAGTTCACCATATAGTGATATTTCAGAGGAAACAACAACAAATTCTTCCTCCTCGTCAGAGAGATCCATTCGTCAGAGACGACGAAAACAAAACTCTGGAGATAGCAGCCTCTCAGATCAGACTCCAGTTAAGCGCTCCCAGAGGATTTCATCTCGGCAAGAGGAACCTTCTCGTGGAAGAAGTGCTAGGTAGATTGTATTTTCAAACTATTGCTAGGTTGTACTGTTTAAAATGTCAGTGGGTAAAGCACGGTTTACAAAAGATATTACTACTTTTTAACCAAAATGATGTGCACATTTTTAAGGTCATAATTGTTAGAATGAATCTGCAAGTGGTTTTGTTTAGCAAATCATGAATGGCATAACTGTTATCTAACTTGGTCACTGGAATTTGCTGAGCATCATTGAGTACGCAGTCATACTTGAGCATTGCTTGCTGACTTCTTTGAGATTCCATTCTTGCATTAGAAAAAAAAAAAAGAGGGAAATGATTCTCTGCAAGTTATAATTATTATTTACCAGTACAGGGAAGAAAAAGAAACTTTTGTATTGTTATGTTTGTCTAAATGATGCTTTACATTTGTTAAAACTTAAGTCAGGTATTGCCACTATGATTTTATTTATGCATTTATTTATATGTGCTTTCTGTCACATTCTAATATTTTTAATTCTTATTAAATGACTTTAATAATAATTGAAAAAATATGTACTTATTAGATCCAAACCATCTGAACCACACAGAGCATCGGAGGCATCTGAAAGCCGCTCCCGCACCAGTCAGCGTTATGACATGGATGATCTCTACAAACCACGAACAAACCGGCGAAGACCGTTGACCCAACCTGCTGCAGACTCTTCTTTTAGTGGCAGGTCTGAGAGGTGTGTTACTACAGACACTACCATGGTCCTAAAGTGTTCTTACAACTTTAGAAAGCTGTTTTTGTATTTATTTGTATTGCCATTCCAGTTTATTTCTTAGTTTTAAAGTTTCTGATAAATCTTCTTTTCGAAAGTCTAATTTATCAATTGAATAACTTTAAGACGTTCTATTGTATCTTCTGTAGTCCTCTTCTAATATCTTATTAAATTATTCTAATATCTTATCTTATTAAGCAACATTATAACACTGTTAGTTTATTTACTAACAACACCATTTCCTCTGTTCCCACTTCAAGCGACTCTATGACATTCTTTGTCAACGCCTCCATCTTGTGCTCCCTCCATTGTTGTGCCCTGGTCCTCACTGGTGTGTGCAGGCTTGGCATCTCTTCCATCACTGGCGCTTGTAGCTCCATGCCTCTTTCCGTCATAAACTGGTTACCAATTATCACATCTTCTACCAATCTTGGGACGAGCGCCACGTCAACTGTCCAATGCTAATGAGGTGATTCCAGGTGGACAATGGCCAATGGAGCATTGACTCCAAATTTGCGTAACATATTTGCCGGCTTCGCCCTGTCAGATGGGGATTAGAGACGAGGTCGCTCCTTACACACAGCATGTCTAAAACCTGTGTCACGCAATGTGTAGCTTGCTGACTATTGATACGAACAGTTTTCTTGAATCCATTATCTCTCGCCTTGTTGGTGGCCTGAACGCATAGCACTGATGCTGGTTTGTCGCCAGTACTGACTGAACAGTGGACACTATTGCAACCCTAGTGTCAGTTGCTGGTGGTATGTCAGGTAAAGATGGTGGACGAGGTCAATTCAGGATCTCTTCGAAGTGTTCCATCCAGCGGTCTCTTTGTCCTGCATTGTTTGTTTTATAGTCTTGCCGTCTTTGTCTTTCACTGGCTTGTTTGGGTTTATGTTCCTGCCTGACAAAGTTTGTGTTATTTCGTATAGTCGCTTCATGTTTCCCTGTATAGCTGCTGTCTATGCTTCCTCTGTCATTTCATGGGTGAAGTGTCTAAAAGTGCATTAAAATGTTTACATTATAATTATGAACAGATTGCATGAGCCACATTCAATTTTTAAAATTGTAATTGACTTTAATTAGAAATGGTTACATTTGCTATTGTTTGCTTTCTTTATCTTGTATCTTGTGAGAGAAATGGAGCATATCATTTATTTGGCAGCTGTTAAGTTAAATAACACAAATTTTAGTGAAATACATGTGTGTGAGTGGGAGAAGGAGGGAGAGAGAATAGTAAAATAGAGGAGGAAGTGGGAAGTAGTAGTATTTATATAGTAGTAAATTTTTTGTTCTTACAGAAAAGATAAGCATGGAACAGACACACGCAGGCTGGATAGGAGACGAGATCGAGATTCACCAGACCGGTTTTCTAGTAAAGATAAACCCTCAGTTGGGAGATCAGAAAACAGAAAGCGAAGTAATGTTCCTGAAGAGAATGCTGGGCTTTCATTGGCTGAATATAAGAATTATACTCCTCGAAGCACTTCGCAGTCAGGAGTAATGTCCCCTGGGAGACAGTCAACAGCAGGAGGAAAACCAGTGCTGCAGACACCCCCTGCCACCACACCAATTATTGCTGATATGGATTTAGAGCCAGTCTCTCCAGAAGATGAATCACTTGATGAACTCCTGGAAGATGCAGTAGATAAAAGCCAGTCAAAAGAAGCAGAAAGTCACAGCATGACTGCAGAGAAAGATCAGCCAAGCACAGATGTGCTAAAAGTTGCCACAGAGGAGGATGGGGAAGGCACTGCAAGACGATGGAAGGGAAAAGTTCCCATTGAAATGGTTGACTTTGGAGAAGCAG
Organism: Pomacea maculata; assembly: GCA_004794325.1. Classification (NCBI taxonomy): domain Eukaryota; kingdom Metazoa; phylum Mollusca; class Gastropoda; order Architaenioglossa; family Ampullariidae; genus Pomacea; species Pomacea maculata. The sequence continues at coordinate 113,464 of SRHC01001897.1, read as the reverse complement.
CACGACATGCCCGTGGCACTGGTAGTGGCGGAGGCAGCAGCAGCAGCAGCTTGAGTGGCATTAGCAGTGGGGTTAGGGCTCAGTACAGCGTAGAAAATGACAGACGATCTGCCAGGCGACCAGAAGGGTGTGCTTTTGCAGGTGGAAAGTATGGGACATCCACTTCTCGACCACCTTCTAGTTCTACCTCAGGGTATGGGTTTTTAGCTTAATTTATTAAAGTGATACTGACATCCAAAATTTTTTGCTTTTGCATAACTTTAAAAAAAATTAACCATCAGAAAAGGTATTTAGCTAACAGGAATAATTGTTTCTCGTGGACATTTTTATGCACTGTGTATATTCTGTTGCTTATATTACTTACATTAATGGTTATGTGTTTTAACTCTTTGAGACTATGTTGGACAAATTTATATTCTGCCATATTTAATAATTTTACTGCAAATTTATATAAAAAGGACAAAATCAAGTCATTCCACTAGGTTAATCACATAGGAAAAGAGCTACATTCCTTAACATAGGAACAGGAAGACATTGATTTGAATATTTAAATTTTTCTGGATGTACATTCCTATTCAAAAACAATGGCTAGTGATATTTCATCATTTTTGGGCCTATTTCTGATATTAATTTGTACATGGTGAGTAACCAATAAAATCCACTGAATACAGGAGTCACTATCATTGTGACCATCAATTGTGCAATCAAAGTTTCCTATTTTGGAAATACGATTGTAATACTTAATTTCCTTGGGACTTACAAGAAAGTACAATTTCATGAAGGAGTGAAGTAGGAACAGTGTCTTTCTTTTGGCTGAACTTTTTGAACTATGATTTTTTTTTTTATGCTTCAGAATCAAAGATCAAGGCCCAGACTCAGAGTGTTAGTGGAGGTTGTAGTGGTCACTTATCTAGCTAAATTTATGTTGAGCTGCCAATGTTAGTACTATTTATTATCTTTTGTTTTATATGTGTAGACTTGCCAGCTTTGTTTTTGTTCGTATTTTATATTTGAAATTTTTATTTGAAATCACATTTTCTTCTCAGACCACTTAGCCAAGGATATTCCTATGATCGCAACAAAATGTCATGGACTGCTCAAGTTACTGCCTCTAAGCCAATCCCACCACAGACACCAACAGAAAACTTGTAGGTGACCTGTAAAAATGCCCTCTCTCTCTCATTTATCCATTTATATATGTTTTAGGTTATCTCATAAGCTTATTTTTGTATTCTCATCACCTCATTGTGCCATTGTCATTTTCTAAATTTAAACTTATGCTGTTAAAGATATCTCTGGGATCTGTTTTATCATTGAAAGTATCGGTATAACAAGTTTAAAAGGTTTTTTTTTTTTGGTTGCATTTCAGATTATTATTGTCATCATTGTTTACATTTGTTCTAAGGAATTCTATTTTGGGAGAAAATTGGATACTTCTTCCTCCTACTCCAGCCTGTAGATCGTATTATATATGTTTTTCTTCTATTTCAGTCAAGGTCGATATGATCGAAGTAAAATGGTTTGGATTGCACCAGGACTGAAAGCTTCTAATCCACCCAAAGCCTCTTACGACAATAGTTCTGACTCGGGGGGTGGGGCACAACCAGGAGGAACCCATCAGGAACGGGATGAAAACAAGGCTTCATCAAACAGAAACAGCAAGGACTCTAAATCACAAGCATCTTCAGAAAGTCACTCATCAACCCCAGTTCAGCGGCAGCTGTACTCTCCCATCAATGACAGTAGCAGCTCAGTCTTGACTGACAACAGCCACTCCCCAACACCACCACCGCTGTCTCCTCCTGCTCCCTGCCGCAGTAAACGTCATCGCAAAAGCTCTTCGTCATCTTCCTCTTCTTCTTCATCTTCTTCATCCACCTCATCATCACCAGAGCCACTTCCACAACCAGCTAAGCGAAGGCGCAAAGAATCAGAGTTGTCTGATGGAGAGATTACTAGCAGCTCAAGCGCTGAATCAGTCTCAAAAAGTAAAAAGGAACTTGAGACTAACATGGAGAACTTGCCTAAAGCTTATCAGATGCACAATCGATCGCCTTCTCCTGAGATCAAGTCCTCACCTGAGATGGTGAGGAGCAGAACACAATCAAGGTCTTCTCTTGAAAGGCAAAGGAAGAAGAAAAAATCACCACCACAACGGTATGCTTGCTTGCGAGATTCTAGGTCACCATCCCCTCAACAGGAACGAAGGCGGCATCAGAAAATGAAGCGAAGACGTTCATCCTCTTCACCAGAATCAAAGGAGAGTGCTGGATCATGGTCAGGATCACACAGAGGTTGTTGGTCAGCGTCTTCACAGGAGCCAGGGAAAAGAAAGAAAAGAGCTCGTAAGCACCCCTTATCTTCACCTGAGAGAAATTTAGACAGGCACAGCCTGTCCTTTCCACAGCAGGCCAGAACCCAACAGTCACCTTCTCCTCCAAGTTTGGAATCTGTTTCTGATGGGTTTTCTTCATTTCCAGAGGATGAAGGTTGTTCGTCTCCAGTCAAAAGGATGGAGATAGTTGAGGACAATGTACTTACTCCACCTACTCCTGGACTAATGGATGAGCGGGGATCAGTAACCCCTCCTCCTGTGGTAAGAACTGGAGCATTGCCTCGCTTGCCACGCCAAGACCTTTTGGGCAGTCCTGTCTCTCCACCAACACCTGACTTGCAAGATGAGCGCTCCCGAGAACAGACACCAGTGGAATTTGAAGAGAGGAAGTTTCTACCACTTTTGCCTACGCTGCACTCACAGGCTGAGATGGATGCAATCAGAGGCATCTACCCATCTTTAGCTGAAAGCATTGGACCAAAAATTTCAAAGTTTCCACAACCTGCAGAAGAAAGAGCAGCCAAAAATGACACTGATGTGACTGTGTTGGATCATGCAGCGCAAAGTGTCCCATCCCCACACACTCCCAAGGGAGAACAGCAACCAGAAGCCAGTTCCTCACCATCGCCACCCAAATTGCAGGCACAGAGAACGCCATCTGATGAGTGGCAGCCAGCATGTGCTTCCACAGTTGCAAGTGTATATGCATTAGAGCTGCCAAAACTTCCCTTGCAATCCCCTCAAATATTAGGTCAAGGTCAGGGGTCACCCTATCCACCTCCGCCTGATCTTAGTATGGAAAACTCGCCTGTACCTCCCTTGCTGGAAAAATGTGGTGACTCACCATCTTTTGTGCAAACTCATGAGGATTTGCAGGATGGAGACACACCCCAGCAGTTACCTGGAACGTCATCACAACTATTTCCACCACCATTGCTACAATCACCACTTCCTTTGTTGCTGGAATCTCCCATATTACCTTTTGTACAGCAGCCAGAGACAGTACATGGAGCTCAAGAACTAGTAGAATGCTTGACAGTGGGAACTCCTCAATCTAATGAGGGAAAATCAGAGCCTTTAGTGTTGCCACAAATACCTGACCACGATCGTTCACCAACCATCTCTGTACCTTCACCCCACCTAACTTCTTCATCTCTGACACAACCAGCTGTCTCATCGCCCCAACAAAATGATGAAAAAGAAAATCTGTTGACTTCACCATCACATCAGTCACCTTCACTACCATCAACTTCATCATCTCCACCAACATCTTCACAACTACCACCACCATCACAGCCAGCACCTTCTTCCTCATCCCCTGCACTGCTGTCTTCATCATTGTTCATGCCGTTTCCAGCACCTGTACCATCTTCACTCCCAGCACCTGTGTCATCTTCATCTCCAGCATCTGTGTCATCTTCACCTCCACCGATGGTGCCATCTTCACCTCCAGCACCTGTGCCATCTTCACCTCCAGCTCCTGTGTCATCTTCACCTTTAGCATCTGTATCATCTTCACCTCCAGCAGCTGCATCACCTTCACCTCCAGCAGTTGTATCACCTTCACCTCCAGCAGCAACACCTGTGTCATCTTCTCCTTCAGCATCTGTGCCGTCTTCACCTCCTACAGTATCTTCACATGAAGAATTGCTGTCAGTGTCTTTAGCTTCATCTGCATTAAGTTCATTGGCTTTACCATCTGCACCCTGTCCACCCCAGCCAACTAGCCAATCCCTGCCTCCAACACAGTTAGCAGCACTAGCCCCATTGTCTGTGCCATTGCAGCCTTTCTCACCTGAAGGAGTGTTCTCAGTTTCACCAGCACCACCATCATCAGAACTGCCACCGTTGGCCTCATCGTCTCTTTTGTCATCATCAACACCACCACCAACACTGCCACCATCCTTACCATTGTTGCATCTAGAATCGCCTGCCTTGTTATCACTTTCACACAAACTGGGAAATGGCCAAGAGGTAGCAAAGACTGAAGAGATGACAGCATCATCTAATGCAGGCATAGTTTCACATACCCAAGTCGAGACTCCAATGGAAGCAGCTGAGATGCTGCCTTTGGAGGAAAAAGAATCTAAGATTAATTATGAACCACTCTTACAGACAGTGAATGTTCAGGAGCTGCCAGAAGAGATGGGACAGAGTAGTGAATCAGCTGGCTTGCTTGTGGCTACATCTCTTGAAGTAGATTTAAAAGAAACCTCTAAACTGTCAAGTGTGCCTGTACCAGCACCGTCTAAAATGTTAATGGATGCTCCCATTTTAGAAACACCACCTTTTGATGGTCGAACATCATCTGAGACACAGAGCATGATACAGCACCATTCAAAAACACCAGCTATTAATGAGGTGACACCAGCTGAAGTTCTGAGCATAACAGACACATCATCATCCAAAATACAGGCTCAAGTTGAGCTGGTGCCATCTGAGATATTGAGTGTTAGCGAGTCATTGCCATCCAATAATTTAGACCAGTCATTTACTTCTGAACATCCACAACACTCATCATTTTTGCTATCTGCGAAAGAAAGTGCTTTCCCAGATACAGCATCTAGTGTACCATGTACGTCATTGGCATCTTCTCAGCAACCTGACCATCCATCTTTATCTTGCTGCCTACCACCAGTGTCACTGAACCAGGCAGAAGAAGGGGAGCAGTGTAGAATAGCTACGTTGAAAGAATTTTCTCATGAAGGTGAAAACACAGATGGTACTGACCTTCAGAAAGATAGTAGTGACGTGGAAATGTCTTCACAGATGCCATCTCCAACTGTCCTTCCTCCAGCTTCACCTTCACAAGTCTCATCAACATCACCTCACATGCCACAACAACTGTCTTCTTCTGAGCAAATACCTGAAGCCCCAGCAACTCCACCACCACCACCTCCTCCTCCTCCACCACGACAGACTTCTCCCCCTAGTCGAAGAGAAACACGAGCTTCTTCTCATAACGGAGCCAAATCAGAGCCACGACACATGGTCACCAGAAGACACTCCAACCCTCCAGCTTCACCACAGCGGGAACTGCGCCGAAACCATCCAGTGTCATCACTTCCTGTGAGAGAGACTCGTAGCAGACAGGACAAAGGCCCTGGTGGAAAGAGGACAAGGCACTAAAGCCTCTCTAAGCACTTGTTTGAACCAATGGAGTAAAATTAAGTTGACATACAAAAACGTTTCAAATATTTATTCCTGTAAATATTAAAAATGTATGATACCTGATAAATCTTCTTTAGCAATTATACAATGATTATAAAGTTACTAATGCACTGGACCCAAGCTATTTACTACATAGTTCTGACTGCTGTTGCATCACAGACAGTGACCAAAGCAGTCTGCTAGGAAAATGTTCACAGAAGACCACAAAAGTTGAAGATGAAAAACTGCAAAGTCTTTAAAGTTCTCCTAGGCATGTGGTTGCATGCATGTATGCACACACACAATGTGCACAGACTTTTTGGTTTCAAGTCAGTGGTATTGAGAAAATATACCAGCAGAGTCTTCCTCATCATCTTGCTATCATTTCTGATGTTTCAGACTGCTTTTTGTGTTTTCCTGAATGATGTTGCAGTAATATGTAGCAATACACAGCAATATGTCCGAATGAAGGGCATACTATATAGCAGTCAGTGCAGGCTGCTTTTGTTTTTTAACAGTTGGTAAACCATGTTTGTTCATCAGAGCATACCTCTGAGTTATAGAGCACTGAAAGTTTCTTTACAAGGGAAATCGTTCATGAGAACATTTTGCTTAAACTGTTAAAAGTGTGCGCCCCTACTCTCCTTTGCTACTTTTTACTGTTCCCTAGAAGAAATAGGAGAAGCATGTGAGCAATGTATATATAACTGCATAACTATGGAACTGTGTTGAGTACGTGTCCTGTTCAGGGTATAAGTAAAAACAAAAAAAAAAAACCAAAAAAAAAAGATCGAGTAAAATTGCTTTAAAATCCTTTATGAGTTGTAGTTGTACTGAATTGTTTGAAAACCCACTTGGTAAACCACAGGCATATGCAAAACAAAAATTTGGAAAAAGAAGAATATTTATTTTTCAATAATAGATGACATTTTCCACAATGTTAGTGGCAAAATTACAATGTTGCCTAACATCAAATTTTCGTGACTGAGTACTTTTTTTTAAACTTAAACTGACTGTCATACTATCACCAAAAAAGTCAAACACTGTCTATAATGCATTGTCAAAGTCCTTTGAGGTAGACCTTAAAAATGAAATGACCTACTACACAAACTACTGTAACAACACTTCTGCAATGGGAATACACAATAAAATACAAATCATGAAGTTGGTTTCCACAGAAGTTTTCAGCTGTTGCTGATGATAATTAACTGAAGGAGTTAAGTCTTTATACTAAAAGAATCAAATGGTCAGGGAGAAACAAGGAACTGGAGAATAAATTCATGAACATGAAAATAATTGCAAATATAATAAAGCTGTTTAATCCTAGAAAATATGTGGTAGCAATTCCTAATACTGTTGACTGCTTACTGTTAGGCTGCAGACCATGTAAATAATAAATGAACTGGAATTTATAACTATGCTCTAAACAAATGGTACAAATACTGGTGGAAAACTAATAACTTCTTAATACAATCGGTTCAAAAATAAAGATATTTCTAAATTAATTCAAGATATATTTGTCTTCTAATTACCAGGAAAAGAAAAAGAAACCTCATCAAGCACATTGTTGCAATTTTTTACAAGTATTACAGTAACAACAAAATATACATTTGGATTTTTGCTAACACCAATAGTAAATTATCATTGTTGCTTAAAATTAATTTTCGTATGCAACAATCACTAGAATTAAAATCTCCTTTTCATATTAAATGTGTAATTTTTAATTTAACTCCAGCTAATTGTAATTTTAAAAAAAGCCATGGGCAATGAAGTATTTTAAAATAAAAAAATTAACAACAGCATATGTTTGTTTATCAGACTGAATTCTAGCTTTTCCATGTTGGTACAAGGATTGGAACAGTAACAAAATCTCCTAGCATTACAAATTGAAAAATAAATTTAAAAAAAATCCTTTTTATTAATACATTAACTGATCAAGAAGTCATGCAGATGTAATTGAATATCTTCCCCTTCTATAAAAAGTAAAAGAAAATGCTGGGACAAAACTGGTTGAACACAAAATGTTAATTGTAAGGTCACAGTGAATTTAAGTTTCCCATTTCGCTAAAAACTGAGCAAAACTACAGCTGAAGTAATCCGCATGTCAGCAGTGTGGATAACTCTTCAAAGATAAATATAAGCACTGTACACAAATATACAAATAGTGTATGTTTTCAGATAAAGTATACACCTTTAAGTATATTTATGGGGGACTGACAGCAGGTGAAGTTGAAGAGATTCTTAAATTGCCAATAAATCACCGATGACGTCCTGATCCCAGATTGTTGGATTGCTATGAGGCAGCCATAAATTTGAATGAACATTGCAATTGCATGTTTATGTGTGGATGCATGTTTTGACATGTGCATGTGTGTCCTTGCTTGTATGTAGTCACCATGTCACAAAATAGAAATGAATGGTGCAACACATTTCAAATTTTTCATGTCACTACATTTTCCTGTTGTGAAAGTAAATTCTTCTGTTACTAGTGCTTGAACTAATATACCACTGTAGGGTAATGGGTGAATTTGATGCCAGAGGTTTTCTTTTATAATAAATTTAAAAAAAATCAATGAACTCTGAATTCATTTTTAAATACAGCCTCTTGCATTAAATGAAAATTGCAATTAAAACAAATTTGGATTACAAGACACAGGTACACAAATATTAAATAGAGAGAACTTAGGCCGGAACATTATGTACAAGACTTGTGTTGGAAATTTATCAAACACAAAGATTTGTTTTTGGTATAGAAAAATGGGTGGGTCAGTTTACATTTTTTTCCATAGGGTATTCCTGTACAGTATAAGATCACATAGAAATGTCATGAACATCTTCAACCATCAGTTACAGTTGCTGACAACAAGAGTAACAGCAACTGCATTCAAGCTCCCTTTACAACAGTTGTGTACATACCAAATTAAAAAAAAAAATTAGCAGTCAACACTAAACCTGCAAATGATTGTCAGGTGTAGATATTTTTGTGAAGTGTTTAGAAGATTAATTACCAAAGGACTGTGCATATGCTCCAGAGAGTGTGTATAAGAGTGAGGCCATGTGTGCATGACAGTTGTGTAAAACTAACACTTAAATGCACATTTGTTTTTTTAATCGTTTAGATGAATTTGAAAAGCTGTAATGTCATTTCCAGAGAATAATTTCATAATCTCACTCAAGGAAAAAGCACTAAAAATCTGTACCCTCATAGTCAATGTGACAATAGCAGCATTTCTTAAATACCTTTGGTAACCAAGCCCAAGCACAACCATGAAAACCCAATGTCCATTTGTCCTCAAAACATAAACATAAACAACAATAACAAAAAAAAGGAGATGGGGAGAGAGATTCAGTGCAGGAGAGCAGATAATAGAAATGAATATCTGGGATCTGATGGCATGGTGTAGTTGCGGCCCTACGCTCCACTGGGGGTGAAAAGGAGTAATAATAATAAGAAGAATCTGGGGCAGAAAATACAAGTAGGTTGATTTCAAGGCCAATCAATTATAGCAATGGACTACTTATTGAAATGAAAGTGAAGAGAAAAAATATCAAAATCTCATAACTTTGGTATGGTTTAAATACAATTTTGAGAAAGCCCTCCATCCACATTTTAGACAGTAAACAGTTTACCCTGTAGCACATGCTGCTAACAAAATGTTATATGTACCACATGCACCTGATTAGCAGGATAATTTTCTACCGATGGAGGATTATATCTTATTAAGTTATTTAAGGAGGGTTCCTGTTGGAGAAAAAAAAAATCTTAGAAACCTGTCCAGAAACATTAAACATGAAATGTTACACATGTATGAAGCTCTTGTATCAGTTTCAGGGAAAGGGTGTTGAGTTTTTTCCTAAGCTTACACAAATCAACAAAAAGACAAATAAACGTATGAAAGCAGCATAGTGAAACATAAAATATTTACACAACAACCTAAACATTGTGGATTCACAGATGTACATAAGAGGCATTTCCCTTTACTCTCTCTTGAGCCCTACTCAGAAGTGAGGTAGCAGGCATGTCTGCTTGTGGTGTACACATTATTAACAACGAGCCTGCATGATGCTAATTGAACTCTAATGATAAAATACACCCATCTTGTTTACAATTCTGTTGTATCTGGAATTCAATTGACAACAGGCAGGCCAGCCACTGAACATATGCAAACAAAAGCAGACATGTCTGTGATCTAGCTCCAGTGTTGAGGTTGTTGACCAGAGTCAATTCAGTCTAAGCAAGTTTTTCTGTAGATCTATGAGCCTGTCTTCATAACATCCGGCTATTTACCGGACTAATGAAGATAAAGAAAACAGCATATGTTAACAGTTAAAAAATGTGATTCCAAACAAGAGACAATCATGCAAGTACATGATCAAAGCTTAAAATGCAACATCTTTGGCATGATAATGTGCAGAATACGTTTTGTTATTGTCCAGCAGCACAAACAAAATGACTACAGTTTACATTTCAATCATCCACATTTGTGGAAATGAAAACCAACGTTCACAAGACGTAAGGAGAAGACATGTCTTCATGCACCATCTATTTCACTCCATTGGTCATCTTCAGCTGACAGAACACATTAATGGCTCACCCACACAACAAAATCTGAATGGTGCAAATGCTTCGGCACTTGCTGGACAATAAATCCATACATCTCATTTGCACCAAACTTATTCAATATCATACCTTTGGCCATGTTTGTCCTTTGCATTATGCTTTTCTTGACTTTTTAAAAAATTTGTCTCTCAAACGATGATTAGCTTTAAGTCTGCTTCTAGACTTTCAAAAGCATGGACTAATGGTACAGTAGTAGACCGTAAAAATTTCCAGCATCGAAACAGCTTTTCCTCAGGATGAGTGGTTCTGATGGCAGAATCCACTGATTCCTTCAATTTGTTTTTGGTTTTTATCACACAGAATCAATTTTTAAAAAGAAATCTGCAACATTCTCTAACACTGACTTAATAAATAAAAAACACTGTGTTTATCCTGCAGTCACCGAATTGGAACCAAACTGCAGACCCAGTTTTTTTTGTGAATGTCATTTAGAAGCCATGGAGTCAAGTATCTGAGATGCAGCAATGCATAATGTCTGTCCCCAAAACTCCATGGACATGAGATGTTTGAAGTATTGGTAACAATAGTCACAATCAATCCCTTCAAAGCTTCCCTGTGTGTGCATGTCATGGGAAGAGATTAGTCATTACTCGTTTTGCAACATATGCTTTAAAGTTGTCTTTAAATCATTAATTGACTAACTGAATGGAATAGTCTTCTAAACTGAACCTGTCTCTGTACAACAAATGTTGAAGCAGCTCTTGTCATCTGAAATGTCTGCACATTCTGGTCAAGATTGCTTCTGCATATGGTCTTCGTAAGGATCACTTTTTACCTTTAAAACTCAGTAATGCTTCCTCAACCAACTTACTGCATGCCACCTGACCATAAATCATTGAAGTGCTCACTGGCAGAGTTGACAAATCTCTGGTTTCTGACCGTAGCACAGCATATGATCCATGTGAACAGCTTTATTCACTCAGCACAGTTTGCGATTACTCATGTTAATCACAAAGCTACTGGTGAACAGAAGTGTGTTCCTTACATCTTCAAATGGCAAATGTATTGATGATCTGCTTATCCACATATTGCAGTGAACATGTGTCCTTGTTTTGGCCTGATGTTATTTTGTGCTATGAGGGTAGTTTTACCATACAGGAAAGCCAAATTCATGGTGTGAAACTGCAACAGCCTCTTTTGTCTTATGACTTTCCTCAAGATGGATTCACATCCTATTTTGTTGGTGCCACCTTGTGAAACCTCATCACAAGGCTGCAGCCAAAAACCTCTTTGGACATAAATGCCATTGGATGGGGATAAGGATTTTTTTCTAATACCTTCAAGACACTTGCTCTATACTGACTTGGTCATGAAGCAGCTTCTTCCGGTAGAACATGCTATTTCAGCACTTTCTGCAGCCGCATCGACGAATAACAGGAAGGTCGTAAATGTAACTTGTGCCATTGTCACAGAACAGTCGGACCTTACGTGTCTTGATGCGCTTAGGAACACAGCAGTGGTCTCCGCAGCTTCCTTCACAGCGCCTGTACTTGATGCGTACTTTGGAGTAGCACTTGGTTTTGGTATCCACATAGATATCCCGGAAGGCAACCTCTCGACAGGTTGGAGCTAAGACATAACAGAACTCAGGTAAAGCCACATGCAGTGACCACCAAGCAACCAGCTCTGGTGTTAGGCGTTTCTGTTAGGCCAGCAATGTTTAATCAAACTGACAGGTTGCCCTTACAGTAATGTTAATTCAGCAAAAGACTTATCTAAAAAGTATGTCAACATGAAAGTAGCCAGCCCTGATGAGTAACACGAATGCAGTGTGATGCTTTTAATTAAAAATACCAAAAGCATTCCGTTATGGAATAAAGGTAATTGAGCAAAACTCTAAAAATAATAATAAAAAACAAGCCATAAACACAAGCAAAAATATTTATCTTACAGATTTAATGACGTGCAGCAAACAGCACTTCAATACAGCTAAACGTTTCTATAGCTGTTTAGTTTCTGCACACTCAAATTCTAATGTATTGCTTGAAATGGTCAAATTCAGCTTCAGCATAATTTCTTAATGGTGAACTCACTTTAAGCAATATGTATTCATGCCATATCAGTAGAATCAGTCAAATAAATGTGGGCAAAATAAAGATTTAAAATCTACATGCAACATTATCATAATGTGCATACACATTTTAAAAATTGATTTTTTTAAAGATATACCTTTGAAGAATTACACATGTACAAAAACATCTTTACATGAGACAGTAGGATCATGATAAAGCAAAACTGTAAGTATTAAAAAAAATACAGTTAATAATCAAATTTTAAAAAATTATATAGAGGCCAGTAAATGTTCACACATGGGAAAAGTTGGAAGTAATGACTTAGAGCATTGTCAAATGCTTTTGTTATTAATTTCTTATCTTTAGCAAAAAGTAGTGGCAGCCCGTGCTCTCAAGTTGTGTTATGTAAGACAGATGATGTTCATTTGCTTCTTTAGCTCATGCTTAGGTTCTAACCATTTAAAATTTAAGATTAACTGTTCATCGCCTTGATGACATTCAATGGATCTCTATCCTGTTGAATGTGTGAGGTGTGATGGAAGCACTAATGCCCCTCAATCTTAAGAACTGAATCTTAATTTTGAATTATAATAACAGTGCTTATGAAAGATTCCGCTATAGCCACTGACTAGTTACTACTACTCTATTGTTGAACAGTTCAACTCCAAGATCAAATTATATTTAATACAACAGTTTTATTCAGCAATTATATTGAAAGTATTTACTTTTTAAAAAGTCTTTCTTTTCAAAGCAACTTTTACACACTCCATAAAATGGATTGGAAGTGAAACTTAGAAGGATAAAAACAGAGTAACACAAAAGATAAAGCAATATATAGCAGTAATAGCAGCAGTCATAAGCAGCCATGGCCAATAGACATTCACACTTGCAGGGAAAGACCATTTCAAGCAATTATTAGAATGCACAGAAGACGGTGATTTCCAATAGCTATGCATGTTACACCATTCTGAATCTCATGCATATATGTTCCTGCATGCACATATACTATCATGCTTGTAGGGTTTTATGAATGATTCACATTTCCACTTCCACACTACTTGAATACTCATTACTTCATAGAAAGTTGTTTTTTTTTGCGGTGGATATGGTAAAGGATGGTGGTGGTAACGACATTCAGGAAGCACTCCATCATAATGACTGCTCTAGGAAATGAAGCAGATCAGCATATTTCACATGTGGTACACATACAGGCCACACACACACAAAAACAGTTCCCATCAATCGGATTGTACACAATGCATATGGCAGGAAGATGATGGCTACAAATACATACATACTGAGTGCAGAGTACATGGCTGTAGTACTTGTGCATAATGCAGTACAGTGGCAATTGGCGAGGACAGATACCTGCACGTTTAGTGGGACTAACCTCTATCACAGTATTTTCCTGAATATCCTTTCTCGCATTTGCATTTGTAGCCTGACTGTTTGCGGCGAGGCTTGCACCTACCGCGCTGACACATGTGGTTTTGGCAGGGGTCCAGCTGACATCCAGGTGTGACTTTATGCCGTGTGATTGCTGCCACCAGATCCACTTGCCTGCCATTGATAAACACCTTTGAGAAGCACCCTGCAACAGCAAATTTCTTTGGCTTGAGATCCCATTAAAGATAGGGCAATGATTTTGTTTAAAGTCATTCTTGCTGGTTAGGATTTTTAGACAACAAGATTGAAAGTATAAAATTCTGGCATCAAATAAACAATGTCAAATCTAACAAGATTTACTGTTACCAAACACTGCATATACGTGGATTTCTCTTTCCATCTGACATATAAAAAAGTTAAATTATGTAATATATTTTAGAATCTCAGCTTTGTGAAGTAAATAAACAATTTATATAAATATCATTAATATAGCAATTATTTTTGCTTTTATTTTTACCCAGGAAGTAACAAGAGTGATGTAGCTCACCTCTAAAACTTGTTCCATCACGAATATGCCATTTTTTAAAGGCACGTGTGTTTACATCAGCGGGTAGCCCGCCTAAATACAAGTCATCTGTAACATCCAGGTACTCCTTTGGTCCCTCATTGATAACAGTACGTGGCTGACCATTCTGGTTTATCATCATAGTAAAGTTCTTCCTATGTATTAGCATTTCAAGTACATGAGGCTGCCCATTGTCAACACGCTCATAGCTGAAATAATGAAAAATACCGCTATAAAAATAATGAGAAAAAAAATTACTGATGCAAACTTGCAACAGTATAGCCTTTTGAGGATCACTAGTTCCTGATGGCAAAGTGACAGTATATTTCTCTTTGAGCAACTGATACTGTGCTAAAGATTAAATTTATTTGTTCACACTTTGTCACAAATTTCAATATTCATGAATATAGCATAACAGCTGTGTTATTAGGATCATACTCATTGAAATAAATCACATTATTTACACTAAATATATGCTTTATCCACTTTTAAAAATTAGTACAAATGAGAAATTAGAGTGGAGACATGCTCATGCAGTCACACCTCCCTCCCCCACAAAATTTTGGCAACACTTGTTAAACTTCATCACAATGACAGATAATAATGGACAAATTTTAATGGAAGAGTGATGTTAAAACAGTTTACCTAAACATAGTGGACACTGGGTAGTTGCCGATGTCAAAACTGACTCGCACTCTTCCTCGGAAAAGCTCCACAGCTACATGCTGACTGTCACCAGAATAGAGAATGATACCATTTTCTGAATCTGTAGTGAAGGCAAGAGTGACGTTTGTAGCTTGCCGGAAATCCACTCTTGAAAGCTGCAGATACGAGTCCTCATCCTTAAGAGACACGCTGGACATACGTTCACACTTTTTGCCATGGAAACCTGTTTAGAACCAAGATAAAGGCAAAAGTAAAGTAATGAAATAATTCAAGAGAACATAATTTCAATCGAAAAATACCAAGAAAGTGAGCTGATAAATGCAGAAACATTAAATATGCATCTAGTCTCCATTTATAATAAATTGACAAATAACAGCTACTGTAATTAACGTCATCTTATTGTCTTATAAATTGTCTGCAGTGAAATTATATTCTTTGATTTAAGCCTTTCATGAAAAAGAATGATCAGAGATATTCTGCCACAGGCACAAATTATTTGTTTTTCCTTTTTATGGTGTGGTTTCATTCAGTACAGAATGAGGAGCAAAGGCCCCCATGCTTGAACTAAATCTTTTGTGGCAATATGAAATAATGGAAACCAAACTGAACTCCATGCTGTTACAAATATAGTTTTTAAACACATCCATTTGTTTCTCAAACTCCCTTTAGATTTCTTACACATTTATCCTTGTGACCACAACAGCTGTGAGGATATTTAATTTAGCTACATGCAAATGTTTCTAACACAACTTTCAACATGTTTTAAATATCAAAACTCAACAGCAGACCTATGTTTCAGAATTAGTTTAAATTCCAGCATTATTTCTCGACATCCAATTTCAATTATGTTGAAATTATGGCACAGTGACACAACTGGCACAAAGTGATGTGTAAGCAATGCGGCATGGCGTGTACAAAAGCAATCTATTTACCAGCAATGAGAAGCATGCATGAACATCAAGTGGAAAAAGAACTTGAAACAAAAAGGTTTGCATCCCACACCCTTATTTTTGTTTACCAGTGACACATAAAAGTAGGGTCATGCCACACTGAAAAGGGAGAGAACACTTAAGAAAAAAAGCAAAATGATGGATGTCACTTTCCAAAGAATGTCATCCATTTATGACAGAAACTGATCTGTATCATTTGTGGCCGTGTTTGTGGCAGTTTCCTGTCCTTGTATGGAATTTTATAATATACACCAGAGACAGCATAATCAAGCACTATTTCCATGCAAGAATTGGAAGAGCACTTTGCTTTAAAACTAACAAGATTCTTTAAAAAAAAAAATTATATATTTTTTTCTGGCTGTGTACATGAATGAAAATAAAATATATGAAGTGATAAGAAGTCCTTTTAAACAGAAATACACCACCAATGAACACTGCAATGCCACAATGCCAGAGAATGGGCAAAATATCTGTTGTATGCAAATGACACAGATACGTTACACAGAAGAAATGTAATCAGTTTCTGGGTCTAACTTGTTAGAAAAACCCAAATGATCAATAAGGGCAATGCAAAAATGTGAAATGCAGCTAGTACAGCCAGACATCTAATGCACCATAAAAGCATTTGCTTATAATTAAATTGTGCATGAGGATCTAGATTTTTTATTACAGTTACTTTCTGCCAAGAAATCTACTGATTTGCATAAAGTTAATTGCAGCGAAACTTGGAAATTTTGGATTGCTGGCTGCTTTTCTGCCACAAAAAGCTGCAATGAGTAGATGTGCACTGTTCAAGGGATATTAAGAAAAACTATGGATGCTAGGAATGAATGAATAAAAAAGAAAAGAAATGAATTAACTGATACAAATTTTAAAAAATATTAAAAAGTCACTTTTCTTTTGAAAGAGATTCCACCCCTGAAAAAATATTTGTTCAAAATATTGCTTTGCAGTCAGAATGACATGTTAATATTAAAACACATTTTGCCCCTATTGATATTCTACTTGAGTGTGAGCTTAAAGCTAAGCTGATTTATTACAGTATTTTAAATTCGCTCTTTAAAAGGATATGAACACATCCATAAATATGATCTATTTCACACAGGAGTGCTTTCCCCTTAACAAATGCAAAGTTTGGGATTCTGCCTGTGCATTCATGTATTGCTGATAAATTGTCCGACTAGAGCCACAGTCCAGTTCTCATGCCATTTATTTATAAGACTCTTAAAACTGTGATGGACATCTTAATCTGAACTGAACCTTCCCTGCAGTTGCCTTTCCATCATCTGAAAGTATTTCTTAACTTTTAAAAAGGAAGTACAAACCACCTTGTACTATGTGTATATATATATTTATCACGTTCTATTGTATTGATCTGTGCCTATTATTCATTATTTTAAAACATTCATACAGTTCTTTTATTCCTAAAACTATCGCATTTGACTTATTTCCTGAGTATCACTTTCTAAGTGGTACATAAACACTGAATATTGTATAAAGTTTGTCAATTATTATGATTATAGTCTACTATTGTTCAATGCCTACAAACTTAGAATCTGTCCTAATGGATAATAAGAAATGCAAAAATAATCCCTCATGAAAAATTAATTATTCCTGCATCCCAAAAATTCAGATGTGTTGAACAAATTCAAATGTGACATGAGAGGAAAAATAGTTGATTAGCTGCTAGTGAGGTGACAGGAATATGGTTTTCTTTCACAAAATTCAACAAAAAGCTGGAATGTAGCTGCTACACATTGAAAACGCTCACCTCTCACTCTCATCTGACATCATCTACTTTGGAATGGAAAGGTAAGGGTGAATTTACAAAACGATGAGATATTAAAATAAACTCCTGCATCACTCAAAAGCAAAACTAAACAAAGAAACTATTTTTCTTGAAACTATCAAATACTTTTTGACAGTGAAAATCTTTAGATAGCAAAATCTTTTTCAATGAAGAGGATGATATAACAATGGGATTCTATCCCCTTTCAACTCTGCCTTAATGTGAACAGAAAATTAAAATAAAAATAAGAGTGCAATGATCCTGCCTGCCTGAAGGTGTTATAGTCTGAAATCTATGGGGGTTGAAATGGGGAGGGCATGCGCAATGTTATACCTGGTGCACATTTACACATATAGTCAGCGGAGCCTTTCGGCTGGTAGCACACTGCATTATTCTGACACTGGTGGTATTTGCAGGCTCCAGTGTTGGAGGCTGTGTCATAGTTAAGCAAGGCTAGGACAGGTGCAATCTCGCAGTACTGCCCAGAGAAGCCACGCGCACACATGCAGGTATAAGAGCCCACGCCGTCTTGGCAGGATGCTCCATTCAGGCAGACGTGTGACTTACAGTCATCTATATTTTCAGAACAGTTCTTTCCTTGAAATCCTGGTGGACATTCACATCTGCAAAGAAGAAGAAAAAGAAGCAGCAATGAAAATATGATACTTCTTATGTTTTATATATATATATGCACATTAACTTTTGTATAAAAATGCTAAATAAAAATTGGCAACTCCATATTAAAATGTTAAGACTACAATTCCACCTTAAAGAAACATTTTCTTATATAAACTGTATTTTATTTAGTGCTGCATACATGTAGAAAAATGCTCACTGAACTTGAGGCATCCATTAGATTCTAACAATGGAATTAACCGTAAAACCTGACCCTGAAAATAATTGAATACTTGTAGGTGTATAGTTATCTAAAAATCTATGTTTACTAGATAGAAATACTTCCATAAAATAATTCATTAAGGACAGCCGTATTATAAATTCCAGTGAAGCAACCACAAGGGGAGCTCACCGATAACCTCCATCCATGGCAACACAGGTGGCGCCGTTGACACAGTAATTGTAGCCTGCCTTGCAATATGGTATCTTGTTTTCACATAATTTTCCTGAAAAACAGCATGACTAATTGGTTATGATACTTTAAACAGTACATTAGAAATGACTAAACTATAAAATATTTTACTTTGACCTCCACCAAACGTTTTCATGAAAACAAATTTGAAAGACCACACTACATGTCTTATTTTGCTAAATGAAACCTCAGGAGCAATCATGCATCCCTATTTAAAATAGAGCCACTCAAATAATGATCTTGTCTCAAACTAAGGCAGGTGTTTTAAGTCATGCACAAAACTACTACTACAGTGATTCACATGCATAAATGCATCCAGTCTCAAAACCATCAAACCTGTGTTTTATATATATATATGTGTGTTATGTGGCTAAAA
Organism: Pomacea maculata; assembly: GCA_004794325.1. Lineage (NCBI taxonomy): Eukaryota > Metazoa > Mollusca > Gastropoda > Architaenioglossa > Ampullariidae > Pomacea > Pomacea maculata. The sequence goes on along the minus strand of SRHC01001897.1, from coordinate 94,527 downwards.
TGTTGGCTTTTATCTTCAAAATAATTCTAAATGGACCCACCTATAAAGCCAGGTGCACAACGACAAGAGTATGACTGAATCTCATCAACGCAAGTGGCGTTGTTCTTGCAGACATTGTCATGGCAGTCATCAATGTTTGTTTCACATCGGTCACCCTCAAAACCATCTAGGCAGTGACACCTACCAAAATGATAAAGAAACTATTTTTTACATGACCTGATCTTGTATGTCGCTTATTATGTATGCCTTTTATTTAAATGAGTCGGTGAAATCTCTGAAGAGTTCATGTCTACAGCCTGTCAAACTTACATTTTGTCCTTTTTTATTTTTTTTTAAATTAAAAACCCCCTTAAACTTTCTGTAAAACACTGATGGAATCAAGAGAGGATGAAATGTTAAGTCAAAATCATCATTCATATAGTTTTAAAGATTTCCTGAAAATCAACCAAATCTTTTAGCATAGATATATACAAAACATTCATCAAAAGCTGCCAAAATAGGCAGTGAGACCTCTCACCTGAAACGACCGAACTCCAAAACTTCACACTTGCCACCATTGTTACATGG